>CM050220.1:3520000-3535000 GCA_027475355.1 Coilia nasus | reverse complement strand
GAAGAAAGAAAGAGTGGAAAGAGAGGAAAGAAGGGGAAATATGAACATACAGTAGCTCTGTGCAGAGAAAGATAGCTACTGTGCCTTTGCCCCTGACATAGGGAACCAATGAAAAGCGTCGCTCAAGCACACTATTAATGTGGATGTATTAATATGGTGTAAGAGCGTAAAAGCTTGCTGTGTTCTCTTACAGTAAACTTTTGTGCACCATTCTGTGTGAAAATCAAACCAGTGATTTTCAGAGACGGTGTTTCAATGCAGTGTCTGCAGTGTCTACTTTAGGCAACCCCACAAGATGCAAATCTACGGTAGGTCTAACTTGAGGCTAATAAATCATTTCTTTAATGCGGTGCTATTTTTAAACTCACTTGAGGACAAAACACTTCTTTTGAGCTGGTGTCAAAGTGAATCCGTCTGTACTTGGGACAGGTTGATTTAATGGGTGGAAATAAATCTGTGGTCAAAGTGTTTGATTCAGATTCATTTTCCTTTGTGATAAATCAAAGCCTGTCTAAGGGAAGTGAAGACCTAGAGGGATTAAGTGTCAAAAGGCACGAGGATATTCCACACACACACATACACACACACACACACACACACACACATGCACACACACACACACACACACACTGTTCATTTTTTAATACACAGCTCATCTTTTGTCACACAATCTTGGAGTTGTCAATCTGTTCCTAAGAAAACTTCACTCTTATTTACCTCAAAGTCTTTTACTTTACTCTGAAATGCTTACTGTATATAAAATGTCATACTACAGCCTGCATCTTTCAGATGACGTTTTAGGTCATGTTTCTGAAAAGAACTGAAAACACTGATAAGAGTTGTCCGAGGTACTTATTGTGGTCTGTGTGTCGTACAAATGTCTTCACACACACACACACACACACACACACACACATCTCTGTCATGGTACACGTGATGGAATTCAGCCCTGAGGGTTCTCCCGGCGCATCAGCAACACTTTACTATGGAGTGAATCGCTACCGTTTGGGACACCCCGCTGAGAATGCAGCGAGAAACACCCGCCCCTCGCGCGCCCACCCTGCGCCCCCTCCCTCACACTTGCACCCCACCCCACCCCACCCCACTCACATTGCCTCTTACCCCTTGGGCTACCTAAAGAGCACCCCTCCTTCCTGCTGTACCCCCCCGGCCCCAGCCCACCCTTGCACCCCACCCCACCCCACCCGTATTGCCATTTACCCCTTGAGCTACCTAAAGAGTCCCCCTCCTTCCTGCTGTACCCCCCCAGCCCCTAATACCCGCCCCTCACATGCCCACCCTGCACCCCCTCCCTCACCCTTGCACCCCACCCCACCCCCACCCACATCGCCTCTTACCCCCTGGGCTACCTGAAGAGCCGCCCCCATCCCGTGTGGCAACGCCAACCCCTAATACCTCTTGCCCCTCATGGTCCCACCAGACAACCCACTTACCCACCACCCCCTCTACCCACACCACATCGTTTCTCTTACCCCCTGGGCTACCTGAAGAGCCGCCCCCATCCCGTGTGGCAACGCCAACCCCTAATACCTTTTGCCCCTCATGGTCCCACCAGACAACCCACTTACCCACCACCCCCTCTACCCACACCACATCGTTTCTCTTACCCCTCGGGCTACCTTAGGAGCCCCCCCTTCATGCTGGGGCAACCCCAGCCCCTAATACCTTTGCCCCTCTCTTTTCAGTTTATAACTTTCCCTCTGTCTTCTGACTCTGCCCTCCCCATCCCCATACAAGTGACCATTACAGCAGCCCTTGTTGTCAAAATGCATCAAATAGGAAATAGATTGGACTGCATTTATAAAGCACTTTTTGTATACTCAGCAGAGCACCCGAAATGGTAAACGCAGAGTGTTAATTACCCCTCCATAATTGGGGGTACTACCTTTTACATTTTACATGAATTACACTAATATATCATATAATATACATTATATATAATATAATATATAATATATCAGTAGCCCTCAACCCTGCTGTATTTATCTCTTTGGGGGTACTAGGTCTTGATCTGAGGGTAATTGGAACTATGAGTGCTGTAAATGTCTACATGTTAATGCTTTACAGTCACCCATTCATGCACCCACTAACACACACACACACACACACACACACACTAACACACACACACACACACAAATAACTGCCATGCAAGGTGCCGACCAGCGCATCAGGAACAGTCTGGGGTTCAGCGTCTACATGTAATAATTGCATTCATTCTGCACTGAACTACAAGCCACAGCAAGGCTAACACATAATGCGCTGAACCTCAACATCTGTATGCAATATGCATATGTGAACTTACATTACATATCTCCACGGAGTTCTATACCAAAACATGGCAGTCCAGGACACATATTTCCTGTTTGATCTCAGCTCAGGATAAAACATTGGGCAGGAATAAACTAGTTGCTTGAGTTACATGTAGGTGTTTTACGAGTGTGTGTGTCTTTGGGCTGCTGCTGTGTGTATTTCTGCAGCTCAGGATAAAACATTGGGCAGAAATAAACTAGTTGCTTGAGTTACCTGTAGGTGTTTTATGAGTGAGTGTATGTGTCTTTAGGCTGCTGCTGTGTATATTTCTGCGTCTTGCAGATCTCTTGACCGAAAGCTGGGAAATTAATAAACACGTTTTTTTGCATGGATCTAAATGTGCCGAGATTTTTTTCTTGCAGGTTGAAAATGACTGCTCAGTCCGCTGTCAGATACCTCTCCCTCAACAGAAGCCCAGAATAAACTAGTTCCCTGAATTAAATGTAAGTGTTTTGTGAGTCTATCTATCTTTGGACTGCTACTGTGTGTATTTCCATGTCTTGCGGGTCGAAAGCTCAGCTAGCTGTCAGACTCCTCTACCTCAACAGAAGCACAGGGAAAAAAATAGTTTCTTGAGTGAAATTTAAGTGTTTTCTGTCCACTCCTCTATACCTCAACAGAAGCACCCACACCCTCAATTCATACCTCTACCTCAACAGAAGCATAGGAATAAACTAGTTGCTTGAGTGAAATTTAAGTTGTTTTCTGTCAGATACCTCTACCTCAACAGAAGCACAGAATCCCCCACATCCTCAATTCATACCTCTACCTCAACAGAAGCACAGAATCCCCCACATCCTCAATTCATACCTCTACCTCAACAGAAGCACAGAATCCCCCACATCCTGAATCATAACCCCCAGTAGGATGTAAGGCACCAGAGAAAGATAAACAATCACCTACACAGGATCCAGCCCTATCTCACCAGACTTATCTCACAGGGGGATTTTATGGCAGAGGAAACACAAGCAGGTCTGGAATAATAGGTGTACAATGCACATGGGCGAACGCAAGCTTGGGTAGACTCACTACTCCGTTACTTATGATGAGAATGTCTCTACTCCGTTACTTATGATGAGGATGTCTCTACTCTGTTACTTATGATGAGGATGTCTCTACTCCGTTACTTATGATGAGGATGTCTCTACTCCGTTACTTATGATGAGGATGTCTCTACTCCGTTACTTATGATGAGGATGTCTCTACTCCGTTACTTATGATGAGGATGTCACTGTTACTTTAGATGAGGATGTCACTGTTACTTTAGATGAGGATGTCACTGCTACTTTAGATGAGAATGTCAGTACTCTGTGACTTTAGATGAGGATGTGGCAGTGGCTTTGGCATAAGCTCATCCTACCTGGAAACATTATTTTCTTCATTCTACAAATTTTTCTTGGACTTTGGACACATTTTTCTTGGAGATGATTGCAATTGGATTGTAGTTTTGCTCTTTGTACACACAATGAACTGTAAACAGATGAATGAAAGGCTATGTGATGCGATGCAATGCAATGACAAAACGGAAAAGCAGTCAAAATAAAGAAAGGCACTGACAGAACATAAACAAGCAAAGACAACGCAGTGACAGCACAGACAAAGCAATGGCCAATAGAGTAATAGAGACTAGAGAGAGCAATGGCCAATAGAGTAATAGAGAGAGCAATGGCCAATAGAGTAATAGAGAATAGAGAAAGCAATGGCCAATAGAGTAATAGAGACTACAGAGAGCAATGGCCAATAGAGTAATAGAGAATAGAGAGAGCAATGGCCAATAGAGCAATAGAGAATAGAGAGAGAGCAATGGCCAATAGAGTAATAGAGAATAGAGAGAGCAATGGCCAATAGAGTAATAGAGACTACAGAGAGCAATGGCCAATAGAGTAATAGAGACTACAGAGAGCAATGGCCAATAGAGTAATAGAGACTACAGAGAGCAATGGCCAATAGAGTAATAGAGAATAGAGAGAGCAATGGCCAATAGAGTAATAGAGACTAGAGAGAGCAATGGCCAATAGAGTAATAGAGACTAGAGAGAGCAATGGCCAATAGAGTAATAGAGACTAGAGAGAGCAATGGCCAATAGAGTAATAGAGAATAGAGAGAGCAATGGCCAATAGAGTAATAGAGACTAGAGAGAGCAATGGCCAATAGAGTTATAGAGACTAGAGAGAGCAATGGCCAATAGAGTTATAGAGACTAGAGAGAGCAATGGCCAATAGAGTAATAGAGACTAGAGAGAGCAATGGCCAATAGAGTAATAGAGACTACAGAGAGCAATGGCCAATAGAGTAATAGAGACTAGAGAGAGCAATGGCCAATAGAGTAATAGAGACTAGAGAGAGCAATGGCCAATAGAGTTATAGAGACTACAGAGAGCAATGGCCAATAGAGTAATAGAGACTAGAGAGAGCAATGGCCAATAGAGTAATAGAGAATAGAGAGAGCAATGGCCAATAGAGTAATAGAGACTAGAGAGAGCAATGGCCAATAGAGTAATAGAGAATAGAGAGAGCAATGGCCAATAGAGTAATAGAGAATAGAGAAAGCAATGGCCAATAGAGTAATAGAGAATAGAGAAAGCAATGGCCAAATAATGTAATCGAGAATAGAGAGAGCAATGGCCAAATAATGTCATCGAGAATAGAGAAAGGAATGGAGAATTAGAGTAATCAATGAAATCGAGAATAGAGAAAGGAATGTCTACATAGAGTAATCAAGAATAGAGACAGCAATAGCCAATTAAGTAATAGAGAATAGAGAAAGGAATGGCTGGTTAGAGAAATAGAGATTAGAGAAAGGAATGGCGAAAACAGTAATCATGAATGGAGAAAAAAATGGCGAAATAAATGGCCTACCTGTGCATGGTCTCCACGGCACTGACGCCGGTGTAGCGTCTCCCACAAACAACAAGAAGGTCACGGAGATGACCACCCCCCAGAGTCCCATCACTCCTCGTCTTTGGTCCATACTTCCACAGGTATCTCAGAACCAGAACCACACTCCTAACTCCTAATCCAAAAGTCCAAAAGTATCTCAGCACCCTCACATCCAACTCACCAGGAGCTGTTGCAGTGCCGTTTGTTGTGATCTGATGTTTAGCTCAGTGAAGAGCAGTGACCCATGTCCCCGTGACCCCTCAACGAGTCACAAAAACATCATAGAGAGACGACAGACAAACTCACGATGAACATGTTCACTTGTGCAGTAATTACTTAATGCTGTCTTTCATAGTCCATCATAATCCTTCAGCATGTGGACACTGATGATCCTATAGAGTCCCAAACTGAGGAGGGAGGAGATGGATGGAGAGAGTGAGCGAGCGAGAGGGGCTTCTCCTTCCTCTTCCTCCCTGTCTGGAGAGCAGCTCTGGCGGGCAACGCAGAGGCGAGGTGAGGCTGAAACTCTGGAAGTCTTCTGGTGGTCTCTTCCAGAGGAAGCTTGCAGCTGTAATCATTAACTCCGCGGTAAATGATCAATGCCGACAGTCCACTGTGGAGCAGCTCAGTCTCCCAGGAGTCTCCTCTCTGGCCACTGCGGTCTGCTTCCCTGAGAGCCGTCACATAGACTCACATAGACCGCCAAATGTCCAACCCAACAGACACAGGTATACTTCAGTCAGAGGAGGATCAGTCTTCAAGCTCACAGACACACGTATACATTCAGTCAGAGGAGGATCAGTCTCCAACCCAATAGACATGTATACATCAGTCTCCAACCCAACAGACACAAGTATACCTTCAGTCAGAGGAGCATCAGTGTCCAACCCAATAGATACACGTATACGTCAGTCAGGGCAACATCAGTCAGTCTTCCAGCACACATGCACATGTATACCTTCAGTCAGGAAAGCACGGTCTTCAAGCCAACACACACACATACCTTCAGTCAAGGCAGCACCATGGGAGAGGTTTTTGCTGTTTGTTTTGACGGCCTCTCAAAGTTCTGCGGGAACTGAGGTAGGGAGAGAGGAAAAGAGAGAGACAGAGAGAGAGGGAGTGAGAGAGCAACGGAGAGGGAGTGAGAGAGAGAGAGAGCCGCGGAGGAGAGACTGCACTACCCGAGTCTAGAGAGAGGGAGCAGAGATGTGAGGCCGGGAAGGCGGTAGTCAGGTATTTAGACAGACATTTAAATGAGCGGGGGGCAGGGGGGGAGGGGTTGGGATGGGGGGATGGGGGGAAGGGGAGGAAAAGAGGGGTAGGTTGAGTCAGATGGTGTGGAGATAGAAAGAGCTGTAAAAGGAGGAAGAGAATGAGAGAGAGGGATACAGAGAGAAGGAGATAGAGGGGTGTGAAAAACACAGAAACCAGATTCTGTGGGTATGTAAAAAAGAGAGAGAGGGATAGAGAGAATGAGAAAAGAAAAAAGAAAATGAAAAACAGAGAAAGAAAAGGAGAGAGAGAGAAAGAGAGACTAAGATGGAGCGAGAGGGAAAAAGAGAGGGATAGGGAGAATGAAAGAGAGAGAGTGAGTCTGTCCTCACGGTGAACTACCCGCACAGAGTGGGACTCTCTGTCTTCCTCCCTCCCTCCCTCCCTCTCTCTCTCTCTCTCTCTCTCTCTCTCTCTCTATCTGTCTTTATTTCTTCCTCCCTCTTTCTCTGCCTCTATTTCTTTCTCTCTCTCTCTCTCCCTCTCTCTGCCTCTATTTCTCCCTCTCTTCTTCCCTCCCTCTCTCTCTCTCTCTTTTTCTCTCCCTCTCTCTCTCTCCCTCTCTCTCTCTCCCTCTCTCTCTCTTTCTCTGCCTCTATTTCTCCCTCTCTTCTTCCCTCCCTCTCTGTCTCTCTCTTTTTCTCTCCCTCTCTCTCTCTGCCTTTATTTCTTTCTCCTCCTCTCCCTCTCTCCTGCCCCCCTCTATTTCTCTCTCTCTCCCTCTCCCTCTCCTGCCTCTCTCTCTCCCTCTCTCTCTCTCTCTCTCTCTCTCCCTCTCTCTCCCTCTCCCTCTCCTGCCTCTCTCTCTCTTCCTCTCTCTCTCTCCCTCTCTCTCTCTCTCTCCCTCTCTCTCTCCCTCTTTCTCTCCCTCTCTCTCTCTCTCTCCCTCCCTCTCTCTCTCTCTCTCTCTCTCTCTCTCCTGTTGCTGTAGTTGCCTCAGGCTGCAATCTGCTGGAAGAGCTGTTCATGGTCTGGAGTCCCCCCAGCTCATCGGATCACCTGCCCATCTCGCTCTCTCTATCACTATTTCTCTCTCTCTCTCTCTCCCTCTCTATTTCTCCCTTTCCTTCTCTCTCTCTCTCTCTCTCTCTCTCTCACACACACACACACACACACTCTCTCTCGCTCTCTCTGCCCCCCCTCTCCTCTTTTACACATTCTCTCCTGCTCAGAGCTGCACTCAAACTCTTCAACAGATGTCCTCTCTACCTCCGTCTGTCTGTCTGTCTGTCTGTCTGTCTGTCTGTCTGTCTGTCTGTCTGTCTGCCTGTCTGTCTGTCTGTCTGTCTGTCTGTCTGTGTCTCTGTCTCTGCATACCATTCTGTGACATGACTGTCAATCAACACTGTAAGCCACAGGCACAAGACAGTTTCACTAAGTCACTGGAGATCCATCTACAGTCCCTTTGGTGTTCTCATGTGCTGTACATCAAGGGCTCTTTTAAGCTTCTACAGCTTATTGCCACAGAGGAGGGGGGGAAAGCATTTTTGAGCAATGTTGCTGGGCAACAACATAAAAGGCTCCTAATATTCTGATTGGATGGTACTGACAAGTTCTATGCTGATAATTTAAGTTCCTCTGATAGAAATGTGAGGCCTAATATCAGTAGGAAAGTGCCCATGTGTTAGTAAAGTTGCCTGGCAATATTGCCCAAAAAGTTGCCTAGTGTATCATCATCTTAAGAGTCTGAGGCTCTACCCCTGTTAATTTGTGTAAGTAAGAATATAATGCACTGAAAGATGTAGTGATGATGACCAGCCATGAACCTAAGAGGAAACAGCAAATGTGACGTAGGGTAAACAGGGTCTTGCAAACACGTGCAAACTCAAGACTGAATCTCTGGCTAAAAGATAAACCGTTGAGTATGTGAACTTACTGTGAGTCTCTGAGTGTGTGAACTTACTGAACAGTGTGAGTCTCACTGCCACTGATCAATGAGTGTCACCTCAGCACTGGTGCACTCTGAAATGTTGATAGTGTGTATTTACAGCAGGTGTGGTCATGTACAAACACTTATCCACACACTCCACACACACACACACACACACATGCACACATACACACACACGCGCGCGCGCACACACACACACGCGCGCACGCACGCGCGCACGCGCGCGCGCACGCACACACAAACACGCGCACACACACACACCATCTCCCTCCTGTGCTGGTGTCACCCTCCACTGCTGGGGTAAAGTAGAGGGCGCGGGCTAAATTAGGGGGGCGGAGCTGCCCCCCCACACCTGACCTGACCTCTCTTTAGAGGAACGCCACTGCCGCATTAGAGCTCCAGAGCTTCAAAGCAGGCACGCCAGGCACTTCCATTAGGCACAGCAGCAGCAGCACAACAACAACAGCAACAACAACAACACAAAGTGACTAAGTGCTGCACCTTCCTCCAAGCACAAGACCTCCTCCATCTTCAGCATCGCCAGCATAATAAGGGCGTTGAGCTCCTCAAACCAGCTCCTTGTATCTCTGTCCTGTGTTCCTTTACATCCTGTGTATGAAATGTGCTACACAAGTAAAGATTATTATTATTATTATTATTATTATTATTATTATTATTATTATTATTATTATTATTATTATTATTATTATTACCTGGTCCCCGGAGGAATTGACCAGGTATTGCAATGACCCTGTCCGTCCGTCCGTCCACCCGCAGCATCGCCCATTTGGAGGACCAGGTTGCCATCTCTGATTGCACTTGTTATTATTATTATTATCAAAACTAAACCATTTTGCTTTGCCCTTTCCTCACACAAGGCGGTTTCAGTTGGTACTATTCTCTTTTGTGGTCCCACAATGAGGGACCATGCTACCAGTTGCAGCAAGAGCAGGGTCATCTTTCTCCATCTTTAAGCCGTGAGGGCATGAGATCTGTGTCCTGTGTGCTGTGTGTGTGTATGTGTGTGGAGGGGTTCTCCTCTGCATAACTGTAGTGTAATTTGTGTCCCTGATTGTGAGTGGTTGTGAATAAAAGCCTCTGCTAAGTGTAGTGTAATGTGTGTCCCTGATTGTGAATAAAAGCCTGTGCTAAGTGTAGTGTAATTTGTGTCCCTGATTGGGAGTGGTTGTGAATAAAAGCCTGTGCTAAGTGTAGTGTAATGTGTGTCCCTGATTGTGAATAAAAGCCTGTGCTAAGTGTAGTGTAATGTGTTTGCTGATTGTGAGTGGTTGTGAATAAAAGCCTGTGCTAAGTGTAGTGTAATGTGTGTCCCTGATTGTGAATAAAAGCCTGTGCTAAGTGTAGTTTAATGTGTGTCCCTGATTGTGAATAAAAGCCTGTGCTAAGTGTAGTGTAATGTGTTTGCTGATTGTGAGTGGTTGTGAATAAAAGCCTGTGCTAAGTGTAGTGTAATGTGGTGCTTTCGTGTGGGGCTGCTGCAGAGGGGAGTGGTGCAGTGGCTCTGCTAAGTGTAGTGTAGAGTGGTGCAGTGGCTTGCCGCTGATCCTGAAGGCGGCGACTTCTGGCCTTGGCAGGGGGATTCCACACACGCTTAATCCCCCCTGAGCGAGGAAGCAGAGGGCCTGCTTTGCCTTCCGTTTGTTCATGCACCCGCTTACCTCAGATGCCTCATTTACCTGTGTGTGTGTGTGTGTGTGTCAGTGTGACGTGTGTGTGTGTGTGCATGTGTGATGTGTGATATGTGTATGTGTGTGTGTCGTGTGTGTGTGTGTGTATGTGTGTGTGTGTGCGCATGTGTGATGTGTGTATGTGTGCATGTGTGATGTGTGTATGTGTGTGTGTATGTTTATGCATGTGTTATGTGTGTATGTGTGTGTGTCGTGTGTGTGTGTGTAGGTGTGTGTGGGCATGTATGATTTGTGATATATGTTGGGGGACAGGAGAGTGAGAGGTAAACTTAATCTAGCTGAAGTGGAGAACAATCTCATCAGGAAAAACACATTTGGGGGCGAGTGAGAGAGAGGGCAGTCCTGTCCCAATCTTCTGTTTGAGACGTAGATCTTCATTAGTGAACACCTCAGTGTCCCTATCTTCTGTTTGAGACGTAGATCTTCATTAGTGAACACCTCAGTGTCCCTATCTTCTGTTTGAGATGTAGATCTTCATTAGTGAACACCTCAGTGTCCCTATCTTCTGTTTGAGACGTAGATCTTCATTAGTGAACACCTCAGTGTCCCTATCTTCTGTTTTAGATGTAGATCTTCATTAGTGAACACCTCAGTGTCCCTATCTTCTGTTTGAGACGTAGATCTTCATTAGTGAACACCTCAGTGTCCCTATCTTCTGTTTTAGACGTAGATCTTCATTAGTGAACACCTCAGTGTCCCTATCTTCTGTTTTAGACGTAGATCTTCATTAGTGAACACCTCAGTGTCCCTATCTTCTGTTTTAGATGTAGATCTTCATTAGTGAACACCTCAGACCCAGAGTGCTGGTAGCTCATAAGGCCTTGCTGCTGAGGTTCTTTGAAAGCTGCTAAGCCGTGTCTGTTAGCCTGCTCTGTCCCGAGGCTGAAGCAGCCTTTGATTTCTGTTTGCATTGCATTATCAGTCACAGCGAAGCAGCAGACATGTTTGGACAGGGAAACTGGGTATCCCAGAGCTGCACTGTGTGTGTGTGTGTGTGTGTGTGTCTCTTTCTGTCACGCACACTCACACACACACACACACACACACACACAGACTCAAATTTATGCTCTAATGCACTGTCATTAAGCTCTAACATCAACAAAAGCTTACTGGCTGATATGATTCTGCAATGGTTAGTCTTGCAACTACATAAGGTTCATTCAGATAATCACCACACTCTGATTCTTCACACAGCTTAAGGCAATTTACTGAAAGGTGGCAAACAAATTTAGTGTAACTGAGCTCCAGTTGAACACTTTAGGGAGCATGTGGGGTGTGTGTGTGTGTGTGTGTGTGAGGGCCAGATAAGGCAAAGGGCAAAAGCAGGCGAGGATCAGTGGAAAAGTCACTGTGTGTGTGTGTATGTGGGTGTCTGTGTGTGTGTATGTGCGCACTGCAGTGTGGAGGACGAGGCGATCAGAGGCTACACACTAACGTTGTTTTGTTAGCGTTGTTCGTGGGCTTGAAACAGAGCCGACAGGTGACAGGTGACAGGTGACAGATAATAGGCGACAGGGTACGGAGTGGATCACGGCGGACATTCCCGCTTCTTTTCATGCTGATGAGCCCGTCTTCACCACTAATACCGCTGGCTCCACTGCACTTCAGAAATGTCAGCGTGTCCGCATTAACACACCGACTGCAACAGCAGACTGACTGAAAATTATAAGCTAATTGTTACGGCTGTATGTGTTTTGTGTCTCCTGTGCTGTTTGTCCCTCTGTCTCTCCCATACCTGCTACCTGCTGAGATGGTCATGTGCTGGGATTGGGCTGATTAGGAGCACCTGGCCAGCTCATCAAGGACTTTAAAAGCACCTGCTTCCTGCTGCCAAAGAGGCTTTTGGCGTGGGACTGCTGGCTGTTGCTGTCGCCTCTCAGCCTGGGATTGTGTGACTTATGATTTGGACTTTGTGTTAATGTCTTGTCTTTTGTGTTAACATAAATAAATCCCACTGGTTGGGTTACATTTTAAAGGTGTTTTGGTTTTACTTGGGTCAGTGGTGGCTTTGTTGTTCGCCCCAGTAGGGCCATCCAATAGTGGGGCGTAACAAGCAACACTAAGTAGTTTTTTCAACCGTAAAATAATGTATCCAAAATCGTTTCAGTGGTTCATCAACTTGTTAATGGCTGAAAGGCACATTCACTTTGCCGCCCTCCATGGGCTACTTATATGCACGAAGTATGTCTGTAGGAGCAAACCGTCTCTCTGTAGCTCGAATAAGAGACAATTCCGCTTCCAACCTGTAAGGCGACCGAAGACGAAAATTACTTAGTGTTGCTTTAAGTTCCTTAAATGTAAGTATAAATAAACTTAAGGTCCTATTCCTCTGTCTCCACTACAAATGTCAGTATGCACATAGTGATTACAATAGCTGACTAACTAAAATCAAAGGTAATGTTATATTGAATAGAATTCAATGTTATATTGAATAGAATCTATCCTATGATAACGTGTAATGCAGTGAACAATTTACAAAATGTCAAACTGTCCATTTTAACATACTGACTGCAACAGCTGACTGACTAAAGTTAAAATAAGGTCCTCCTTGGCTGCGCTACACTTAGGAAAATGTCTGTTTTACCTGTGTCTGTTTTAACTGTGTCTGTTTTAACTGTGTCTGTTTTAACTGTGTCTGTTTTAACTGTGTCTGTTTTAACTGTGTCTGTTTTAACATACTGATGGATACAGCTGACCCACAGATATTAAAGTTTTGGTCCTATTCTATGAAAATGTTCGATACCTTTATCTATTTACACCCAGAGCAATAAGCAGTTATAAATCACAGATGTAGACAAAGTGGGTTGATGTCAGTCTGAACACAGTCAGACGAGGAAGCACTTCCGCTTCATGAAAACTGTTGGTCTGCCAAGAGAAATATGGAAGTCGAGCCATAGTGTCCTATCTGCTCACATACACTGACCCCTATCAGAGGACAGCTGTGACATCTATGGACCGACTGACCCCTATCAGAGGACAGCTGTGACCTCTGTGGACAGACTGACCCCTATCAGAGGACAGCTGTGACATCTATGGACCGACTGACCCCTATCAGAGGACAGCTGTGACCTCTGTGGACAGACTGACCCCTATCAGAAGACAGCTGTGACCTCTGTGGACAGACTGACCCCTATCAGAAGACAGCTGTGACCTCTGTGGACACACTGGACCAGTTCTGGGCCCCCCTTTTCCCTGGGCCCCGAGACAAGAGACCCGTTTGCCCCCCCCCCCCCATCGGTGGGCCTGCATCTCTGCAATACTTTTAAAGAACAAGACAGTCACACGTTTCTCTGCAACACACACAGGAGTTTATTTCATTTTTCATATTCCTGTGTCATGCCAAAATATAGACACACAAAAATCATGGTGATCTCTCTTCTGCACTGGCTGCATCATTAAAACTACACTTAGGAGTCACTCCGGATGCAGTTTATGCTTCACATGTTCATCTGAAAAACTGACCCCAGATAAACGACTGCACATCAGATTAAATAACTAAGGCATCGCTGACAATCACATGGTGTGTGTGTATTTATATATATTACATACTGTGTGAAAAATACTCATTTTCCCCCTGATCAGCACATCTAGGTTAGATTGACAATTCCCCACTCAGTATTAATCATTCTATAAAATTCCCAAAGACACAGGGCTTCATTTAAACAATGAGATGGGAGTGTGGACCTGTAACAAATATTGCTAGCCAAAGAATACTGCTGAGATTGATCACAGCTGTGAGAGACACAAAAGAGAGGCTGGCCAATCAGAACGGGTTTCCTGCTCTCAGAAAGGAGCAGGGTTGGGTTTACCGGATGTTTAGCTGCTCTCAGAAACGAGCAGGGCTGTGTTTACCGGATGTTTAGCTGTGCAGTAAGCACCCTTGCATGGCAGTCTCTCTGTGCCCATAACTGCCCCTCTGTGATTGTGTACATTCTCTCTCTCGGTCATGTGGTCACAGCACAAATTATGTATTTGACCCCCACACTGATGGATGGAGAAGTGTTCTGGTCATGTGACCCAAATCTGTATCGTGTGTAAACGGAGTCCTGCATCTTCACTCTGACAAACTCATCCATACACACCCCACCACAGCGCACTCAGCCACACACACATGTGCACACACACCCCACCACAGCACACTCAGCCATACACACATGTGCACACGCACACACACACACACGCACACACCAGCGCACTCAGCCATACACACATGTGCACACGCACACACACACGCTCACACACACACACACGCACACACCAGCACACTCATCCATACACACATGTGCACACACACACACACCCCACCACAGCACACTCAGCCATACACACATGTGCACACGCACACACACACACACACACACACACACACGCACACACACACTCATCCATACACACGTGCGCACACACACCACCCCAACACACACACATACACGCACGCACACACACAATAAGGGATACACACACTTACACACCCACAGATGTGGTGACGAACCACACTCCCATACATCCATCCATACACACATACACACACACATGCATACACACACCTGTGCACCCATATGAACACACACACACACACACACACACCTTAACATGGCATGCAGAAAAGTTACAGGCAGTGTTTTTTCCCTGGCCCACCTCAAGCCCCCCCCCCCCCCCCCCCCCATTTCTGGCCCAAAAACCCCACCCTAACAACCCCACCCTAACAACCCCACCCTAACAATCCCACCCTAACAACCCCACCCTAACAACCCCACCCTAACAATCCCACCCTAACAACTCCACACTAATCCTCCTACCCCTCACCCCCCGCCCCCAAAGTACAGTCCTCTCCCAAGCACCAGTTCATGCCCTGCCCCCCCCAGCCCAAGGATATTTCCACACACAGGTGCAGCTTTTCATTCTGCCTCACGTG
>CM050220.1:3485000-3515000 GCA_027475355.1 Coilia nasus | reverse complement strand
CCATCACACATTCACAAAAGACCACGTAAAGACACCAACTACACGAAGTGGAAATCACCCCCTGCGCCAGATGCAGACAAACACACACACACAGGTACAGACACATAGACACACACACACACACAGACACAGACAGACACACAGACACAGACACACACACACACAATCAAAGCGCGGAGGCCGTGGTGCTATCAACCGCCCACGGTGCTGCGCGGTAGATGCTATCGTCGCTCCCACTACTCCCGCTGTGTGCGTGTGTGTGTGTGTGTGTCCATCTGCTGTCTTCCCAGCCGCCGGCACACGGATCCGGATCTTGATCCAGATCTGCCCACCCGCCACTGATAATCGCCCCCGTGCCCATCCATCTATCGCCAGCTGGCCACAGCGCCGCTATCGCCCGCCGCAGCAGGAAGCACTTCGTCTGGGCACACTTCCCTGACAACGCTGCCCTGGCCTGGCCTGGCCACACCACAATAACCACAATAATAATAAGCCTGGCCTGGCCTGGCCACACCACAATAACAATTATAATAATAAACCTGGCCTGGCCACACCACAATAATAATAATAAGCCTGGCCTGGCCACGCCACAATAACAATTATAATAATAAACCTGGCCTGGCCACACCACAATAACCACAATAATAATAAACCTGGCCTGGCCACACCACAATAATAATAATAATAAGCCTGGCCTGGCCACACCACAATAACAACAATAATAATAAGCCTGGCCTGGCCACGCCACAATAACCACAATAATAATAATAATAATAAGCCTGGCCTGGCCACACCACAATAATAATAATAATAAGCCTGGCCTGGCCTGGCCACACCATAATGATAATAATAATAAGCCTGGCCTGGCCACGCCAACAAACCGACCACTGGAGGAATGACAACCTTAGGGTTTGGGTAATGATGATAATGAATAATAATAATAATAATAATAATAATAATAATAATAATAATAATAATAATAATAATCTGCATTTGTATAGCACATTTCATACAAAGGATGTAGCTTTATACTTGGATCATCCTTGAAGGGAGCGCGCAATACTAGCCCTACAAGGCCACTGGCTGTGGCCAGATGACATACTGGGACAGTCACAATATTCTGCCAGAGGTACATGAGATAGGCGATGTAGGAACACATACACCCCCTTAGGCACCACCTACCGCCCACAGCTGCATTTGCTAAATGACCACGCTTATGTTGACTGCGAACCTGTTAGGGCAAAGAGGGAGTGGTACCC
Source organism: Coilia nasus (assembly GCA_027475355.1). Lineage (NCBI taxonomy): Eukaryota > Metazoa > Chordata > Actinopteri > Clupeiformes > Engraulidae > Coilia > Coilia nasus. The sequence continues at coordinate 3,513,741 of CM050220.1, read as the reverse complement.
CTGTCAATCAAGTCACCATTCACCTGTCGCAAAGGGGAATGAATGTGGTGTACTCTTAGGGCTCATTCACACCAAACACTCTCCGTATACAGTGGTCCCTCGTTATTCGTGGGAGTTACGTTCTAAAAATAACTCACGATAGGCGAAATCCGTGAAGTAGTCAGCTTTATTTATTTTTTTTACATTTATTATAGATGTTTTAATGCTGAAAACCCCCTCACTACACACTTTATACACTTTTCTCAGACAGGCATTGACATTTTCTCACATTTCTCTCTCTTTTACTCTCAAAGTTCAAACTCGCAAACATACAGTACTTCAGAGGCACACATCTAGCAATGGAAGATTTATGTTAATTTCACAAGCTGGGCGCATTCTGTACTGTACAGGAGATTGATTGACAATGTTCTGCAGTCCCTTAGCCAATCAGGGCGCAGAACACAATGCACTGTAAAAAAAAATGCACAAAAAAAAAATCCGTGAAACAGCAAGGCTGTGAGGTGAAAGGTGAATCGTGTTATAGCGAGGGACCACTGTACAGCACGTGCCCGTTTTCTGTCCGTATTCGTTTAGAAGGCATGTGTAATAAATTAAACTATTCACACCGCACGCGTGATCTGAGCGCATTCTGTCACACATACAAACATGTTGTACACGGTTACGTGCTGTACACGCTCAAGTTGGTGTGAATGAGTCCTTACTGTTAGGGTGGAACATGTAGCATAACTGTGTTAAAGGTCAAAGGTCGATGTGGTAGACTCTTACTGTTAGGGTGGAACATGCAGCATAACTTTGTGAAAGGTCAAAGATGAAGTGTCAATCAAAACCAATCAACCCTGTCAATCAAAGCTCTTTCACCTGAGGTGAATGTGTTGAATTCTTACTGTTAGGGTGGAACATGCAGCATGCGTGTGTGAAAGGTCAAAGGTTAGTGAGGTAGACTCTTACTGTTGGGGTGGAACATGTCGCAGGTGAACTTCATCTTGGGGGGGCTGAGGGGGTAGTCTGCGGGGAAGCTGAGGATGGCGGGGAACACCCCCCCCTCAAAACACGTGTCCTCCGGACCCCTGCGGGGGGCATAGAAGGGTTAGGGGGCAAGGATTTAAGCAACACCACACACACAGCATGTATTATTACTACCATCATTATTATTACTTTTATTATTATTATTACTACTATTACTATTATTTGTATTAGTATTATTATTATTATCCTGCAGTTTGCATCCCCCCAAAGAAATGGCATTCTCCCGAGGGGCCTGCATTTAGTCCTTATCCTCTCAGTGACTCTTCCAGTGCAATCAGAATTATAGCATCCTCTATACGGCCTTAACTAGCCAATTTACACGAACTTCTAGTGCAATCAGAATTATAGCATCCTCTATACAGCCTTAACTAGCCAATTTACATGAACTTCTAGTGCAATCAGAATTATAGAATCCTACATACGGTCCTAACTAGCCAATTTACATGAACTTCCAATGCAATCAGAATTATAGCATCCTCCATATTGTCCTAACTAGTCAATTTACATGAACTTCTAGTGCAATCAGAATTATAGCATCCACGTATGACTGTGTTTAAGTAAGGAGTCATTTTCCAGACGTGTATGAGCCATGCTGCAATTTTAGAGAACGTTCAGCACTTTTGCACACCTCCTTTGGACGGGAGGCGTCTGAGAAGGTCCACAGGGTCACCGACTTCAAGAACAAAGCAGGCTCCAGCACATTGCCTACATAAGTTAAACTGAAAATGAGGACAGTGTGCGGACGTCTGCTTTGTTTTTGCAATTTTAGATAAAACTACATCTGCTCAAAACATTATTAAAATTGAAATGACCACATTAAAAGGTAGTAAAAATATTTCCAGAAGCTACCAACTCAGTTATATTACATTTATCCTGAGGTGGATGAGTTCTCATTCAGTTGCAATGAAAGATGACCATGCAATGAAGAGACCATCGAACGAGTGGAATAAGACACTCAGAGAGGTCGAGATCGAGAGAGCTACAGTTATGAGAGACCGAATTCCACACATGCCTCACACTCATCTCCTCCTGAAGTTACAGTACCCCCTGAACCTGCTAGCTGGCCATTACGGTATCTCTCCTAATCCCTCACATTAACCCAAGTTTTATTGCGGCCGTGGAAGCTCAGTGGTCCCGGAGCCAAACTAGTAGTGCTGCGCTCCGTCCTCCACATCTGCCCGCAATCACAGCGCTGCACATATTAAAGGCTTACACAGGCATGCTTTCATAAGAGATCTGCAAATATTGTGTGTTTGGGAAATGCAATAAAAAGTGCAGAAACGGGTATTAGGGAGAGCTGCAGGGTCACCTGAGGGTGGGTGGTAAGCAGGAGGGGGTGCGGGTGGGGGTGGGAGGGGGGGTGAGTGGGGGTGGGAGGGGGTGTGGGTATTCCCTTATAGGTAGTAATGAGTAGAAAACCAGTGCATTCGAGCAGCCAACATGGAAAAACATTAACCATTTGTTCGCCTGTCCAACCAAGTATAGACCGACACTTTCAAATCAGATGTGTCCCCATGTCCGGCCCTTCGTGGGGTGGCCCCCAATGGTGGGCCCCTGGTGCAGTACATTACAGTACATTACATTACTCTTAGCTGACATTCTTATCCAGACCAACTTACAGTTATTTAGGTACAGGGTACAATCCCTGGGTATAGTCCCTGGAGCAATGTGGGGTTAGATGCCTTGCTCAGGAGTACTTCAGCCATGGATGAGGGTGCAGGAGAGCACTACGTATTTACTCCCCCACCCACACTCTTCCTACTGGTACGGGATTCGAACCTGCGACTCTCTGAACTCAAGACCATTAGGCCACAGCTGCCCTCATTGCTGATACAATGCTGAATCCCTGATGGAATGGTGAGCCCCTGGCAGAAATGAGAAATGCAAACTATACGATGGCATGTCTGCTCTACAAAGGCAAAGTGCAGTAACTGTGCGAACACTGAAATTGTGAAAAAATGCCTTCCAGGTTGTCATACTGCCCAGTCAAACATGTTGTAGGTATAATAGTGGTGATGCTTTTATGTACTTTCTCTTAACTGGAGGATGCAAGAGATTTAGTCACAAGACAAAGGAGGTGATATAAAGTCAATATCCAGCCAATTTTAAACTCAATTTTGACTAAATATGTAACTGTGTGTTGGCTTTGTAGGGTAGATGTGGTTGGGGCATTTGTATTGCACCTGCAAAGAGGTGTTTCCCTCACAAACTGGAACCTTCTTGTGGTGGGATTAAACGGGCTTCCACCACACAGCAGCACTTCCTGGATTTTCCCACCCCTGTGCCTGGATTTGGACGTTGACTCTGGGACTCTGTAAACCAGCAAGGCCACAAAGTGCGGCTGTTTGTGTCTTAAGGACACAGCAAGTATGGTCCTGTTTCAGCTTTATTCAACAGGTTTATTCAACACTCCTGTTTGTTTGCTTATTTAATGCTATATGAGCAACTGTAGCTATTTCATGGCCAAAGCAGGTGTGACGAGCACAAAGCTTCTGTGATGAGACCAGGACTCACGTTGACCGACATCTCATCACAGCTGAGGCCTGCAGCTCCCATCTACCATCTCCAGTGTGTGGATCCTGAGCGAATTTCGCAGCGATCAATCTTGCGGGGCTGCATTTAAAAGGCAAATCTCTCCTGTGTTTATATTCCACTTCATCTGCCCATCAACCTGTTGCTTTTGAGTCGGCAAGGGGGCGTTTATCTTGATGCACAGAGGCCCCAATCGCCGCGACACCATCTAACTTCCTCTGCGGCGCTGCACCGCACAGCTGGGGCATTTGGGCAGGTGACCACCGCAGTTCCTTGTTTGCTTTGGAAACGCTCGCCGCTTAAACAAACACTTAAAAGCTATCCGCACATCAATAGGGCCATCAGATGGTTTACCACAGGACCCAAATGAGACCGCACTTTATCACAGCCTCCCGATCGCCCATCACAGGTGCCCACAGTTATCGGAGCCTCCTGATTGGTCAGTGCTGGTTCCTGCGGTTATCGGAGCCTCCTGATTGGTCATCACAGGTTCCTGCACGACGATGGGAGCTGCTGCCTGGTTACTTTCACATGGACAAAAGCCAATACTGCCTGTCAATCAAAATAATGATTCACCACTCTGCTTCTATTGTTTTTTTTTTTCGTCACCTAGCAGCAATGCATGAGGATTATGGAAACAAACGTTTTGAATACATTTAGCCAAGCAAGGACAACTGTTTTAGGCCAACGATGCCGCCTAGTGGGCAAGGTGAGAACAGCAGTCTAAAACGTAGGCACTGTCTGCCACTCACCATTACACTACTTTTTTCACATCAGGACAACATAATTATTATTCCTGCTGTTCCGTACATAAACAGCTGTATTTTCTTCAGAACTGTTTTTTTTCCTGCTAGTTCAACATATGAATGCAGAGGTTCCATACACACACACAGATTAAAACAAAAGACAGAGAAACTATGCAGTAATCCTTTTTTTTCTTGCTAGTTCAACAAATTAATGCTGAGGTTCCATACACACAAATAGATTAAAACAAGAGACAGAGAAACTACGCAGTAACCCTTGTTTTGGGGCATAGTCCTGTGGTACTGATATGCTGCAGTTTCACCACGTGTGAACCCGGTAGCTAAAGTTAAGAACAAAATCTCCTCAACTGTACCGTAGTTAAGATTGAAATCCCCAGAATTGAACCCATTATGAGAAGACGGTAAGGCCAAAGGAATGTCACACCAAAACAAATGTATGCTAGACTGTGTCATTTCTATATTGTATTTATGATATTGAAATATGATAGAGAATAGCTGCTGCTTTGCAAAAGCAAATAAGGATCTAAATAAAAACAAACAAACAAACAAACAAAACCTGATTCGAACTTTTACTATATATTTACACCTGACGTTCTGTCCTCATTCTCCCTAAAAGTAGTACAGTAGGTTTGAGACAGAGCGTGACAAACTGTCCCTGCTGATTTATCCAAATGAGTAGGTCTAGATCACATTACAATAAAACATCCCTGAGAACCTAAATTTCACTTTAACATAAACACTGTAGATGAATCCATGAGGATTCCAATGGGTCCAAAAAGGAGTTATTAACAGAATTCTAACCAAATTATGTTGAAGCATAATCTAAAGAGTTCCTGCGTTACAGCACCTTGAAAAACTCCAGAATGCTCTCAATCAACCCATGTCACAGCAGACAACTTTCCAATAAGAAGCAAGGCAACCACAGGCGTTCATAATGACATTAACTGACGTTATGATTGACATCTTACAGTAACATCCCATTTATTGCAGTTAACCCATGTTTTGCGATATGTATATCACAATATTGTATATTGCGATATGACAATATTTTCGATATATTGTGCAGCCCTACTGTCTGGTATTGATTTTTCTTGCTATGTGACAGATGTGCTGTGACACTGGCCCACATGCTCCTCTGACAGAGTTAAACACTCACATGATCAAAGCTTCCCACTCAAAGAAATTCTCTTCATTAACTGGACCTGTTAGGAGGTAAAAGAAAACACAGAAAACCGTGTTGTCAAATATTATTACTTCAGCTTGTCTATTTGACTTATAAGAGCATAGTTGACGTGGAGAAATAGACCAAAATTTCAAAACTACTTCATGAAAAGGCCCTTACCTGCAACAATTCCTTCTGGCGGATTAAGAGTCAGTTCTGTCATAAACAAGAATGTGCAAATTAGATAGCCCCATACATCCTTAGCATATGTACACCATAACATCCTTAGAGTATGCTCATTCATACTATGACACATATGAACTATGACACATACAAGATTTAAAAACATTTCCTGTGAGTTGGAGCCCTTGATTTGTGATAGGGGATTTAGCTAACCCTGTTATGGATGTATGTTAAATGTCATACGTTGCAGGATATTTACAGTCGCATCGCATGTCAGGTAACGTTAATGCTCTTATGACTACTTTTGCCACTCGGACCTCTACGTTCAATGACAGGTAGCTAGCTACACACATTGATAGACTCTACATACAACTGGCCGCATACACTTTGGCACTGTAACGTCAGCTAGACGTTAACCGGTGGATTACATACTTACAAATATATTTTTTATTACTTACGCTTGTATTCTGCCATTAATCTTTTCAAGGCTGTACCCGCCATGGTAAGTGCCTACGCATTTAGTTACGAGCTACAACTGTAGAAGTTCGGGTGCGCAGGTTGCTAAAAACAAAAGCCAAGATAATGCCGTGTCCGACACCTAGCTTCCGGCTTACAAGTGAGTAAGAAAAAAACAGCGCCACCCTGTGGATCCTACATGCAATTGCTAGACCTTCCTCAAATGCACATGAAATTCATCTATGAAGCCAGCAAAAGGAGGACAACTCACACAGCAAATCTGAGTACCAAACTATATTTATTGTGTACAGTAGTAAAAGGACAACAAATAATGTACAAATCAGTACAGAAACATGACAAGTTGTGGACAAAGCCATTTCCCCAAACCCTCTCGTCACCCCTTCTTAGACAACCGATTTGGAAACTGCATGAGGCAGGGCTAGCGATGGCTGCGGGGCTGGGGCTGCCAAGCCTCTGTCAGGGAAGGCATGATGAGAAGCAATCAGCGATCAGAGCAGACTCCTTTGAGGTCTTTATTCCGCAACGACTAAAGAAGAAATGGGGTACTGAACGCAAAATTTGGTCTTACAATGTCCATTATCCAACCCCTAGCCAAAACGACCGGAGCAAAAAGAAAAAGACCAAAAAAAAGAAAAAAAAAAGAAAAAAAGTGAAAGCAACAAGAATAACTTCGTACAACACAATTTAAAAAGGAACTCCTTTCGAAAGCAGAAGACTATTCTTCATTAATTATCTGAACATGTTCTCTTGTATCAGTGTACCATCCATTTTGTGTTTGGTCCACATGCAGTGATGTGGTATTGTATCTTGCAATCAAACTGCTCCACATGAACGACTGCTCTCAGAACACAAGTTCCTTAACACCTTTTGCCCCCCTCTCTACCCCTCCCTGAATAAAGTGATTTAATGTCAGCTGGAGACATACAGAATACTGGAAAGATGTTGCTCTTCTGCAAAAACGAAGCGCCTAAAAACGAGAAAGTCAATACACTGAAACACGTAGGAGACTGAAAACATAGCGTACAGCAGCGGACGTATTATGCTCAAAGTCAGAACGACCAGGCGCCTCGCCTGTATCTGGGGGAGCGGAACGGGTGGATCGTCCTCGCTGCTTTGTTTTCTGATGGTGTGGACAGAGACATGACGGGGGGGGGGGGGGGGGAGGAAGGGGAAGAAGAAAAAAAAAAAAAAAACACACATGACCAAAAATGGCAACAGTGTCCACATTGAACCTGATGTTTAACCAGATGCTTTGTATGGGGGCAAGGCCCATTCTAAAACATAACCGTTGCCCATGGTCATCCATTTTGGGATAAATCATTATGATCGCTTACACCATGGAGGTATATGGAGTATAACTGGAGGTGGCGTGACCAATCCACGCCAGCTACTTAAAGTGAAGCCAGGGGGCGGGGCTTATCCATTCACTTTACATGCTGAACACCGCAGTGTCGAGTTAATCAAGATGGCAGACATGGCCAGAGAAGCCCCGCCCTCTGCTTGACCTGTTAATCGCTGGTGTGGATTGGTCACGCCACCTCCAGTTCTGATATTACCTCCATGGCACTGACAATCTGATGTTTTTTCAGTTGACTAAAATGGCTGCCGGTGGCGGTCAGGTCACTCAGCTTCAACTAATCGAGATGGCCAACACCCCCTGGCTTGCAAAAACTGAAGGGGGTGGGTGGGGGAATAAATCCACACTTTACGTAGGTTGAGAGTAGTAAAAAAAAAAAAGAAAAAAAAAAAAAAGAAAAAAAAAATACATTAACATTGAAAGAGCATCTTAAGGAAACATGTCAAATAAAATAGCTGAATGGAGGCCTGGTTCGCACCCAGCGGGCTTTAGCAGAACCCGCCAGTCTGCTGCTGAAACACGTCGATCGTGTCTTCATCTTCCATCTCAAGCTGTGAAGACCAATCAGAACAAAGCAAATATTACTCTTGAGCTGTGAAAGCCAATCACAAAGCAGACATTACTGTGAAAACCAATCACATAGCAAACATGTTCAATCACACACATCCTATTTTGTGTCAGGTGCAGGGTCAAAGACAACGCGAAAATCCAAAATTCCTTCATTCTGAAGTCTGAGGAAGAACCTCAAGGGCTTAAAACGTCACTTTAATAAACAAAACTAATGGCAGCTCTCTGGTGTGTGTACCATTACTAATTAGCACCTTCATAAATAAAGCTAAAACTGGAAAGCATGAGGTGATTCTTTTGATTTTTCTCAAAGTATTTTTTCTTTAAAGCACAAATCATGAGACACCATGTGGTCTTGGGACTATACCTTCAAAACCCATTTCGATTCTAACAGTTTTACTGACATGGTAGAAAGGGACATGGAAAACATTAAGATAATGCCACTGAACATGTGTGTAGTCTGTTTACTCTGTGTTTCTCTACAAATCTGTTAGCTTATTATGTCCTCCTTTTGTAAGTCGCTTTGTATAAAAGCATCTGCTGAGTGTAATGTAGACGAGCTATGCAGTGTGCATTTATGGTCATGAACAGGATCACACAGGTGTCAATATATGCTTACTTACATACCCGCACCTTAACTATATCTGCATGTTGATATTGTGTTGTGGCTTTAACACTAAGCATATATACACACATACACTTTGATTTTATATAGACAAACACACAAATACACATGCACACAAACACATGACTTGTCCAAAATGTCTTTAAATTAAATGCAATGCCATATGCGTTCTTATGCCATTCCCAAATGTATGGCTTGAGCCTTGAGAGAAAGAAACTAAAAGGCCCAGAGCAGATAAGACTATACAGCTCACCTGTGCAGGTGTGTCCGTTTCATTTATGGGTTGCCCGTCAAACCTAAATCGGATCTGCCTTATCGACAACCCCTAAGGAAACAGAGAACATTGCAAATGTGAATGCATTTCAAGTGGTAACTTAAGTCTGCATCACCCACAACATAACACCATGACACCACTGACATGACTGGCTTGATATAAATGAAGAAACATCAACAGAGAATTTCACAGCAGACCATACTTGTACACATACACAGCTTCATAATTTCTCCTCCTTTTAAAATATGCGACAGAAAACAGTATTGTTTGAGAGCAACGAGGTGCCCACCTGTCTTTCACAGTATGCCTTCATTAGTTTGCTTAGAGGCGTGTGTCGTTTAATCTTGAACTGGACCACGGACCCGTCCTGCCCTGCTACTTTCAGGTTGATGTGGTCGTTTTCGGTTTTCACTCCCTCCTAAAAAACAGATGGACACAGGGCAAAGTTAAGGCTTGGTGTTAAATGTGAACTGAATTCTTCTGTGAATGGCATGCATAGGGCATTAATTACTCTAGTGCGTGACCTGTGGTTCTTCAATTAGCCAGCACGCAAACCAGTGTGATGCTTTTCAAACATGCTAAAGCCATCTAGCATGCAGGCTGGCCATGTCAAGTAAGGCTGTGACATTAGCAACCATGTAAATGTACTTCTGTAGATGAACAGCTTCTTGTTGATATAACGTTAACTGTAGAACATTTTGGCATACGAAGCTCTTTCTACAACGGGTAAGGATAGTAATCATGGTTACTGATTAGTATAAATTGCAACTTTCCACAAAGCCATCCTAACTAATATGAAGTCGGCGTTTGTAAGCTAGCTTTAAAAAGCCGACCATAAGCTAACACTGAATTAGCCTTTTAGCTAAGTAGCACAATTTCAGAGAATCACATGGCTCAGTCATCGGCATGACATTGATCAACGAATTAAACTCGTTGTAAAGGAAGGCTTGATATCAGTCGAAACATCTTGTCTGTTTTTCATTTAGATTTATTTGTAAACAAATAACTGAATGAGATTGTCGCTAATCAACTGGAGCAGCTTTCAAATGGCGGATCACTGTGTGCGGGTAATGTTGCTCTATCTCCGCTATTCTTGCGGCATTTCCTACGCCGGAGACGTAACGTGGCCGACTAGCGCCACTTCATTTTCACAAAGGAAAACCCGCAAAAGCATACACAGAATTCCACTTCGATGATATTGCGCGGCAGCTCGAAACAATGGCGCAGTTTCAATGAAAGCATTCACATCAAAATCCTTATCCGGCTAGTGAAGGAAGAAGGGTTGTTGCGAAATAAAGAATCCGTACACTGGGAAAAATAATCCATGCCATATTCATCTGCACAAATGCGCAAACTGACTAACCACCACACCAATGTTGCACAGAACTGAGAGCCAGCTTCGATTAATGCCAAGCCATACCCATGCAGATACAACATTGCGACTTCTCACATTAACAGTTATTGGTGCTTACCTTTGGCTTTTCCTCAGACATATCGCCAAGACTTTTCAATGTACTTGCTCAAAGAATTAATGCAAGATGCGCCGTCTCCACTTTCAGCTCTCTGCTCTGCGACGAGAACGCGCTTTGTCTTTTCTTCCCCAAACACTGATTGGACAAAAAGGCATCATGTGATATTTTCTACACGGGAGCGCGTACACGGGAGCGCGCATTTCTGTCTCGGGAGCGCACATTTACACCCGCCCCCAACGGCTATGAAGGAAATCATCCTACACAAGGAACCGTTTGCATAACAATAGAGAAGGTATAGTAGACTGGTGAAGTGGCCAGGCCTCCTGGGCCCTGTCTTCCCGCTGTCACACTGTAACAATTTGGCCAGTGCAACAATCATCAAGACAACACTTCATCATGGGCAGGTTTGCAGGCAGCTAGGCTAAAGATCTACCATATTATTGCTAAACCATATTTAGCCCCTACCCCATTTCAATAATAATTCATATTAGCCAGAGAGGTACTTCGTCAATTGAAGGGCGTATGCCTCCTCCATTTATATAATAGGTCTGTGCCTAGATTATCCCTGGGCATCATTTGTGTTAACAGTCCTTCAGTGACCCACATTCACAATTTTAACATTCTTAAACATGATGTGAGGGAAATCTGATAACAGCTTTAAAACTAAATACGTATTAATGCAAATAAAGCACCGGGCAAGAGTAACCAGTTTTACGAGGTCATTTGAGGTCATGACTCCTGAGGTCATTTTTATGAGGTCAGGAATAAGTGGCATGCATCACATGGGTGCAAGCTTCATAGGAAGTCTGATTAAAATCACATCATTTTTAGGACCTGAAGTTTTTGTAAAATTTACGGCATTGTCGTACATTCACGGCACAGTGGGATGCATGACGGATGCATGTTTTAATTCCATTAAGTTCTTAACACAAGTCTCTAAGTGGTCTGTGGTTTATTAAAAATGATCACTCACAGGTGGCAAATTAAAGAAAAAAAACTTAATTTACATCAACATCTCATTTTTAGAGAGTCCATTTTGTTCTTCAGCATTAAATAATAAAGTAAAAGTGGAAAGAGACATTCAGCAAGAAAATAAACAGCAGTAAACAAGACTACAGCTAAGGTCCAAACGCCCGTACTAAAAAGACACAACGAGAAAAACTAAGGAGCAGCCTGAAACGCAATGGGAAGGAAGGTGCAGTTTGGTCTCCTTGACAACAATCATTCACATTTGATACTGGTGTTAACATGTCAGCCTTGAGCTGGCCAACTGGAGACAGTCACCACAGTAAGCCATGCAAATGCATCGTTTTTATCTTACACCGTTGGCATTCTAATCATCATTACGATTAACAATAAAACAAAAACATCCTGTTTTAATGGTAATACCAAGGGCACTGCTGATCAGGGAGGAAGTATCTTTGGTCGTCATATCTTCATAGGATGCTCAGCTCTCGTTGTCAAATCTAGCATAAGGACTTGCCCTGCTCAAACCTAGAGAGAGAGAGAGAGAGCAATTACAACAGCAGTTGAAATATTACTGAGAAAAGCTATACAGTGAAGGAACACTGACTGCCTTTAGAATGACCATGCATGTAGGGCATGATACATTCTAAAACAAAACAAAACCAAACACACACCCTACTATACTAGAGTAAAGATTGCATATTGCCTAATTTCTTGAAAAAAGGCTATGATGATTGTAAATCAGAATGATGTCAAGTTAAACTTGACTTGAACCTTCTTGAACCTTTTTATTTGGCAACAGCCTCCTCCCCAGTGTAGTGCCAAGTCAAACCACTAGGGGGAGCTAACAGTTGTTGATCATCACAAACACAGTGTAATAAGTCAGTAACAAGAAAAAAAAACTGTAAAAAAAATCAGGAGCCGCTGAAGTTTCTTGGTGAGACAGACCTACACACTAGTAACCTGTCACCAGTAAAACTATTGCATTCAACCTCTTACTGAGGAAAAAAGAATGTGTGATGTGAGTTTTTGAGAAACATCAATTCATTGACACTAGAGATGTCAACATGAGTCTTTTGTAAAATCAACTGCCGAGATAGACCCTGAAGATAACACTGCCGCATATTTCACAGAAGAGCTTCAAATATCTTCCATTTCACAGAGTGACGACTAAGAAAGTAAAACATTTCTGAATTTTTGGGAATTTCTTCTGTTACAGTCACTGTGATTGGGTACACCTTGTGAACAGAGATGCTGTCATATAGGGAAGCTATTGTGATTTGGTACACCTTGTGAACAAAGATTTTGTCAAACACGGAAGCCATTTTAATCAGATACACCTTGTGAACAAAGATGATGCTGGTCAAACAGGAAAGCCATACTCACCATATTTCTGCCTGATCTCATCGTGCCTCTTCCGCATCTCCACTTTCCTGTGAGACAACAGCAAAAATAACGAGTTACAAAAAGATACTACATACTACTCAACAAAAACCCACTAACTTACACACAAACACACAAATAAGCCCATTACACCAAAATGCCCCTAAAAAGATATACTGTAACTAGGATATGGTGCCTTACGAAGGCTGAGAAAACACAGAGACATCAACAGTTCAGCCAGAGATACGCTACAGAATACAGTTGTTTCTGTGGGACAGTTTAACCACAGTTACATCATCTGATGATGGGTTTTTAAACACAATTAACTCCTGAATTTAACTCATCATCATTGACTCCTCAGTTACAAACAGGCACTGGTGCAGATGGTAGCTGATGCCATAGCTAAAAATAAAATTCCCATCCTCAGCCAATAGACAAACGGCTAATAGGGACAGGACTGGCATCGCCATGGCAACCAGGGCTAAATACCAGTGTGGTCTCCATACCGACAGACTGTCAGCTTGTAGTGTCACCCACCTCGCATCCGATTTGACCTTTCTCTTGTCTGCCTGCTTCTGCGTCTTGGCCTCGAAGTTACCAGTCCTGATGGGGAAGAACAACAGAAAGGAGGTCAACTTTAATATTCATTTTGTGTCCGAAATCTACCAGCCACTTTCATATTTTACCAGCATGTGGCTGATGGTGCCAATTTCCACTCTAGCCATTACAAACATCTCTTTTGTATTTGCATTTCTACATTAAACAATGCCTCTCAGACTATGGAGAGTATGCAGTCTTCTGTAAGCATACGTTTCTAACAGTACTAGTAGCCTGTCTACATCTTAACATCTGTTTTAGAAAGAATGTCTGAGGGAGACACTCCTGGGCTTCTGCGGCAGCTAAGGCCCTTTTTACATGATCAGAACACCTCCATGAGCTGGGCATCGTGCCTGAAATATTTAGCCTGAGGACAGGACCGCACACCAGAGGGAGAGAGAGAGAGAGAGAGAGAGAGAGAGAGAGGGAGAGAGAGGGAGAGAGAGAGAGAGAGAGAGAGGAAAAGAGGGAGAGAGAGAGAGAGGAAGACAGAGAGAGGGAGAGAGGAAGAAAGGTAGAGGGAGAGAGAGAGAGGACGATAGAGAAAGAGAGAGGGAGAGATGAAGAGAGGGAGAGAGGAAGAGAGAGAAAGGTAGGGAGGGAGGGAGAGAGAGAGGAAGGACCCCCACTGTCTCCAATCTGCTGGATTTATTGAAACAGAAAAGATCTCTAAATTCAAGGAATTCGTTTTATCTCTTTTTTCCATTCATCTGGTTCAGTTACAATTGTTTCATTGTTGTGTTCAACTCTGCAGACCTAACTGCAGACATGTGGTCCACAGAGGCGCTGCTTCGGTAAATAAGTCCCGTTTGGAGTGCAAACATAAAATGCGATAGTTCCTAATTTGCAAAGCAATGCATCTTGCTGCCCCAGGCATTAAACCACCGTCTTGCACCTAAAAATCTTCAGTTCGCACTTTAAAACACATAGACGTCTGTAGATGGGACAAACTATTTGAATGTTCAAAGAAAAGGCCTTTTTTATAAATACAGATCTGCAGTTGCCCCCGAAGCTCAAGTTCTGCTAGGCAGTGAGGAAAGGGGGCTGGCAAGGCTGAATTTGAGCCTTTGTGTAGCAGTGTGCAGAAAAGAAACTCCACAGAGATGATGTGGCAGCCATTTTTTCCTAATGTTTGAATGGGCATCTTTCCGGATGTAGATTTAGCTTAGTCTGGCACTTTGAGCCTTTGAGAGGCAGTGTGCAGAAAAAATCTCACAAAAGGGCAACGCATGAGAAAACTCCATGGAAGAGATGTGGCAGCCATTTTTTTCTTAATGTATGAATGGGCATCTTTTTTCGGATGTAGATTTAGCTTAGTCTGGCACTTATAGCACACAGAGGAAGCACATCCTCAGTGAAGACAAAAACAAATTTTGGTACGAAGCTTAATGGATGCTAATTGGTTTCTGGGAAAAAAGGTTTCCTTCCAAATTGTTGTTAAATTATAATATGACTCAAATCATGGATGGGTCGGTTTAATCCTCTGTGTTTGTCTGGCAGAGTATAAAAGGGCTCAGAGGCTCAAAATGTTTCCAAATACTTGCGCTTGTATGAAAGAGGTCCGTAGAGATGAGTGTGATGGAGTGACCATCACTAGGGTTGTGGGTGTGCTCTGACTGCCATCCCAATGAGCCTGGCTCTTTGGCGTTGCGGTCAGAGCCCCTGTTTAGTACCCCGGAGACCCGGGTTCGAAGCCGGGTGGGGTGACTTCTCCTCCCCTTCGCTACAACAAGTAAGCCTACGGACTTACCCGGCTTTCTCACACTTGCAGCAGCAGAAGAGACAGATGAAGAAGGCCAGGATGATGACTCCGCCCACCACAGCCATGGCGATGATCAGGGTCTGGAAGTTTACTACGGGGAAAGCGGTCGGCATAAGCATTTACAATCCAAGAGCTATCAGAAGTGTGTTTATTGCCAAGTCTGTTCAACAGACGAGGAATTTGCGTTGGTACAGGTGCAATACAGAAAACATCACATACGTACAGTAGATAACAAGAAAAGGGCACAAACATGTGTCCAAGGCATCCTTGCAAATGGACTGAACATACCAAGAACATGTGTTTGGTTGGTGAAAACAAATTCTGTCATTTAAAATGCCGCATTTGAAATCCAAAAGCAAAATTTGTGTTAGCCCTTACATGGCATCTATTTAATGTCTAAAAACTAACAATGGTGGAAAAATAATGTGTTAGTATTAAGTATTAGGATTTTTTCTATTTCCTGGAGATTACGCACAAGAACCGATGGGAAGGTGGAGAAAGGAAAGGTCTGCCTTGGTGAGCAGCATGGCATGGGAACTTGCTTGGCAGAGTAGCCACTCGTTCTGTCTGCGAGGTAAATGACATTGAGTGGACACACTAGTTGGCGCTAGCCTGGCTAATATTCACCCCCCTGGTCCCGCCATTTAGGTTAAAGCCAGGACAGAAAGTGGAGGTGTCGGGACAGATTGATAAATGCCTCATCTAACGAACATCTAATCAAACAGCAAACACAAATCCCCACACATACCCTCTTACGTTTACATAAACAAAAACATGTCTGTGCCTTCTGTCATTAGATAAGACTATTGAGTGGCCCTCACTGTCCTCAGAACAGCAATTATGCTCTAGCATATACACCCTATTTTCCTTTGTTTCTGCAACGTTTGCTCGCTTGACACTTTGACCCTTTCAATTGCACCTTTGTAGCCTTGCTGTCTAATTTTACAGCACGGGTAACTCTTCAATGACAATACTGCCCTGCAAAGGCAAAGGGCAGTAACTATTATAACATCAATTTCCAGAATAAAGGTCTTGAAGTCTTGAAGTCAACGCTCCTACTACAAACCCTTCAGGTAGACCTATCTTCTTCCTCATGTCTCACTCTGGATGAGGCAAAGCTGTCTGTCCCGTTTGGTGCCTTTCCCTCTGATGTTTACGTGTGACTAAAGAAACACTAAAAACCATTAAGACAAAGCAGGTGGAGTTTGCCTGACGAGAGGGTAGTTATGTAGCACTGCACTGCTCTCTGAACTACATCCCTTTGCCCTACCATGCATGCATTAGGACTGCACTGCTCTCTGAACTACATCCCTTTGCCCTACCATGCGTGCATTACATCCCTTTGCTCTACCATGCATGCATTACGTCTGTACTGTATGATGCCTTGCATTTTATTTTATTATTTTTTTTGTAATTTTATAATTTATCTCATTGTACTCAGCTAAGGCCTTAAGGCCCTTAGCTAATGAATGTTACTTTTCATTTTTTAATTAATTAATTTATTTAAATTTAACATTTATTTTTACATGTTGTAAATGATCTGTGTTGTTGTACTGCAGGAGTGAGAGTAACATAATTTCTATTCTGTAATTATTTATTTATTTACATTTATTTTCATATTTTCTAAATGATCTGTGTTGCAGTACTGCAGGTCTAAGAGTAACGTAACTAATTCTGTATGGCCTGTGCATATCACATCGTATTTGACAGTAAAGCTGACTTTGATATCGCAGATTTGACAGTGAAGCTGACTTTGACTCTTACTCACTTGAGCACTGTCCCCAGCGAGCCTCGTTCAGGGGGCACAGGGAGTGGGGTGGCAGGATGGTCTTCACAGGGTAGGTCATGCATGACTTGGTCTTTATACACCACAGACACTGCAGCGAGAAAAAGAGAGAAGGAGAGAGAGAGCGAGAGAGAGAGAGAGAGAGAGACACAAAGAGAGTGAGAGAGCGTGAGAGTGAGTAAGAGAGAGAAACAGAGAGAGTGAGAAAAACAGAGAGAGAGAGAGAGAGGGAGAGAGAGAGAGAGAGAAAGATGGCTAACTGCAAGGCATTCATTTACTGTAATGTATATCCTTTAGCACGGATAAGGGCGTACACCTGACTAGACAGCAAATAGTAATTAGCAAGATTAGCAACAATAGCATGGCAATGGTCCGATTATATAATCTTGCATTGTGGCAAATCTAAATGTCTCATTTTCCACAATATAAAGATCTAATGTTTCACATTCACACCTTTCTCATTTTAAAGACTGAATACACACCAGTTATTGAAAAAAAAGTCAGTAGCTCATTATTTTGCAATCTACTGTTTAGAACTTTTAGATAAGACACTGACACCACACACACAAATACACACACACACACACACAAACCCGAACACGCATACACACACATCACCATACAAAGTATCAATAGCACAAAAGGGCAAAAACATCTTGCTGCCTTTGTTTGGTCCTGTATGAAATACATTTAAATTAATAATAATGACTATATACACTTGATAGACCGACACTGTTTTCTTCTTCCCCCTGGCTGCTATGACAGAGGAAACTTTCAAAAGCCCTGCACTACATCAGAATCAACATCAAAAAACTTTGTCTGTCGTGACAGAAAATCCTCTCAGGCGTGACTCTCATACAAGATAAAAACAAGACAATGTCACACAAAAGCAAAAGAAAGTGAAATACTTAAAAATACTTCACTTTCTTAAATAGGTCAAGAAAAAATGAGGGGGGGGGGGGGTTAGGAGCATGAGGTATTGCTGTTTAAGACTTTGATGGCAGTGGGAATGAATGAGTTACGGTAGATGTTCTTTGTGACTACACAGACGCGGGACTGAATGGCCACAGTGGCCCTAACAATGGGGCTATTTTCCCTTCTACTGGAGGCAGGACACCAGCACAAGGGCAGCTGTTATTTACACGTCAGCGGGCGTGTGCACCTGCGTCAGGTGTTGCTTGTGATATTTCTATCCCCTACCGCCATGCTTACTGAGGTCAGGTAGGCTGAGGCCGAATGCAGCATTTTAAAGCAACCACTAGGTCGTTTTTTCAGCCTTAAAATAACGTTTCCAAAATCATTTCAGTGGTTCATCAACTTGTGACAGGGTGAACGACACTTCTGAATTCACTTTGCCACCCTCCATGGGCTATAACCACACTACTGTATGTAAGTTTGGAGGAGCAGAGCGTCTCTCTGTAGGTCAGATGACAGATAATTCCGCTTCCAACCTGTAGGCCAACCGGAGATGAAAGCTACTTAGTGTTGCGTTAAATCCTTCACTATATAATGCTAAACATAGGGGACAGAACAATGTAACTATCACCCTATTCAGTGAACTGTATAGTAAACAAGTGAACATGTCTGATTTGGCATATGAGTATTTTGTTGTTTGTTTTTTTTAAACAAAAAGACTCAACAGTTAGCTACTGTCACAAAGCTTGTGTGTGACGTTAAACCTGATATCTTGTGATTGCCACTCTGTACCGGGAACAGGGCAGCCGTGAAGGGCTAAGGGGAGGTATTCCTCCCAAACCTGTTCAGCAGGTACGCTCACCGCATTCATGCACCTGCAGCACACCCTTAAACAATCATTTAACCCTTCGATGGCCAGTCTGTCTCTGATGGCAGACTGGGTTTCGGCTTTTACCATTTCCTCTTTATATGTGGCCTGTCCCCTCCTTGCACTGTTACAGCACAAACATGACCTCAATCACTACAATGATGACGGCTGAGTCACAGCTGGGAAATAGCACGTCATGGCTGCACACTTATGTCTATGTGAGTGTGTCGTGTGTGTGTGTGTGTGTGTGTGTGTGTGTGTGTACAAACCAGCCCCTTCTGCTCTCACAAAAGGCAAGCACTATAACGATAATCAAATTTGTTATTTAACAATGCTATTGTTATATAACAGCTATTTGCTGGAAACTCCAGGAAGTGGGGTGCAAGTTGTGAAAGGAGGATTTGTTCCAGCTCACCGACACATTCTTCAGACATTCATCACAGTTTGTGCCATTCTTGCTTTCACATGCTGAGGGGAGAGAGAGAGAGAGAGAGCGTTAAAAAGAGTTTTTACTTGGGTTCACAGTAAGAAAATTGAAAAGTTAATGTCATAACCATAATAATTACATCAAACACGATGGTAGGGGGGGTGCAACATTCGCTGTATGTTGTTAACAACAAGTAACCCCCCATGAGACCTGTTGCCATGCCCCACTTGTGAGGCACGAACCCAGGAGGGAAGGCTGGGCAATAACAAAAGAGCCCCCGTAGTGTCATAAAATTTCTCTACACCAAAACAACTTATGATTGCCAAGGAATTATCAAAACAAAAGGTATTTTTGTTGTACATTAAACTAGACGTACATTAAAATATCCCACGTAGTCTTATCTAAATTACACTCCAGACTTCCTTTGGTGAAGTTAAACTCCATCTTAACACACCTGCTGTAATTTCAGGGAAGGAGACACTCAATTACGTGGCACCTGTAGTTGGTATGATAGATAGGCCTACATTAAGACAAGTGCACTACATGAATTAGGTCGAGTACAGTAAATCAGTTTAATTAAGTTTATTATTAAGTTAAGTTTATTTAATTAAGAGGCCTCTTCTACGCTTTGACATAGATTTGTATATAGCCTAGTCTTACATTCACCGGGTGGTGATGGTGCTGGGGTCGGCGTAGTAGTAGTTGTTGTGGATGTGGTTGCGATGGTAGTGGTCGTAGAGGTAGTGGTCGCAGCGGTGGTGGTAGTGGTGGTGGTGGTTGGGGTGGTAGTGGTGGTGGTGGTGGTTGGGGTGGTAGGCGGCTCGGTTGTTGTCCCGTTCTGAGCAAACGCTACGTTTAATCCGGCAAGAACCAGGAGCAAAGGTATACCAATCCTCGACATCATTCTGTTGTCAAATAGTAAAATCCCACGAGGTACTTTAGCCAAAGTATATCTTCAACAAATCACTTGTAAATATAAAAACCCAACTACAGAAATCTCACGTACACTCGAAAAGTTCAGAGCGCCGCCGCCAGTTACCTGAAAACTTTCTCCTCCTTCTTCAGTAAGTACGCGCAGGAGGTAATGCCCCGCTGTGTCACATGACCTTGGCTTCACGTCTGAGAATCTCGCTCTTTTAGTAGGCTGCTTAATATTCCCCTGCATTCCATTTCAAGCTGTGCTGACCATTGACTGTATATAGTCAATGGTGCTGACTGACAGCTACTTAGTATTTCCATAATAATAATAACGTTGTTGCATGTCAAGCGGTTGAGAAAAAATACTAGGCAGCCTTTAAAACAAGGCATCAGTGCAGAGTTTGCTGATTTCCTGTGAAAGAAATGTTAAAAACATTTCATAATCTATGCATTGGTGGAAATAATAATAATAATAATAATAATAATAATAACTTGCATCTCTATAGTTTTACCATATTAAGACAAGAGACATATTGTAAGGAATATCCAAGCACTTTATAGTCATTTATTGTATTTGTGTAATACTTTTTGAAACCCAGGTGTACATGGTCTACATGAAACAAAAAACAATCAAAACATACAATAAAATGGTCTCAAAAATAATCAAAACACAATTAAATTAAAATCCAATAATTTATTAAAGCATTTTGTAAAGCCTGTTACAAAAGAAAAAAAAACTCTCTCTCTCAGTCTTCTGTACATTAGCACATTTGTTTGAAATACTGTATATAGACTAATTAGACAACAATAATTAGGAAGAATTACATTCAGATCTGTACGCCGCCTGCAGTGACACAGAGCTCAGTGTAATACTATGGCCAGAGAGAAAGAGCCCACCATACTGCGTGCCTGTGGATGTCAGTGTTGATATCTGTGTTTTTACCTGTGTGTGTGTGTGTGTGTGTCTGGTGTGTGTGTGTATGTGGTCTGTGTGTGTGTTGAGTGGTAGATAGATAGCACCTCCAAATTCTGGTCCTGAATCAGTTAGTAATCTGAGTAAGAGAGATAAAATGTTGGTTTTCATGAGGAGTCTGGCAAGACAGCAAACAGACTCAGGAGCAGGCTTTAGGGGCGTATGAACACACACTGTAAAAAGTGAAGCACAGAACCAACTTTAAAAAAATGAAGTAAACATACTGCATGGATCTGTTTTTACATTGTTTTAACTTAACAATGGCATGCTCATTATGAATATACATGGCATGGTTAACTTAAGCCAACGTAAAAAGATCAGTGCAGCCAGTTGCCTTCATTTGATAAAGCTGGTTCAAAGAAGCGCTTTTTACAGTGCAAACTGTAGCTAAGCAACACTGCAACACTGGACCAGTTCCTTTCCTCTTCTCTCCTCTCCTCTCCTCTCCTCTCTTCTCTTCTCCTTTCCTCCTCTCCTCTCTTCTCTTCTTCTCTCCTCTCCGCTCCCCTCCTCACCTCCCCTCCTTTGCTCTGCTCTCCTCTCATCTGTTCTCCCCTCCTCTCCTCTCCTCTCTCCTCCTCTTACTGCAGCAGACTAACACCCTATCCAGCTGCACTGTTTCTTCCTCCTCTTTGTGTGGTAATTGGATCCTTATTGATCTCCCTATAGATCCTGTACGATCACAGTGTAGTGGATTCACCACGATCAACTTTTCCTTCGATTCCCAATCCCTCTCAAGCCCCCAATTATTGTTTTGAGATTCAAATAGGAAGTGCGTACACAATGCCCCGCCCCCCACCCATCCACCCAACCAATCAACCAACCAGTCATAGCAATCACTGCCCCCCCCTACACACCATAAACATCAATCCACTGTGGCAAGCACGCCCCAAACACATACTTATTTCTTAATGACACTGTTCTCCATATTCTTTGTCTTATTATCATTACTCCTTTTTCCTTTTTTATATATTATATATATTTATATTATGGTCATAACCCTCAGACACAAAACTTGCTTTACACACTGACAAATACATCTGCATATCAAACAGCACAACTACACAGGTCAGTAGAGTGATACTGAATACTTATATCTATATTTTCCAAAACCAAAGAAGCAGAACCAAACCAAACAACATAACCAGAAGTGGAAAAAAAGAAAACAAATCTTTTTTACAGTCACACTTGGATTTTCTTGTGATAAGAGGAAGCGATATGAACAACACAGGGGATGATGTCACCATCTGTTTGTGCGATATGGCTGAAAGTGTTTCCTGTACGATCTGTTCGTTGACACTTTTGTTGAGAGGGGTAATTATTTCAGCTAAGGCTGCGATTGTAGGTCTGGATTCTTGAGATTCAGATATAAATGCCTGCATTCACAACTCATGTGTAAAACATCCACACAAACACTACACTCTCTTTAAGAGAAGGTCGCTCAGCTCTGTCTTCAATCCAGTAAAGCAGAATTCTGCTACAATGCTGATGAGTTCTACAAAGGCTTCTCCACAGAATCCTTTTAGTGGAGAGTTCTCAATAGACCCAGTAGTGTTTTAACAGTGTTGTAAGAGTGTACTCTGCCTGAGGCTGTGTTTGGGGGGCGTTTGTGCGTCACCACCCAACCCCACCACAACGGTGGCAGTTCGAGGCAGCCGGTTTGTGTAAGGCATTGAGATTCAGTTGCAGCCTTAGGCGTGAGAATTCCATCCCACTTCCATTTCGTCTCTTTCATCAACAACTTTTAAAAGGGGCAATTCACCAGAAACAATAAAATACAAGTATCTACTTTGTAAAGCCAGCCAAAGTAGTATAGTACAAAATAAAAACATACTGGGGACCAGAGTCTCTCTCGCGATGACGCATGCATGTTCTAAAATGAAACCGGAAGTGTTGCTGGTTGGTTATTTCTGATCACAAACGGGTTGCTGAATAGCTTGCATTGTGCCACCCTGATAACAACCCTGGGATTTGACTGCTGGCTTAATGTTCAAAAGATACATGTTATTTTACTTTCTGGTTGAACAGCCCCTTTCAGAGCGCATTCCAGTCAAAATGATGCTTGTGAGTGTTTTCACTAAAATTAATTTTTTTAATAAATTAAGTTTGACCAAGCATGGAGATGGCCAAAAACACTGAAATGACATGTAATGCAATCCTATCTCTGTCTGACATTACTCTCTATACAGTATTACGAACATAAAAGTAGTTTTATAGCCATCAGTGATTGATAATCATGTAATATCATCTGCACTGTAAAACAACACTACCTCCTCCATGGGGCATTTGTGTGACATGAGAGTGAAGGGTCCATTGTGGCTGGAGTGTGCTTAAGATTGTGTTCAATCGTCAGTGATGGAACAGAGAGGTAATACCCCAGCCCTCCACTAGAGGGCTCCCTCAAACAGCAGCAATGCACAAGCGTTCTCAGCAATTAGACTCCCCAAGGAGAACTGATGGCTGCCTTTGTCTGCACTAAACAGATTCTTGTCCAAACATACTGTGTCGACTAAAATCTATGGGCTAATACAATACAAGAGTACAAGTGTTGCCTCCTTACCACTCCCCTGTAAATGGGACCTTGTGTTGAACAGGAACATACAAGTTAGCTTAGAGATCAGTGTTTACAATTGTACTTACACACATCGCATATATGAATTCACTATCGTACGTGGTTCTCCTATATATACTAGCAGTCAGACGGCAATCATACAGGACTTATCCTCCCCTATGTGGCTCAGTTTAAAGACTAGTCAATGCAGCTCTGCGATCAGCTCGTAACAGCGCTATGTTTTGTAGCAGCCCAAAGCGAAGGGTAGCTGTCTGTCTTTCTGGACGCGGACTGTGCAGCTGCATGGGGTACATCCGTGCTCTTTTTTGTCTTCTTTTATACTGTGGTGTGATGGCACTCACTCGTGTGGCACTGACAGTGGTACACATGTGCATCCGCATAAATACTTTAAATACCATTTTTTGTTTGTTTGTTTGTTTATCTCGCAAACATACAGTTATAGAGACTCAGCTTCATATCTCTTAAGGAACATATGTACAGTGGGGCTTTCGGTGGCTATCAAATCTATATATAGACTTCTGAATGAATACAAAACAATGAGGACTCTCAGGGTGGAGTGTGTGTTTGTGCAGTATGTAGAGAGGGAAACACGAAGCCTGAAATCTACACTGCACTTCAGAGTTTCCTCAGTATTTCATGACTCACACCATTTCATTCTTCCTCCTCCTCTTGTTTCACTAAATACTGCACTTTAAATACTCAACCCTGGCCACTATTTACTAAGTAGCCCTTATGAGAACACCTCCACAGAGACCCAGATTGCTTCCCGATGACAAAAGGGGGGCCTCTCAAAATGGCCGACAAACACTAATTATTATAACTCAGCCGATACACTCACGCCCCGCACTCACTGGGCCAGCTTGTGTTGGTGGCAAGCTGATAACAGACAACAAGACCAGGCGTCCCTCTGTGGGTTGCTCCAATGTTTAGTCAGTCAGGTGTAGACAGTCAGAAATAGAGTTGCCACCTACGTTTGACAAAAAAACGGGACATTTCGGCAACCCAATCAACCTTTTTGCTTATGAGCAGCGACCCGGGTGTCAGTGTCCCCGGAGATTTTTTTTTTTCCCCCGGGACAGACCATTAAAAACCGGGACAATCAGGTAAAACCGGGACAGGTGGCAACACTAGTCAGCAACATGAACACGGACTCTGCCAAGTCCGCACAGCAGTTCTCTGTTGTGAGTACTGGCTCCCGTTGGCATGAGGTTAGGGCGATCTTCCTCTGACGTGAGCAGGTGCAGGTGCGGGATTAAAGCAAGCATGTGGGGTTGGTCTTTGGGAGTAAACCTTGGCAGTGAAGGGACGTGAAGGGAAAAGGGCTGTTGTGTGTTTGTGAGGGAACAAATACTGGCTTTGTTGGCTGTGCTTGTTCTTGTGGTGACGTTGGTCCCAGTAAATACAGTGATTCGAGGTGTGCTAAGGTGGGGTAGGTTTGTTGCATACAGGGACAGGATATACCAAGCAGAGATTTTATCAAGAGAACAGTATTAGAAGGTCTTAGTCTGTGTGTGTGTGTGTGTGTGTGTGTGTGTGTGTGTGTGTGTGTGTGTGTGTAAATTGTCAGTCTCTTATTTCTGCTTCCCATCGTTCTTGATGTCTCTCGCATCTGTGGTCAGCTGGTGGACATCTCCATGGTGTTTGTTGTTGTTTTTGTTCCTTTTTTCCTCCAAGAGAAATAAGCTCTGTTCTGTGATTGGTGCCTCTGTTCAGGACACGCCCTCTCAGAGCCGAGAAGCTGCTCACCGATTGGTCAGTGTTGATCACCTGACCCAGGCACTGCCACAGCTGGAGACGGACATGACGCTGCAGCGCTTCTTGACGATCATGTTGATGTAGGCCTTCATGATCTTGGTGATCTCCCCCACCTGGACAGCAAATAAAATGAACATTATGACAACACACTAAACCCACCAAAACAAACAACTAGACACATCTATGCCACTTTTTTGGAAATCAATGAGAATCTGGCTTTACTAGCATAAACAAATTCCCTAACAGTGTGTGACTTATACTGGATTCCGTGTTTGCTTATGCATTTCATAGAGATTAAACTACAAGAACTCTAATCACAAAACACATATAGTTTAAGTATGTGAGTACACATGAGAGGGAGAGAGAGAGAGGGAGAAAGCGGGTTTTATGTATGTATGTATGTGTGTGTGTGTGTGTGTGTGTGTGTGTGTGTGTGTGTGTGTGTGTGTGTGTGTGTGTGTGTGTGTGTGTGTGGGCTGGTTTACCAGTGGCGTTTCGAAGAACATCTCCCTCTCGTCCACAGTGATCTTGTAGGTGCTGGGCTGTGTGTGTGTGTGTGTGTGTGTGTGTGTGTGTGTGTGTGTGTGTGTGTGTGTGTGTGTGCTGGTTTACCAGTGGCGTTTCGAAGAACATCTCCCTCTCGTCCACAGTGATCTTGTATGTGCTGGGCTGCGGGGCGCCGAAGAACACGATGTGCTCATACTGGAAGGTCTCGAGGGGCTTGGACTCGCCCCTCTTGTACACAGACACGTTCTCAGCACTCACACCCAGCCACAGGTCATGGGGGAAACCACCCTCCTTACACTGCACCAGAGGGAGAGGGGGAGAGAGGGAGAGAGGGAGAGGGGGAAAGAGGGAGAGGGGGAGAGAGGGGGAGAGGGAGAGAGGGAGAGAGGGGGAGAGGGAGAGAGGGGGAGAGGGAGAGAGGGGGAGAGGGAGAGAGGGAGAGAGGGGGAGAGGGAGAGAGGGGGAGAGGGAGAGAGGGGGAGAGGGAGAGAGGGAGATTTAAAACTGCTTTATTCAAGCACCATCTACCAATCATGCATCAGTGGCACAACCATACAAACAGCAAAACATAGCCCACCCATTTCCAAAAGCAAAACGACAGCAATAACCCCAAACCCAGCCCCACCCACCTCCTTATATTCTGAAAATCAGCTCCCCATCATCACCAACCTCAAACAGCAATCCCTTCACACCACAAATACTTGAAAAAGTCGTAACATCATCAACCAACCTATAATAGGCAAATTCAACCTTCATACGAGTCTTCACCCTGCCTCTGAACCCCTCTAGGGGATCCACGGAGCCTACATCCAGCATTTTGTTCTTGCAGGTCAGCCGTATGGCCAACTCACCTAGAGGCCAATTTACAATGGAGGCTTGTTCATGGGGCTATAGCTACAAACAGACATGTGGCACACCTGAATCCAGCAACACGGAGCGGCTGTCCTTTTTGCGGGGAGGAGGAGTCAGTGACTCATTTGTTTTTACACTGCAGTAGGTTGGAGGGTGTTTTTGACTGGTTTAGGGTATGCTTGGGAGTGTTGGGGCATGCCTTTTCTCACTCTTACGGCCTACGATACAAGACAAAGTCAAAGCAGGAGGTCTGTCTTTTAATTTTTTTTACTGGGGACAGAGAGAGGGAGAGAGAGGGAGAGAGAGGGAGAGAGAGAGACAGACAGACAGACAGACAGACAGACAGACAGACAGACAGACAGACAGACAGACAGAGAGCAATAGAGGGGGGGGGGGCAGCAGCCAGGGGAGCCAGTGGAATGCAAATGCAAAGCGGTGAATGGGATCTGGATTATTACTGAATTCGGTGCTAAATCTTTAAAAGAGATTAAACCCAACTGACATTTGGAGAGCTGAAAAAAAACATTTGACATTTGAGGACACATCACAGCTGCATCAACAGGCTCAGCAGTAGTTGTAAAACATGTATAAGAAATCTGAGATCTAAGAGACAGGAGCCCTCCTCTCACCTCCACGTCGAAGAGTGTGGAGCCGTACCCAGGCCACTCCTTGATGATGGTCATGTACTTGAGCATGGCCTGGTGCTGCGGCAGGCCCTGTAGGCGCGCCCACTTCTCCAGGATGGAGGTGCGCGTGGCGGACGTCTCCTCCTTCACGAACATCTCCAGCATCTGCTCCTCCTCCACGCGCTGCTTCTTCAGCGAGCCCGTCTTGAAGCTGCGCCGCAGCGTCCCGTCCAGGAAGCTGTTCTTGCGCCGCTCGAGCGTCGTGCCCACCGACCCCGACGAGGTGCGGTCCCCGGGGGCCCCCGAACCCACCACGGCGCCCGGGCCCTTGGTGGACTGCAGGATGCGCGTGCGCAGGCGGCCCACCGGGTACACGCCATTCAGGTTCCAGGTGGTGCGTGGTGTCATGTCGCCATGGAGATACTGCAGACGCAGGGCCGCCAGGTGCTGCAGGGTCTCCTCAGGGGCGGGGAAGTGGCCACTGATCAGGCTTTCATGGGCCTGGAAGAGAAGGAATAATAATAATAATAATAATAATAATAATAATAATAATAATAATAATAATAATAATAATAAAATAGGTAAGTCTAAGGGGCGGGAAAGTGGCCACTGATCAGACTCTCAAAGGCCTGGAATAATAATAAAATATAACAATACTAATACTACTACTACTAATACTACTACTACTACTACTACTACTACCACTACTACTACTACTACTACTACTACTACTACCACTACTACTACTACTACTACTAATAATAATAATAAAACCTAAAGTGCTAAGGCTAATTGGCGGGAAAGTGCCTACTGAGCAGGTTTTCATGGGCTTCGAAGAGAATATAATAATAATAAAAAAAAAAAAAATAAATAATAATAAAATCTCACTCACCTGCTCAAACATGAAGGCAAACTCCACCCCCTCCTTGGGCATGCTCTCTACGTCCAGGAAGCAGTAGAGCTTGAAGTAGAGTCGCCATGTTCCTTCCTCCTCCTCCTCCTCACTTCCTGCCAACCTGTACGACCAAATATGGAAACATCAGAATCCACTCCAGCCAATCACAGTGTCTCCACTGCTTGTAAGACCAGCTAAAGCTGAACTTTAAGTAGACGTCATTGCATCTACATGTCCTGGAATACAATATCTAATGATGAGATAAGATTTGTATACTTCATAACGGCTCTCTGTTCCAGAACAAGTCTCTGCATACCTCTCAAACTTGGCGAGGACATCGGCCACGATGATGCGGCTCTCGATGGCACGATCCGTGATCTTGTTGTGCTCAAACAGGGAGAACATGTTCCTGCTGTCCTCCATAGCCAACCCCCTGATCAACTTCTCCACCACCTGACATGACACGCACACACACACGCACACACACACACAAATACACA
>CM050220.1:3475000-3482500 GCA_027475355.1 Coilia nasus | reverse complement strand
GGAGCGAAAGGGAGGTAGAGAGAGGGGGAGAGAATGAGAAAGAGAGAGAGGGAGAGAGAGAATCAGAGAAGGAATGAGAGATAAAGAAAGAGAGAGAGGGGGAAGAGAGAGATAGGGAGGGAGAGAGAAACAAAGAGAGAATGAGAGAGAGAGAGAGAGACAGAGAGAGAGAGAAAGAGAGAGAAAGGTATAGAGAGAGATATACAGAGAAAGGAACAATTATTTACGTAGATGTAAAATCATTTTGACTAAAACAGATTTATATTTATATTTATAAACATACAATTGTAATCATAATTTCTAGACATAAACAAGAAGAGACATTTAACAGGAAGAGGAATTTAACAGGAAGTATAGAAGCAACACAAGACCAATTACTACACTGATCATTATCCTAAATTAAATGTTAAAAGCCTACTAATGTTTTCTGACCTGTAATTACATACAACTGAGGAACATATAGTGATTGTGACCTTTAACCTTGACAGGCATGTGCTGATACTCACTGCTGAAGTTGACCTCCCCGTAGGGTAGAGGTAGCAGAGGGGAGTGCAAAGGATGCTGGGTATATCTGAGGATGGGGTTCCTCCTGTACATCTGCTCCACTGCCTCTGAGTTCACGCTGTTCTCCTATTGGACAGGGGTTAAGGGTCAACAGAGGTCAGAGTTCAAGCAACACCACAGCAGGGCTACATTTGCAGAGTTTGTCCCATCACTTTCTCCTGATTGTCCTGTCTTTACCTTGACCTCGACGGAAAACATCATGAGGTCAGAGAATGATGTGGAGGACTAATCAGGACAAAATGATGTTGGAGAATCTGACCACACTTACATTTTGTATGTAATGAATTAAAAGAGCAGGTATTAATGAAATGTGTGATACTGAATGGTTGCTGTTGTTGGCACTATAAGGATCCTTGAAACACTGTTATGCTTAAGCTTGTCCTAATCTTTTGAAGCAGGGTTGAGTGTAACCTACATGTTAGGGGCCATTTGAAAGGAAGCACTGAGGCACCTTTACTTAGCAATTAGAGAGAACAGCACTTCTGGGTTATTTTATTCAATTATAGCCCTTACTGAGCCCAACAGACATAAACACAGCACTGGTTTGTAAGGTCTGTGGTGGCCTACAATGTCAAGTTGAAGTAGTTCACTGTAAATCAGTGGAAGTGCTTCCATATGTGATGACGGAATCTACCAAAAAGGGATTTAATGCTAAATAACTTTAAGCGAGGATTTTTCCTGGAAAAATAAATTGAGGCTTAATCCTCATGTGGGTCAAACCTTTTAAAAAGCTGTGTGATTAAAAGCCGTGTGGTCAAAAGTGAGACGAAGACTGTGAACTGAACCAGTAGTGTATAACTTAACATACAGTATTATATAAAGCAAAAATAACACTTTTTTCACCTGATTTGATAAAGATAATTTAATAAATTCTTGACTAACCAATCAATATCTGTGCAAACAAAAGTCTACCAAAAGAGTAATTAATCCATACCTGTGAAATGATTTCTATATCTCTATAGAAATCTATATCTATATTCTATATATCACCAGTGACAGAGGTCCCACCCTTATCATCACAGTTTAAATAGGCCAGAGCCCTCCAGAGCTCAGCCCCCCCCCCCCCCTCCTCACCTCAGCAATACAGCCAGCCGGAGCTGAGCTTCCTCTGCTACAGTATTTATAGTGATACAACAGAGGGAGATATTGACCACTGTGAGTTTGTGTGTGTGTGTGTGTGTGTGTGTGTGTGTATATGCTACACTATTTATAGTAATACAACAGAGGGAGATATTGACCACTGTGAGTTTATGTGTGTGTGTGTGTCTGCTACAGTATTTATAGTAATACAACAGAGGGAGATATTGACCACTGTGAGTAAAGAAGGGCTCCCCTCTTTACAAAAGCCAATGTAACCACTGCTTAGCAGAGAGACAGTCCACCCTGTGTGAGGGGACAAAATGGCGGGTGTGGGCCACTGAGGTACCTTAATGTCTCGGATGAGCTGCTGCGTGGGCGTTTCTATGGGAACCTTGTTGTCGATGACCCCCTGGATGGCCGACGCCCACCTCATGGCCTCGTTGAGCATCTTGGTGTAGAGGCGGTAGGAGTGCTTCCTGCCAAAGATGATTATGTTCCAGTAGCCTGCGGAACAACACACACACATGAATTCTTCATTTGAACCATATTTCTCACAGGTAGGGTTGAAATATTTTTTAATGGTGAATTTAGAACAGTGAATTGCACATGTTCTACATGTAGATAGATAGATAGATAGATAGATAGATAGATAGATAGATAGATAGATAGATAGATAGATAGATAGATAGATAGATGGATGGATGGATGGATGGATGGATGGATGGATGGATGGATGGATGGATGGATGGATGGATGGATGGATGGATGGATGGATGGATGGATGGATGGATTGATGGATGGATGGATGGATGTACTCTTTTGATCCCAAGCTGGGACATTAAAGAAAAAAACTGCTCTTGATTTCACCCATGCAACCCGTTTAAGGGCCCCTCTTCCAGTCATGGAGCCCCCATTCCCTGGACTCACCAGTCTCCTTGAAGACCTTTTCCTCGGACAGTCACTAATAGTAGTAGTAGTACTAGTAGTAATAGTAATAGTAGTAGTAGTGTGCTCACCGGTCTCCTTGAAGACCTTCTCCTTGGGCAGTCACTAATAGTAGTAGTAGTAGTAGTAGTAACAGTAGTAGTAGTAATAGTAGTAGTAGCAGTAGCAGTAGTAGCAGTAGTAGTAATAGTAGTAGTAGTAGTAGTGTGCTCACCGGTCTCCTTGAAGACCTTCTCCTCGGGCTGCACGACGGAGCAGAGGCTGTTGAGCACGAGTGTTCCCATCTTGGAGGCGCTGCGCTCGGAGGACTTGTAGTAGTCCAGCGAGTTATTGGTCAGCACGAACCAGCGCTTCTTCAGCTTCAGAGACGTGCTCTTCGCCCCCGTCTTCATCTCCTTGTGCAGCCAACCTGAGGGGGGACACCAGACACATCAATATGTCATCAATATGTTAATATGTATTCAAAACTATGAGAAGATTCTAGAATATTCTGATGTCGAGAGGTAAATCACAACTTTCAGTAGTTAACCTATAATCTACCTGTCGGATGATTTGCGTGCTCATCATTAGACTTGGCTAGTTCACAAAATGATTGGATCAAATACGTGGCAGGGTTTTTTTCTTTCTAAAGTCATGACTAACACCTCTGGACATCAGAACATTCTAGAATCATCTCTGTTCATCATAGTTCTGAATAAATATCAACATCATCCATATAGAGCATTTTCTTTCCTTAATCACACACACTGTTTGTTTTCCACTCCACACAGTCAACATTTCTACATCTTCAGCTCCACTGGAGATCGTGCCTAAAAACACCCCTTAGCTGTTCTAAATTCAGCGCAAGCCCACAACCACTCGTGGCTTATTGTTTAAGTATGCGTCGTGTGTTTTAGCACATGGAGCTCTTTTAGGAAGGAAAGCAGCAATGGCTTCTTCTTCACGTACCTCTGACCAGGAACTCCTGGCCGTCGATCTTGGAGTCTCCTTTGGGCTTCTGCAGCAGGCTGATCCAGTGGTGCATCTCCTCCGGCAGGTCCGAGTTACAGTGGATCACGCGATTGGCCGTGATGATCACAAAGGAGTTGGGCCTGCCACACACGATACAACACACGTTACAGAACAACCCCATCACCAAGAGCAACTGTGTGAGAGCAGGGTTATGATGTCTATATGCAATCATTTTTTACAAAGAGCTTTTAAAAAAGTATTTTACACAGGCTTTGGAAAAATATAACGACTGTATTTCGACATGCTTAGACACTGCACCAAAAAAACGATCTAAGGCTGATGGGAGACATTTTGTTGCTTGATGCAGTTCTCTTATCGGCCTGCAGGGGGCGAAAATAACTCACCGGTCAGGGTTGTCTGAGGCACAGACCGAGTCGATCAGTCCAACATCCAGTGTCCCCTTAAGAATACACACAACGCAAAAAAAACATCAGTATGCAAAATAAATAAATAAAGTAAAACACACACACACATCCACACACACATCCACCCACACACACACAAACATGAAAATAATATGTGTGTTTTGGGTAATTTCAAAGAGGTTCTCACCACTGCGTTCTTTGGGTTGGCCTGTTCGTGCGACATCTCCATCAACTGCTCCGGAGTAGCTACATGTACCCGACTCAGCACATTAAACCAGCCACTGAGAGAAGGAGAGAGAGAGAGAGAGAGAGAGAGAGAGAGAGAGAGACAGAGAGAGAGAGAGAGACAGAGAGAGAGACAGAGAGAGAGAGAGAGAGAGAGGAGGGGGGGAAAAAGAGAGGCAGAGGGAGGGAAAGAGAAAGAGAGAGAGAGAGAGAGAGAGGAGGGGGGGGAAAAAGAGAGGCAGAGGGAGGGAAAGAGAAAGAGAGACAGAGAGGGAAAGAGAGAGAGAGTGATACGCATAATTAGAGAATAAGTACAAAGTGGAAGAATATATAAGTATATCTGTTGTGTAACCATTATGTGTGACTGTGTGTAACCAGTAGCAATATAGTTTTGCACAATAGTGCGATATCCCACCACCCCTAACTCTGCTCTGGCCTCACCTGGCATCCTCAGGGGACTCTGCAAACACCTGGTAGGTCCTCTCCTCCGTCACGATGTTGAGCGCATTCTCCTTCTCATGGTTGTCCACTATCTCCCTGATAACGACACAGACAGCATGGGGCAGGGTTAGCACGAGTCACACACACACGCCTCTTTTCTACCAGGACTGTTCTGGTGCCAATGCCAGATGTTGGGCTAGTTCTGGCACCAGACCCGGCACGCATTTCTACAGGTTTCAGAACTGAGCACTGTGACATTGTGTTGTGTTCTGACTTTGGGACCGGTATTTACGGTTTTCTGTGCCGCTGTGCGAGACACAGACACAGCCGGTGGTAGTGTGTGTGTGTGTGTGTGTGTGTGTGTGTGTGTGTGTGTGTGTGTGTGTGCATGAAGCCTATACAGAACCTACTTAGTGGAGCGGATGCATGCAGGCTATTGGCCAGCACTTACTTAGTGGAGCGGATGCATGCAGGCTATTGGCCAGCACTTACTTAGTGGAGCGGATGCATGCAGGCTATTGGCCAGCACCTACTTAGTGGAGCGGATGCATGCAGGCTATTGGCCAGCACTTACTTAGTGGAGCGGATGCATGCAGGCTATTGGCCAGCACTTACTTATTGGAGCGGATGCATGCAGGCTATTGGCCAGCACTTACTTAGTGGAGCGGATGCATGCAGGCTATTGGCCAGCACTTACTTAGTGGAGCGGATGCATGCAGGCTATTGGCCAGCACTTACTTGGCAGAGCTGATGCATGAAGACTATTGGCCAGCACTTACTTAGTGGGGAGGATGCATGAAGCTGATTGGCCAGCACTTACTTGGCAGAGCGGATGTCGATGGTGCCCTTGAGCTTCTCCTCGCTGTCGTTCTCGAAGTACATGAGCTTGGAGTCGCGCAGCACGAACCAGCGCATCTTCCAGTTGCGGCGCGAGAGCGTGGACAGCCCGCCGCCCTTCTTGTACAGCCAGCCGCTCTTCAGCGACTCCTGCTTGGAGCGGAACCACATGAACGTCTCATCCTTCAGCACGCACCAGCGCCTACGCCACGGGATCATCAGGCCAGCTGAGGAGCAGAGGAGGAGAGAGAGAGTGAGGGAGAGAGAGAGAGAGAGAGAGAGAGAGAGAGAGAGAGAGAGGGAGGGAGGGATTATGAAGACAGTGAAGGAGAGAGAAACAGGAGGGAGACAGAGAGAGAGGGAGAGAGGGATGAAGACAGTGAAGGAGAGAGAAACAGGAGGGAGACAGAGAGAGAGGGAGAGAGGGATGAAGACAGTGAAGGAGAGAGAAAGATGAGAGATGGAGAGAGAGAGAGAAAGAGGGAGAGGGGGAGAGAGAGGGGGATTATGAAGACAGTAAAGGAGAGAGAAAGAGGGGCAGAGATGGAGAGAGAGAGGGAGGGAGGGAGAGAGGGATGAAGACAGTGAAGTGGAGAGAAAGAGGAGAGATGGAGAGAGAGAGAAAGAGGGAGAGGGGGATTATGAAGACAGTTAGGGAGAGAAAGAAAGAGGGGAGAGATGGAGAGAGAGAGAGGGAAAGAGAGAGGATAGCAATGGAGAAGAAAAGATGGAGAGAGCGAAAAAGGGGGAGAGATTGAGAGACAGAGGGGTGAGATAATGTAGAGAGCAAAAGAGCAGGACGGAGAGCAAGAAAGAGATGAAGAGAAAGACGAAGAGAGAGACAGCATGGCAGCAATAGGAAAGAAATATGTGTGTTAATATGTGACTACCCAAAAGAGAGAGAAGGAAAGAGGCCCAGAGAAAAAGAGGTAAAGAAAGGAGAGACAGAGGGAGGGGAATACAGGCTAAGCTGCAGCTCATTAGCTACTCAATTAGGCCATCATTTCATCCATTCAGACGGAAAATACAGTTTGTGATTACAATTAGAGATTTGCACATGTGAGAATGAGTGTTCACTTTGATGGGCTTTGTGTGTGTGTGTGTGTGTGTGTGTGTGTGTGTGTGTGTGTGTGTGTGTGTGTGTGTGTGTGTGTGTGTCTGACGAACCCCTCATGTAGAGGTAGCTGTGGAATTAGGGTGGGCCGTTGTACGCTTGTGTGTGTGTGTGTGTGTGAGTATGTGTGTGTGTGTGACTGACCCTTCATATAGAGGTAGCTGTGGAAGTAAGGTGGGCCGTTGTATGTATGTGTGTGAGTGTGTGTGTGTGAGTGTGTGTGTGTGTATGTGTGAGTGTGTGTGTCTGTGAGTGTGTGTGTGTGTGTGTGTGTGTGTGTGTGACTGACCCTTCATATAGAGGTAGCTGTGGAAGTAAGGTGGGCCGTTGCCGTTGAGCACGTGCACTTTGCCATTGGAGGAGACTTCCTCATCCGTATCCACATAGCCATCATGCTCATCATCACTCTCCGCATACTGGGAACGAGGGATGGGGGAGGAGGGAAGGAGAGGGGGAGGAGAGAGAGAGTAGGAGGAGGGAGAGAGAGGAGGGGAGGAGAGAGGAGAAGGAGGGATAGAGGATGGAAGAGGGAGAGAGGGGAAGGAGGGAGAGGGTAGGTGGAGGAGGGAGAGGGAGGGGGAGGAGAGAGAGGATGGCGGAGGTAGAGACAGGGGGAGAAGAGAGGAGAATGAGGGAGAGGGTAGGTGGAGGAGGGAGAGAAGGAGAAGAACACAAAAGAGTCCAATAAGGAATCAGAATCAGAAGCATGTTCATTGCCGAATCTGTTTGACAGATGAGGATTTGGTGTTGGTACAGGTGCAATACAGATCACATAGACAACATAAGATACAAGATCAAAATAACATAAAGATAAGATAAAAGGATAAAAAATGTTAGCTATAGAATTTAAAATGGTAATATGTACGTATTTAAAAGAAACAAAATATAGACATAAACATATAGGCATACAGACAGAGA
>CM050220.1:3465000-3467500 GCA_027475355.1 Coilia nasus | reverse complement strand
AAAGTCACTGGCAAAGTAAACACACATGACATAGTATAAAGTAGCTGCTTACACAAAAACCTTCATAAAATGTCCTGTGACACTGACAGTATTTGCTGATGTTGTGTGGTACTGGTGTGTGTGTGTATGTGAATGTGTGTATGCGTGTTTGCGTGTGTGGTACTGGTGTGTGTGTATGTGTGTGTGTGAGAGTGTGTGTGTGTGTGCGTGTGTGCATGTGTATGTGTGTGTGTGCATGTGTGTATGCGTGTTTGCGTGTGTGGTACTGGTGTGTGTGAGAGTGTGTGTGTGTGCATGTGTATGTGTGTGTGTGCATGTGTGTGTGTGTGTGTGTGTGTGTATGTGTGGGGGGTACTGGTGTGTGTGAGGTGCATGATGGTAGTCGCTAGTGGCAACAGCACCAAAACAGCTTCACGTGTTTCATAACAGAGGACAGCCTGATCTCGTGCCTGAAAGCTGAACTGAACTAGCCTGCTTTGGCTGCCAGTTAGCATACAGTACACACACATACACTAGCATACACACACATAGTTACATATATTACTCACACACACACTAGTAGTTACACACACACATACTTACAGAAATTACACACACACACACACACACACACACACACACACACACACACACACACACACACTCACACACGCACACACGCACACACACATACACACACACACTAATAATTACACACACACACTTACATACATTACACAGTAATGTGCAAAAGTTTTAGGCAGGTGTGAAAAAAAATGCTGTCAACTAGGAATGCCTTCAAAAATGGAAGTGTTAATCATTTATGTTTATCAATGAACAAAATGCAGTGACTGAACAAAAGACAAACCTAAATCAAATCAATACTTGTTGTGACCAACCTTTGTCTTCAAAAGAGCATCAATTCTTCTCGGTATGCTTGCATAACGTTTTTAAAGGAACTTGGCTGGTTGCTTGTGCCAAACATATTGAAGAGCTAACTACAGATCCTCTGTGGACGTATGCTTCCTGACATATACAACCAATTTGGTGTAACTGTTTGATCATACGCCTGACTATAATCCTGCAAAATCCCTGACTTTGTGTGTACCCCCTGTGTGTGTACACTTTGTGTGCACCTGCTAACACTTGTCAAAAAACAACTTATGCCCTATGGGTGCAACTCAGCCTTATGGGTGTTTGAACATTAAACATGTGGATGGCTAAAAAGATACAGTACTGTGCGAAGAGTTAGGCATGTGCCTTCAAACCAGCATCAGTTCACACACAGTCAGGGATTTTTCAGGACTATAATCAGGTATATGATCAACCAATTACACCAAATAATTAATTAACATTATGTATTAACATACATATATTATATCTATATAAACATATCAACTGACACACATACACATGCAATATCGCAAGCTTACGCACACAGACACACACTCACACACACACACACACACACACACACACACACACACACACACGCACACAGACACACACACACACACTCACACACACACAAACAGTCTGTGTGGATTATAGCATGGCTGTCTACAGGGAGGTATTGTATTATGACCAGAGGAGTGTTGACATGCAGGGTTGACAGACAGCAGCTGACTGACAGCTAGAGGATCCTACAAGGTCACAGCATAAAAACAGACCTAAGTATTTCATAACACACACACACTCTCTCTCTCTCTTACTTCTCTCCTATCTGTCTCTCTCTCTTTCTGTATCTCTATCTATCTCCAGTTTAAACATGCGTAAATGCAGGACCATGCGAGTTCACAGCATAAAAACACACCTATTTCACACATAACACACACTCTCTGTAATTGTGCCAGGGAGGGGCTGGTGGCACTGGGGACCCTGTGCTATGTCCTCAGGCTCCCAGCCACGTCTCTGCTCAAACATCACTATGTATAGTATCTCCAGTTTAAACATGAGTAAATGCAGCACCATGCGAGTTCACAGCATAAAAACAGACCTAAGTATTTCATAACACACACACTCTCTGTCTCTCTTACTTTCTCTCTCTCTGTCTGTATCTCTCTGCTCTCTCTCTCTATCTCTCGTGCTGTACCTATATCTACCTGTAGGTGAAACACAAGTAAATGCATGTGCAGAAGAGTGGACAGGGAGGGATACGAGTCACACACGCCTAACACACATGCCTAACACACACGCCTAACACACACGCCTAACACACATGCCTAACACACACGCCTAACACACACGCCTAACACACATGCCTAACACACACGCCTAACACACACGCCTAGCACACAGACACCAGACCAACCTCAGAGGCAACTCAACACACAGCTCAACACACAGACTGACCAAAGACAGCGATGCACACACACACACACACACACACACACACACACACACACACACATAGACACAGTAAGAGAGTGTGTGTTACCTGGCGATGTATCTGAGCAGGTATGCCCACACACACACACACACACACACAGTAAGAGAGTGTGTGTTACCTGGCGATGTATCT
>CM050220.1:3452500-3455000 GCA_027475355.1 Coilia nasus | reverse complement strand
ACACACACACATGCGAGCACACACACATGTAAACACTCCCACTACACATAAGTGATATGACAGCTGAGATAACACACTTTTATACACACACACACACACACGCACACACACACACGAGATATGAAAGCTTAATGGACGCAAACATATACACAAATCTGTACAAACACACACACGTAAACAGTTATTTACTTTTTTAGTCTCTATTTATTCCGACCTGTTATATTCCAGCTGCTCCAGAGAGAAGATGTGCTTGTTGAAGTATTCCTGCAGTTTCTCATTAGCATAGTTGATGTTGAACTGTTCAAACCGGTTCACCTGTGTCACACGCACACACACACACACACGCACGCACACACACACACACACACAGAATGCTGGTTTCAGCTTTCAGTCAAGCAGTTAAAATTTAGATTGAGTTTCAGTTTAAACCTGTGAAGGACTGTTTGGAGTAGCACTGACATTTTATTATGAGATTAGATTAGATTCAACTTGATTGTCATTACACATGTATAAATACAGGGTAACGAAATGTGGTCCTGGGTAATGAAATGTGGTGTTATCATGGTTGTGGGAAGCTGAGTAGGTCCTCTGAGACTGACATCCATCCGCTGATAACCACAGTGAGCAAGCACCCTAGTTAGGACCAGACCTCACCTCAAAGGTAAACACACACACACACACACAGACACACACACACACACACACCTCAAAGTTCTCGAAGCCGAAGATGTCGAGGATGCCGATGGACTTGAAGTTGTCCTTGCCCTTGATCTGCTGGTTGATCTTCAGGATGATCCAGGAGAAGCACTGGGAGTACAGCGCCATGGCAACCGAGTCTCGCGAGTCTATCGCCTGCAAGCCACAGGAGAACACGGAGGGTCAGTACGTCTGTGTGTGTGTGTGTGTGTGTGTGTGTGTGTGTGTGTGTGTGTGTGTGTGTGTGTGTGTGTGAAAGAGAGAGACAGTGTGTACAAATGTACAGTGTACATGTGTTCATTTACATCCATTAAAGGAGAACTTTGGTGTAAAATGAAAATTGGCATGTTAAACCATCCGAGTTGGTATGTGTACTGGGGAGCAAAATTGATTTAGCCTGTTGCATTCAGAGTTTAACTATTTTTTATAGTTTGACCCAGAAGGCTAACAATGGAAGTGGTAGGTGCCCTTAGACGAAGCATGACGACTACGCTATTTTTAAACCATTAAAACAGCTCGAAGAAACTCCACATTCCATTGGTAGTACAACAAAGGGTCTGGCATTCAAAACGAACCATTGAGAATATTGTAAATGTACACAACGTTTATTTAAAAAGCTGTTCTTACATGCAGTCGTTTGCAATTGTTTCTCGTTGCCGCCATGATGAAAGTCCAAACAAGTTGATTGTACTACCTCTCCTCCTATTCTTCCTGCTGGTTCGTGTTCGTCAATCGACTTGTGCAGGCTTTCATCATGGCGGCGACGAGAAACTACAGCAAGGTACTGCCTGTCAAAACTGTTTTATTAATAAATGTTGTGTACACTTGCAAAGTTCTCAGTGCCTCGTTTTTAATGTCAGGGCCTTTGTTGTACTACCGATGGAGTGTGGAGTTTCTTCGAGCTGTTTTAATGGTTTAAAAATTTTACATTGAAGTTCTCCTTTAAGCTGTCATATCTCTGGTGGTGTGTGTGAGTGTGTGTGTGTGTGTGTGTGTGTGTTACCTGTTCTACAGTGAGAGGGGAGCAGATCTCTTCTCCTCGCAGGATCATGGATCTTTGGGTCAGTGTGTGTGTGTGTGTGTGTGTGTGTGTGTGTGTGTGTTACCTGTTCTACAGTGAGAGGGGAGCAGATCCCTTCTCCACGCAGGATCATGGATCTCTGGATCAGTGTGTGTGTGTGTGTGTGTGTGTGTGTGTTCTACAGTGAGAGGGGAGCAGATGTCTTCTCCTCGGAGGATCATGGATCTCTGGGTCAGTGTGTGTGTGTGTGTGTGTGTGTGTGTGTGTGTGTGTGTGTTACCTGTTCTACAGTGAGAGGAGAGCAGATCTCATCTCCACGGAGGATCATGGATCTCTGGGTCAGTGTGTGTGTGTGTGTGTGTGTGTGTGTGTGTGTGTGTGTGTGTGTGTGTTACCTGTTCTACAGTGAGAGGAGAGCAGATCTCTTCTCCACGGAGGATCATGGATCTTTGGGTCAGAACTTCTGACAGCTGGAAGGAGTCCAGACCCAGCAGCTCACTCACGTTAGTCACCACTGACACACACAGAGAGAGGAGGAGGAGATTAAACACACACACACACACACACACACACACAATACACATTCACACGTTAGTCACCTCTGACACACACACACACAGAGGAGGAGGTTAAACACACACACACACACACACACACACCTTAGTCAAAGGAGCTAAGTTTTATGCAACAAAGACATTTTTAATCTCAAAAGAAGTCCAGTTGCATACAGCTTAGCTCCTTTGACTACCATGACCTGGATGAATGGGAATCTTCACATACACA
>CM050220.1:3442500-3447500 GCA_027475355.1 Coilia nasus | reverse complement strand
TGTGTGTGTGTGTGTGTGGTGTGGTGTACCCTGCTCTGTACGATGGCCTACTCCACGCGTGTACTCCTCTCTAGGGCGGTGTGTGTGTGTGTGTGTGTGTGTGTGTGTGTGTGTGTGTGTGTGTGTACCTGCTCTGTACGATGGCCTGCTCCACGCGTGTGCTCCTCTCTAAGGGCGGTGTGTGTGTGTGTGTGTGTGTGTGTGTGTGTGTGTGTGTGTGTGTGTGTACCTGCTCTGTACGATGGCCTGCTCCACGCGTGTGCTCCTCTCTGAGGGCAGTGTGTGTGTGTGTGTGTGTACCTGCTCTGTACAATGGCCTGTTCCACGCGTGTGCTCCTCTCTTGAGGGCGGCGTGCCGGCTGAGTTCTGGCTCATCTCCGAC
This sequence comes from Coilia nasus, assembly GCA_027475355.1. Taxonomy (NCBI): domain Eukaryota; kingdom Metazoa; phylum Chordata; class Actinopteri; order Clupeiformes; family Engraulidae; genus Coilia; species Coilia nasus. The sequence continues at coordinate 3,447,118 of CM050220.1, read as the reverse complement.
AGGAATTCTGCAGCAGCAGCTTAGTGCTCTCCGTTTTACCTGCACCACTCTCACACACTACACACACACACACACACACACACACACATGCGCGTAATCACACACACACACACACATACACACACACACACACACACACACACATATACACACGCACACGCACACGCGTACACACACACACCACACACACACACACACACACTTCACACACACACACACACACACATAATCACACAAACATGTGAACCAACACACACACAAAACAGACTTGTTTAACATTGACCTTTGCTGCTGACATTTGCGATATTCAGCTCAGCTGTTCTAAATTGAATCTGAATCGTTTTAACACAAAACCACCTACAGCACTGCATCACGCTCTCACAAATATCATCATCACTCAATTCAACCTGATTGGATTACAGGGTGAAAAGGGCTAGCTTAGGGTGTTCACCTATTGGTTAATAGACTTTGATTGACAGTCAGTGCACCAACCAGAAACAAACGCCACACCAAGGCTGTCATTTAGAGACACTGAGGGCACATTACAGTCAGCGTTTAAGAGCCCTACACTAAACGGTTTTATGCTTATGTTTGTTTATGTTAATTAGCAGATGCTTTTTGCAGTGCAGTCATAGTTTAAGAGCCCTACATTAAACCAACAATTTTATGCTTATTTTTACAGTAATTAGATGCTTTTTGTGGTGTATGTTTGTCTAACTCTGCAGCTATACTCTAAGCCTGTAGTTACACAAACAACACTATCTACAGCTCAGTAATGAAGGAAGGGCTTTTTTAAAGATGAGTTTTGTCTGTATTGACTGGGTGTTTTATCTATACAATGGCAGCTGTGGTTAACCAACAAGAAATGTGCTTTTGAGGACAATGCACCCCTTTGTGGCCATCGCAGCCTTTGAAAGCGAGATAATCACCCCTAACTGAGGGGTTTGGGTTTAACCATATTTCCCACTACACACCCAGACCAACTCTATCCTGACAGGGACATACAGTAGGGAATCACGTTTACTGAGGGAGTCAGCTGTGGGCAATGCCAGTCTAGGTCTATTGTGCATAATGTATGTGTGTGTGCAAGTGTGTGTGTGTGTGTGTGTGTGTGTGTGTGTGATCACAATGACATAGGGGAATCACATTCACTAAGTCTGCAGTGGGCCATGATAGTCTGGGTCTATTGTACATAATGTGTGTGTGTGTGTGTGTGTGTGTGTGTGTGTGTGTGTGTGTGTGTGTGTGTGTGTGTGTGTGTGTGTGTCCCTGTGTGTCCCTGTGTGTGTGTGTGTGTGTGTGTCCCTGTGTTGTGTGTGTGTGTGTTTGTGTGTGTGGTGTGTGTGTGTGTGTGTGTGTGTGTGTGTGTGTGTGTGTGTGTGTGTGTGTGATTACAATGACATAGGGGAATCACATTCACTAAGTCTGCAGTGGGCCATGCCAGTCTGGGTCTATTGTACATAATGTGTGTGTGTGTGTGTGTGTGTGTGCAAGTGTGTGTGTGTGTGTGTGTGTGTGTGTGTGTGTGTGTGTGTGTGTGTGATTACAATGACATAGGGAATCACATTCACTAAGTGTGCTGTGGGCCATGCCAGTCTGGGTCTATTGTACATAATGTGTGTGTGTGTGTGTGTGTGTGCAAGTGTGTGTGTGTGTGTGTGTGTGTGTGTGTGTGTGTGATTACAATGACATAGAGAATCACATTCACTAAGTGTGCTGTGGGCCATGCCAGTCTGGGTCTATTGTACATAGTGTCTGTGAATGACTATACTGTATACAGCATCTCACCTTGGCTGCTAAGAGAGCGTCTCTCAGTGGCTATAAAGTAGTCTTTGTGCGTCTCTCATTGGCTATAAAGTAGTCTTTGTTGGAGAAAAATGGTGTTAAGGGAGACTCGCCTTTCCTTGTCCCTGTTGCTCTAGAGGATTAAGATCTAGTTCAAGCTGCGCTGTGCAGAGCGCATTGAGCTGCATTCATATCTTATCTCCATAGCGCCCTGGGGGATTTCTCTGGTGCTGCAGGACAATAACACAGCTTGCCTTGAGTTGAGCTCCCCTGGGGACAGCGGGGGACATAGTGGAGCTCTCCACACACACACACACACGGGGGACATTAGTGGAGCTCTCCACACACACACACACACGGGGACATTAGTGGAGCTCTCCACACACACACACACACAGGGGACATTAGTGGAGCTCTCCACACACACACACACACACGGGGGACATTAGTGGAGCTCTCCACACACACACACACACGGGGGACATTAGTGGAGCTCTCCACACACACACACACACGGGGGACATTAGTGGAGCTCTCCACACACACACACACACACACACAGGGGACATTAGTGGAGCTCTCCACACACACACACACACACACACACGGGGGACATTAGTGGAGCTCTCCAAACACACACACACACACACACAGGGGACATTAGTGGAGCTCTCCACAGCGCACACACACACACACACACACCAGAGACATTAGTGGAGCTCTCCACAGCGCTCTGGTGGATGTCTTTGGCGCTGCTGGACAATAACACAGCTTGCCGTGTGTATCTCTGTCCTGTGCTCCTTTGCCAAACTGTTAAAGCACTTTCAGCTACATCCTTTGTATGAATGTGCTATATGCTGTACAAGTATTATACCATAATTAGCCTATTATAATTATAGTTATTGTTATTATCTTATGGTGCATTATAAATAAAGCATACTGGCTAAACAGGCTTTCTCTGCACTGTCTGTGTCTGTGGAGAGGTCACTGCTCTCTGAGGTCAAGGTCACACACATTAACATGCTAGTCACAGTGTGTGTGTCTGTCTGTGTGTGTGTGTGTGTGTGTGGCTCACCTGATGAGCACACATTGGGCTGTCGTGTCTCTATCCACAGGCAGCGGTAGCACTCATTGGCCACGGCGAAGATGTGTGGTATGAGTGTGTGTGTGTGGGTGTATGTGCGTGACTGCACGTGTGAGTGTGTGTGTGTGTGTGTGTGTGTGTGTGTGTGTGTGTCTCTCACCTGATGAGCACGCATTGGCTGTCGTGTCTCTTCTACAGGCAGCAGGTAGCACTCATGGCCACGGCGAAGATGTGTGTGTGTGTGTGTGTGTGTGTGCGAGTGTGTATCTCACCTGATGAGCACGCATTGGCTTGTCGTGTCTCTTCCACAGGCAGCGGGTAGCACTCATTGGCCACGGCGAAGATGTGGGGCGGGAGCTCGCCCAGATGGTGCTGGCTGTACAGCTCCACGGCAGACAGGTCATAGAGCCCCGAGATCGCCTTATAGGGGTTCACCGCCGCCAGGATGGAGCCGATGTTCGTCTGACAGAGAGAGATAGAGACAAGGACAGAGAGAGAGGGAGAGAGAGAAGGATTACCAGGAGTAACCACACAGTGCAGATGGGTGGGGGAGGTTAACATAGAGCCCCGAGATCGCCTTATAGGGGTTCACTGCCGCTAGGATGGGGCCGATGTTAGGGTGATAGAGAGATAGGGAGAGACAAGGAGAGAGAGGGAGAGAGAGAGAGAGAGAGATGGAGAGAGCAAGAGAGAAGGATTACCAGAGTAACCACACAGTGCCGATTGGGTGGGGGAGGTTAACATAGAGCCCCGAGATGTTAGGCTGATAGAGAGATAGGAGAGGGGGAGGAGAAAGGAGAGAGATGGAGGGAGGGGAGGAGAAAGAGAGGAAGGTGGAGTGAAGAAAAAAGAGAGGGAGAAAGAGGTAGATAGATAGATAGATAGATAGATAGATAGATAGATAGATAGATAGATAGATAGATTAGATAGATAGAGTAGAGACAGACAGTGAGAGAAAGAGAGAGAGGGAGGAAGATGAGAGTGAGAGAGATAGAGAGAGTGAGAGAGATAGAGAGATAGAGAGACTGAGAGAGATAGAGAGAGTGAGAGAGATAGAGAGAGTGAGAGAGATAAAGAGAGCGAGAGAGATAGAGAGATAGAGAGAGTGAGAGAGATAGAGAGAGTGAGAGAGATAGAGAGCGAGAGAGAGAGATAGAGAGAGTGAGAGAGAAAGAGAGAGTGAAAGAGATAGAGAGAGTGAGAGAGATAGAGAGAGTTGAGAGAGATAGAGAGAGTGAAAGAGATAGAGATAGAGTGAGAGAGATAGAGAGAGTGAGAGAGATAGAGAGAGAGTGAGAGATAGAGAGAGTGAGAGAGTGAGAGAGATAGAGAGAGATAGAGAGAGTGAGAGCGCTAGAGAGAGTGAGAGAGATAGAGAGAGTGTGAGAGTGAGAGAGTGAGAGAGATAGAGAGAGTGAGAGAGTGAGAGCGATAGAGAGAGTGAGAGAGATAGAGAGAGTGAGAGAGTGAGAGAGATAGAGAGAGATAGAGAGAGTGAGAGCGATAGAGAGAGTGAGAGAGATAGAGAGAGTGAGAGAGTGAGAGAGATAGAGAGAGTGAGAGAGTGAGAGCGATAGAGAGAGTGAGAGAGATAGAGAGAGTGAAAGAGAAAGAGAGAGTGAGACATAGAGAGAGTGATAAGGACACTGAAAGGGAGAGATGTAGGGAAATGGAGATCAGGAGGGAGAGACATAAAAAGCAAAGCCAGGAAAAGAGAGAGAGAGGGAGGAGAGGGAGAGAGGGAGGGAG
>CM050220.1:3415000-3430000 GCA_027475355.1 Coilia nasus | reverse complement strand
CAGGACTACTGAGGATGGAGATGGGGTACAGGACTATAGGGGATGGAGATGAGAGGATGGAGATGGGGCACAGGAGTATAGAGGATGGAGATGAGCACGCAGAGGTATAGAGGACTGAGATGAGACTATAGAGGATGGAGATGAGGAGGTGGAGATGGGGCACAGGACTATAGAGGATGGAGATGAGGAGGTGGAGATGGGACACAGGACTACTGAGGATGGAGATGAGGAGGTGGAGATGGGGCACAGGACTACTGAGGATGGAGATGAGGAGGTGGAGATGGGACACAGGACTACTGAGGATGGAGATGAGGAGGTGGAGATGGGACACAGGACTATAGAGGATGGAGATGAGGAGGTGGAGATGGGGCACAGGACTACAGGGGGTGGAGATGGGACACAGGAGTATAGGGGATGGAGGTGGGGCACAGGTCTATAGAGCATGGAGATGGGGCACAGGAGTATAGGGGATGGAGGTGGGGCACAGAGAGGACTGCAGAGAGAAGCTCTCATGCTCAGAGTTCACACACTGCCCCAATAACCCCATCAGTACCAGCGCCGCAAACTGGGTCATGGCTGCTATACACACACACACAAACACACACTTTCTCTCTCTCTGCACACACCCACACACTCTCTGTCTCTCGCTCTCTTGCTCACTTTTATCCACTCAAACACACACACACACACTCATACACACCCATGAGAAAAAAAACTGCAGCTAAATTATTCACGTTACACTGTCCACGAGAGAGAGAGGGAGAGAGAGAGAGAGAGGAAAAGAAAGAAAGAAAGGGAGGAAGGGGGAAAGAGAAGAGAGAGGGGGAGGAGAATGTGACACTGTGTATAAGAGTCTAAGCATGTGATATGCATGAAGGAGAGAGAGAAAGAGCGAGAGAGAGAAAGAGAGACAGAGGGATACAGAGAGAGAGAGAGGGATAGAGAGAGAGTGAAAATGAAATGTCAGGATGGATACATCAGTAGCCAGGGGTAGCAGGGTTGGTTGACTCGACACAGGCGTCTCCAGCATCAGCATAAAAAATTCAGCACTCTCTCCCTCTCTCCTCCTCTCTCTTTTCTCTTCCTCCTCTCCCTCTTTCTCTCCCTCTTCCTCTCTCTTTCAGTCCCTGCTGTGGTCTCTCCCTATAGCTCTCTCTTCCATCTCTCTGCTCCACACCGTAGGGGGAAAGGCCCTAACACAGCAGCAGGCCTCGGCCTCCACAGAGAAGCCTGGGGAGCGGGTGAGTGAGGCGGCTGAGAAACCATTAGGGGCTGGCGGGGAGGGGGGCCTCTAAACCCCTGGGGGGAAGAAGAGCAGCTCCAGAGCTCACATGGAGCGAGTGATGGCAGTGATTGATGGGGAGATCTGGAGGTAGAGTCCATAATGGGATGACCTTTATATTCATTAGAAGGAGAAAGGGGGAGACAGTTAAACTGTTCCCTGTGTCCAGGGCTCTCACAAACAGCCATTTCAGTCCTCAGCACCACGTCCTTGTGAACAGAACACCTGTAAGTGGACTCATTCAAGCCAAACTCAGGTGAGTGTGACACCATTTTACCTCCTACAGTACCGGACAGGGCATTGAAAAGAAGCATCAGAACAGACACTTCTTCCACTAAGAAGGGGCAGTAACTGAACACTTCTCATTACACAGTTTGAAATGTCACTGTATTCAGTAGCCCTGCCACCTTGAGTCTTGGCTTTGTTTAGCAGCTCGGTATAAAGCCATACCCAGTGTTTTCCCCAAAGCGTCTAAGCGTATCGGCACCGATACGCTTCTTTTTTCGCCGATACGCATCAAGTTTTGCCGAGACGCTTTCATAAAATGCCGATACGCTTAAAAATCATGCACAAAAACATTCCCCCCGGGATTTTCCCCGAACAAGAAGCCCCAATGTAGTCAAATGTAGGCTGCGTTTTTAGGAAACTTCCGTGGTGGGTGTGTAAACTACTATACTGGCGAAACTGGCCAATCACATGCCGATTACAGTGCTCCTTTGTTTTTTTTCCGCCAGTCAGCTGTATCAGAGAGCATTGTAGAATCTAAGGGCGTATTCACACATACGTTGTTTGGTCCGAACCAAAGGACCAAACGAACCAAATTTCACTTGGTCCGGACCTTCTGGAATGGTCTGAATACAAACCACCGAACTCCGGTCTGGACCAAACAAGCGGACCGAGACCGAGCTGAAAGGTCGGACTCGGTCCGGAACAAAGGAGTCCTGGTGCGGATCTTTTGGAGATGTGAAAGCAGACCGGACCTAATGCGAACTTTTTGCTGTTTTCTACCTCGTGAGCTTCCGTCGTTTGCCGTGGTGCACTGGTTTATTCAACTGGCAAGCAAATACAAAAGATTTCAATGCGTAGCTTCACGTTCTTGCTCCTGTGTGTCAAAATAAAGTCAAATCACTATTTGTTATGTATGACAGCTGTTAAACAGATCTCAAAAAGACGTTAACCGGTGAACATTCTTTGGCTATAACTGTCATTTCAAGTACCTAACATTTCATCGTAACAAATCCAATATATAAAAAGAAACAGTCGGCAGTTTTTAACATCTTTCTGGTTAGTCTCCATTTGCCCATGAACAGATTTATAAAGACTGACAGCAATTACAAATTAACAACATAGATGTATACAGTAAGTAACAGGAGCTCATATTTTTAACCTACCGGGTTGTGTTTGTTGCGCGTGTCATTGCTGACCAATAGCTGAACTAGCTCAGAGCGCGTGGCTTTGTTGACATATTTTGGTCCGCTTGCTAAAATGTACAGTGTGAATGTGAACCGCACCAAAATGAAAAACATTTGGTTCGGACCAAGCAAGTGAACTATCGGACTTTCCTGGTCTGAATACACCCTAAGATCTTTAACGCAAACCTCGGGGCTACTAAAACTGCCTGACTTTGACTGTAAATGCTACACAAGAAGGAAGGAGAACGCTCTCCTTGGGACATGCTCATGTAGCAAGAAAACTTTCTCCACCGTGTACAGAATGCGATCGGATCATCTAGCTGCTGAAAGAGAGTGAGAGAGAGCGTGAAAGGCAAATCCTCCTTTATGTAGAGCAGAGTCAAGACTGTTTCATTGACTGGGACACTCGTGGAATTTAACTAATAAATTGGTCCTTACGTCTTTCTGGATTTGTTGATGGTTCTTTTTAACAAAGTGTCACAATCCGCAAATATTTGTGATTATTTTAAGCCTAATAGTGTAGCTACGTTGTTACTGTTTGGATTTCCAGAAAATTAGCTTCATTTCAGACCAGGCTGCAGCCTGTATGGGGTTGTTAGCGCGCTAACGCTAGCGAACTACGCTTACATAATGTTTTAAACTGAAAGCTGCCACTTTACTCACCAACACCCACCTAGATACTAATACTGATATTAGCTGAAGTGGAGAAAGTAATATAAAGTTGTAAGGTTATTGCAGCGTGTTAAATTCAAGGTGAGTCGATGACTGTTACCAATTACCAATCATTTCAATGAGCTAGTTCGTTAGCTTGTTACAGGAACACTGAAATAAGAATTTGTTGTCATCAGACATCATTCCAGATAATACTAGACTACACTGAATCATATGTATCTGCAGAATCTAAGATTTGTGGTACCAATTCAGCTTTCATGTGGCCATACAGGGAGATATTTAGCTGATAGTAGGAACGTACTGTGACGTACGTAAGAGTGGTTGGAGGCTGCGGCAGACAAGTGGGCGGCCCAGAAAAACAGGAGGCTCAACATTTAGTTTAGACATTTTAGTGACAGCCTAGTCAAATTCATGTGACATTATATAGTGCTTGCAGTATTTCTTGTGTGACAATAAATTAGCCTTCCCACCAGGGAGTTTTGGCTCTTTCAACTCACCAAGTGCAACAAGTTTTTTGTTCTATTTGTGCCAAAAAATGCAACATTTTATTTAAAGAGTTGTTTCCACCAGCCTTCTGGGACCAAAATGTAGCTTCAGATCTTCCTAGAATGCACCATTTTAGCTACCGTGCCACCGCGTCATCGTATTTACATCAAAATTTAAACCCTTCTTTTTATTTCTGGGGAAAACACTGCATACCCAAGAGGGTAGTCATAAGACAGTGGCTTTTAATTAATGCTTGGGAAAGCTTGTCAAAGACCCTTCTAACTGACCACAGCTTTAGTGTGTGCAGTATGTGTGGAGGTATGTTTGACTACAGTTCTGCATCTCATTCAAACTCTATTGTCCTACTGTTTTTAACCTACTTATCGTTTAGTATTTAATCAGCTCTAGACCTCAGCACAAAGGACAGCTCTTCTGTTTTGCAGTAAGCCTACAGTGCGACAAGGTCAAATAAAGGTATTCTAGCTATTCTATCTAAAGTAATATATTGCAGTATCCCAACACACAGAGTTGCTACGCACAGTGGACACATGGCTATGCTGCAGTAAATGGCACCTGTCCATAAGCTTCTGCACTTCAGGCGTCAAAACAGTCAGCCAATCAGAAGGAGCCCTACTGCCACACACTCGACCCTCTGTGGCCAGTAAGTGCAGGCTGCTACTCACACACACACACATTCACACAGGGCTGCAGTGCCACACACACACACACACACACACACACATTCACACAGGGCTGCAGTGCCACACACACACACACACACACACACCTACACACACACACACATTCACACAGGGCTGCAGTGCCACACACACACACACACACACACACACACCTACACACACACACACACATTCACACAGGGCTGCAGTGCCACACACACACACACACACACCTACACACACACACACATTCACACAGGGCTGCAGTGCCACACACACACACACACACACACCTACACACACACACACACCTACACACAGGGCTGCAGTGCCACACACACACACACACACACCTACACACACACACACACATTCACACAGGGCTGCAGTGCCACACACACACACACACACACACCTACACACACACACACACCTACACACACACACACACTCACTCACTCACACAGGGCTGCAGTGCCACACACACACACACACACACACCTACACACACACACACACCTACACACACACACACACTCACTCACTCACACAGGGCTGCAGTGCCACACACACACACACACACACCTACACACACACACACACACACACACACACACACACACACACACACACACCTACACACACACACACACACACACACACACAGGGCTGCAGTGCCACACACACACACACACACACCTACACATACGCGCACACACACACACAGGGCTGCAGTGACACACATACACACACATACACACACACACACTCAGACAAGGCTGCAGTCACCCACACACACACACACCCACACAGGGCTGCAGTGCCACACACACACACACACACACACACACACACACAGAGCACTGCAGAGGAGGAGGTGGAGAGTTGGGATCTATGCCATCTACTGCTAGTTTCTACACTGCCCTGGTACATGTGCTGAATATGACAACGCATGATAGATATGGACACACACACACACACACACACACACACACACACACACCCAGGCACACTAAGCACTAAAACATTTATAACCTAAAAATAAAAAGTAAGACAAGTGTATTCACAAGCAGCTTCACACCCACACCCACACACACACACACACACACACACCCACACAGAGATTCCCAGGACACCTCCAAAAACTACACTGTGTGGAAAGCACCCCAAAAGCAGCAGGAAGAGCAAGAGGCAGCAGCACTAAGCAGCATTCCCGGCGCTCCGGCTGAATCCTGAGGCTGAATCCAGGCCAATGCTGCTTCTCCTATTATTAGCCCAACATTCCTGCTGGTGCCGGCGGCGTTCCGATGCCACAGTCTCAAGCGCCCACACACTCACCCCCATCCCCATCCCCATTCTCATCCCCATCCCCACACATCAGAACAACATGGATAGTTAATTAACATTTAACTAACATATAACGGCAGTGTAATTAAATGCTTCAGTACTCACACAGTGTTATTTCAGAACAAGACTGCTAATGGCAGCTGTGTGACCCTCAAACCCTCTCCAAAAGGTGTTCTAGTGTTGGCACTGTGTGTGTGTGTGTGTGTGTGTGTGTGTGTGTGTGTGTGTGTGTGTGTGTGAGAGAGGGGGTTGATGAGTGTGCCATAATGTATGCATAAGGGCTGAGAGACGCACACTTGCTGATCATTAGCTCAAACATGCAGCTGGGTGAGTGAACGAGAGAAAGAGAGAGAGGCAGAGAGAGAGAAAGAGAGAGAGAGAGGCTGAGAGAGAGAGAGAGACAGAGAGAGAGAGAGAGAGAGAAAGAGAGAGATAGAGGCTGAGAGAGAGAAAGAGAGAGAGGCTGAGAGAGAGAGAGAGAAACAGAGAGAGAGAGAGAGAAAGAGAGAGATAGAGGCTGAGAGAGAGAGAGAGAGAAAGAGAGAGAGAGAGAGAGAAAGACAGAGAGAGAGAGAGAGAGAGAGAGAGAGAGAGAGAGAAAGACAGAGAGAGAGAGAAAGACAGAGAGAGAGAGAGAGAGATAGAGGCTGAGAGAGAAAGAGAGAGAGAAAGACAGCAGCATTGTAGAGAACAGGAATATTCATGAGTGGAGATGTAGGAGTGGGAGAACACGGTACACTGGTGATGAAGAGGAGGAGGAGGAGGAGGAGGACTGGGGCATTAAACTGCAGCTCAGTCTGAATGAACACGGTACACTGGTGATGAAGAGGAAGAGGAGGAGGAGGAGGAGGAGGAGATGGACCCAGAGCACAAGGCCATGGCCCAGTTATACCATACCAGAGAGTCTCCCTCTCTTTCATCTCTCTCCCCCTGTCTCCCTCTCTCTCTCTCTCTCTCTCTCTCACCCAGTTACACCATACCAGAGAGTCTCCCTCTCTTTCCTCTCTCTCACCATGTCTCCCTCTCTCTCTCCCTCTCTCTCTCTCTCTCTCTCACCCAGTTACACCATAGCAGAGAGTGTTTCTCCTTCTTACTAAAGTTACACCACAGTGTCCTGCCCCCCCCGGGTCTCTTTCTACCCCCCTCTCTTGCCCAGTTAAGGGCTGGTAATAAATCAGACCCAAGAGCTTTTCCTCTGCACCAGCCCTGTCTCCTGTAGTCAGCTCTACACGACACTCCTCATCGTCTTCATCACTTCAAGAGGAGAGGGTTCGGAAAAGGACACTAATTGTTACATCTTTGCTAACTCTGTGTTCGTCTGCATATCTGTAGCTTGTTTATGTCCTTTTTATATATCCAGTTGCTTTGGATAAAAGCGTCTGCTAAGTGTAATGTAATGTACAGTAATGTAAAAGCTGTTAGTTACATTCAGAGGTGTAGCTAATGGACCACAGGCGACTGCTTGGGGCCCCTATAATGGCCATTGTAATGCCTCAGAGGGCTGACAACCTTTAAACTACAGCGGTGGCAGGGCAGTCTCTCCTCTCCTCTATCACGGCCGTTTCTCCTGTAGTCAGCTCGATACGACGCTCCTCATCGCCTTCATCGCTGCTAGGGGAAACGGTTTGCTTTCTCTGTGTTCCTCTGCATATCTGTAGCTTGTTTATGTCCTCTTTTATAAATCGCTTCGGATAAAAGCGTCTGCTAAGTGTAATGTAATGTGAAGTAATGTAAAAGCTGTTAGCTATATTCAGAGGTGTAGCTAGCCAATGGACCACAGGTGACTGCTTGGGGCCCCTATAATGGCTCTATAATGTCTCAGAGGGCTGACAACCTTTTAACCACAGCGGTGGTGTTACAATTCTCTATGAAAGCGGTGGCTTATTGCCCAGGGCCACAACGGAGTCTAGAATCGCCTCTGGTTATATTACTGGGCAATGGGGGGATGGCATGACATCATCGCACCACTTCCTGCTCTGTCCTCACATCTCCTGTTGCCATGACTACAATCATTAGCGAAAGAAGTGAATGGGGAGGCAGGAAGCCACATCACACACACACGTGTGTGTGTGTGTGTGTATGTGTGTGTGTGTGTGTGTGTGTGTGCAAATGCTACATCTTTCTCTCGCTTCACATGCCCACACACACACACACACACACACACACACACACATATCAAGCTCTGAATGTGCTGAGATAGGAGTGACATTTAAGCCAGTGCTCACGTCAACATGCCTTAGGACGGTGACACTTTAGGATGGTGACACTTCAGGCCAAATCAAATTCAAGCGTTGATCTAGTTCGGCGTGTCATCATACAGTAACAACCCATTTCCTCCTCTGTGGTTTCGGTGTTGCAGAATGGTGTAGGATATCTGCTGTTTCGCTTTGGCAATGCAAAAATGTCACGCCAATAAAGCTCACTTGAATTTAATTGAATCGAATTGAATGAATTTGAACTGAATGCCATAAACCAAGGCGATCTGAAGCAACACATACTCCTATAATGTCTATTTATGACATCCTTCTCCAGAGTCCTTCAGAGGCTGGCCCTGTGTTTGGGTTCCTAGTCCTAGTAAAATGTGAATCTCTCAGACATAACACACACACACGTAGTAAAATATGAACCTCTCAGACATAACACACATCTTGAAAGTCTTGAAACACAACACACACACACATAATAAAATGTCTTTCATACATGCACACACACAGTCCATCAGAAATGACACACACACACGTGCAGTAAAATTTAAGTGCATGTGTAAGCCTGAGGGACAGAGTTACCCCAGTAATGGGCTAATTGGTAAAGCTAATGGGAGTGTATGTGTGTGTGTGTGTGGTGTGTGCGGAGTGGGGGGGCTTTATTGATTTTGCCCCTGGGTAACGTGCTACCTAGTATGCCATTCTAATTACCAGTTAACACACACACAAACACACACACACACACACACACACACACACACACACACACACATGTGCAACCACATGTGTATGCATCCTTACACACAAATACTGCACATGAGTGCTGACATGCCCTCACACACACAATCATGAATACACAAACATACACACACACACACACACACACACACACACACACAGATTGCACCGATTACATGCTGTTATGAGGACCTTTACACACAATAGCTGGGAGGGTGCTGACGTGCTGTCTGAGGTCAGAGCTATTGATGCCCAAAGGCCAGCCAATCAGAAGGGAGGATACAGTGGCAAGCCAATCAGAAGGAAGGATACAGTGGCCAGCCAATCAGAAGGAAGGATACAGTGGCCAGCCAATCCGAAGGGAGGATACAGTGTGCATGTGAAATAGGCATGGGGACACACCTGCATGTGTGTGTGTTTCATTTTGTGTGTGTGTGTGTGTGTATGTTTCATTTCATTGTGTGTGTTTCACTGTGTGTGTTCACTCCGTTTCCACAGAAGTGTGTGTGTGTGTGTGTATGTGTGTGTGTGTGTGTGTGTGTGTGTATGTGTGTGTGTATGTGTGTGTGTGTGTGTGTGTGTGTGTGTGTGTGTGTGTGTATCTCTCCATAGTCATTCCATAATGTTCTTTCGGGATAAATAAAGTACTTCTGCTACTCCGCTACTAGTCTGTGGTGAGGACCAGTGTGTCTCCGCATGAGTGTATGTGTGTGTGTGTGTGTGTGTGTGTACCTCTCCATAGTCGGTAGTGAGGACGAGTGTGTCTCTGCAGGAGTGTGTGTGTGTTTGTGTGTATGTGTGTGTACCCCTCCATAGTCGGTAGTGAGGACAAGTGTGTTTCCGCAGGAGTGAGTGTGTGTGTGTGTGTACCTCTCCGTAGTCGGTAGTGAGGACGAGTGTGTCTCCGCAGGAGTGTATGTGCATGTGTGTGTGTGTGGGTGTGTGTACCTCTCCATAGTCGGTAGTGAGGACGAGTGTGTCTCCACAGGAGTGTATATGTGTGTGTGTGTGTGTGTGTGTGTGTACCTCTCCATAGTCGGTAGTGAGGACGAGTGTGTCTCCGCATGTGTGTGTGTGTGTGTGTGTGTACCTCTCCATAGTCGGCAGTGAGGATGAGTGTGTCTCCGCAGGAGTGTATGTGTGTGTGTGTGTGTGTGTGTACTGCACCTCTCCATAGTCGGTGGTAAGGACGAGTGTGTCTCTGCAGGAGTGTATGTGCATGTGTGTGTGTGTGTGTGTGTGTGTGTGTGTGTACTGTACCTCTCCATAGTCGGTGGTAAGGACGAGTGTGTCTCTGCAGGAGTGTATGTGCATGTGTGTGTGTGTGTGTGTGTGTGTGTGTGTGTGTGTGTACTGTACCTCTCCATAGTCGGTAGTGAGGACGAGTGTGTCTCCGCATGTGTGTGTGTGCGTGTGTGTGTGTGTGTACCTCTCCATAGTCGGTGGTAAGGACGAGTGTGTCTCTGCAGGAGTGTATGTGCATGTGTGTGTGTGTGTGTGTGTGTGTGTGTGTGTGTGTGTGTGTACTGCACCTCTCCATAGTCGGTGGTAAGGACGAGTGTGTCTCCGCAGGAGTTGACGGTGGAGGGCACCAGCTGTTCCTTCTCCCCAGTCTGCCGCACCCACACACGCGCACCCTGCAATAAGACACACACACACACACACAAGAACACAAGAGTTATAATTCATGTTTACACACACATAAACGCACACACACACACCCTGCAATATGACACACACATAGAAGAGTCATTATTAATGTTTACACACACACACACATGCACGCACACGCGCCCCCTTTGATATAACACACACATTCATCATTAATGTTTATCACACACATAAACGCACACACACACACCCTGCAATATGACACACACATAGAAGAGTTATTATTAATGTTCACACACACACACACATGCACGCACACGCGCCCCCTTTGATATAACACACACATTCATCATTAATGTTTATCACACACATAAACCCACACACACGCACCCTGCAACAAAATACATAGAAAGTTAACTTTCTAACACACACACACACACCCCCACAAAGAGTTTACACATCATTACTCTACACACACACCTCTACACATACAGACACCCACACACACTGCACATACATCAGGTGCACACACACACACACACACACCCTGACACTTTGATTAGGAGGCAAACAATGGCCCATATGACATCATTCAATCGGTGGCAT
Organism: Coilia nasus; assembly: GCA_027475355.1. Lineage (NCBI taxonomy): Eukaryota > Metazoa > Chordata > Actinopteri > Clupeiformes > Engraulidae > Coilia > Coilia nasus. The sequence continues at coordinate 3,418,962 of CM050220.1, read as the reverse complement.
CTGTGCTCAGCTGGCCAAGCCTGCCAGGATGCCCAGGCCACAGACATAAACATGAGGAACATCACTTCCTCCACACACACACACACACACACACACACACACACACACACACACACACACACACACACACACACACACACACAAGAAAAAGCACTGCCATTAGTTCCATCTGTCACCACTGGCATTAGAGGGAGAGGAAGGAGAGGCTGAATAGAGGCATGCGCATAATGAGAGGCTAAAGACTCAAAGGGTTGAAAATAACATCCCCTACACTGCTTCAACAAGACAATGGGACACAGAGAGAGAGAGAGAGAGAGAGAGAGAGAGAGAGAGAGAGAGAGAGAGAGAGAGAGACAGTGAGAGAGAGAGGGAGAGAGGATGATAGAGAGAATGAGAGCACATTGAGACCCAAAGACAAAAACATGAAGCGTCTGGCAGTCTGTGGGTGATATTTCACAAACACAATGCATTCTGGGTAAAGACCAATCACACAGACACACAGACAGAAAGACAAACACACGCGCGCACACGCACACACACACGCACACACACACCAAGACAAACTGTCAAACACAAAGAGCAAACACACACCACACAGACACTGGTCCATATTTAGTAGACCAGTGCTAAATACCAAGACAGATCAGAACACACATAGAGAACTTATCGTTATGTGTGAACCATACATCACTGCTATCTGAACATCATGATGAACTAAGTTAAAAACACACATACACCACACACACGTGTACACACACGTACACACACACACACACACACACACACACACATACACACACACACATACACAGACACATACACACACACACACGCACACGCGTACACACACACACGCGCGTACACACACACGTACACACACACACACAAACACGCACACGCGTACACACACACACGCGCGTACACACACACACACACACACACACACACCACAAATACAAAGTGTGTGTGTGTGTGTGTGCGCATATGTGTGTGTGTGTGTGATGTGAGACCCTCATTAAACATTTAGCATACTGCATAGGCATCATCGTACCACAGCCTTAGCACATAAAACATCCCCAGTATCACCCTAAATACATACAACATCCCCAGTATCACCCTAAATACATACAACATCCCCAGTATCACCCTAAATACATATAACATTCCCAGTATCACCCTAAATACATACAACATTCCCAGTATCACCCTAAATACATACAACATTCCCAGTATCACCCTAAATACATAAAACCTCACTAATATCACCCTTAGTACATACAACATCCCCAGTATCACCCTAAATACATAAAACCTCACTAATATCACCCTTAGCACATAAAACATCACCAGTATCACCCTTAGTACATAAAACATCCCCAGTATCAACCTTAGCACATAAAACATCCCCAGTATCACCCTTTATATGTTAAAGCATCTCCAATAGCACCCTTAGCACATAAAGCATCACCAAAAACACTCTAAACACTGTTAGGCATCTGCATTAATAGAAGCAAGTGCTGTCTCAATGTATACTTCAATACAAACATAGCCTGCACTCTACACCCTAACTACAAGAACACATCACTAATAGCACCCTCAGTACATATACAATATCACCAACAGCCTCCACTAACATCTGCCAATACATACAAAACACCACAGATAGACTTCAATACACACAAAACACACCTTCTGAATACATAAATGACAGCACTAAGAGGAGTCTAAATTAAGCAGGTGCTGTCTCTATGTACACTATGCTTCAGTAAGGACTACACTGCAATGCTAACTAGCTACTGCTCTTGATCAACACAGACATAAGGCTGTTGATTATAATTGCTGTTACAAGTGGCATATGTATGTGTGTGTGTGTGTGTGTGTGTGTGTGTGTGTGTGTGTGTGTGTGTGTGTGTGTGTGTGTGTGTGTGTTGAGAAAGGGAGCAGTAGCCTGCAGCCCACTGGAACTCCAGCTGTAGCGCTCTGAGGCCAGATGTGCAGTCATGCTGTGGTGGGACAGCTGAGCGCCCACTCTCACACACACACACACACACATGCACACACGCACACATAGGCATGCACACAAACACACATGCACACACACACACACACATACACATATGCGCACACACACACACATATACACATACACACACTCTCAAACACACACACACACACATACACATGCACACACACACACTTACACACACACATGGACACACACACATACCAATACAAAGACATTCATATGTAAACTTACATACACTTCATTTCTTTCACACAACTCCCAAACACACACACACAAACACACACACACACAAGCAGCCGAGAATGTGTGTGTGAGTGTGGGGCAGGAAGCCAAGCCATACCGCATTCTAAGACACCACTGGGGCAGAACTGCCTGTTCATCACACTGCCTGACTCAATGCATCACACACACACACACACACACACACACACACACACACACACACACACACACACACACACACACACACACACACACACTACCGAGGCCTGAGTACGTCTGGGGCCAGATGCCAAGCTATTATGCCTTCAAAGGTGTAATGTTCACTACTCAGCAGTCTTAGGCAGTGCAGTAGAACACCCAACAGAAAAGTACTGGAGGGTGAGAGAGAGAGAGAGAGAGGGAGGGAGAGAGGAAGAGAGAGAGAGAGAGAGAGAGAGAGGGTGACAGAGAGATAGAGAGAGGGAGAGAGAGAGGGAGACAGAGAGATAGAGAGAGGGGGATAGAAAGAGGAAGAGAGGGGGGTAGAGAGAGGGAGAGAGAGAGAGAGCGATAGAGAGATACAGAGAGATACAGAGAGAGGAAGAGAGGGAGATAGAGAGAGAGAAAGAGAGGATAAAGAGAGAGGGAGAGGGGAAAGAGAGGGAGAGATAGAGAGAAAGAGAGGGAGAGATAGAGAGGGAGAGAGGGAGAGATAGAGGGAAAGAGAGGGAGAGATAGAGAGGGAGAGAGGGGAGAGATAGAGGGAAAGAGAGGGAGAGATAGAGAGGGAGAGAGGGAGAGATAGAGGGAAAGAGAAGGAGAGATAGAGAGGGAGAGAGGGAGAGATAGAGAGAAAGAGAGGGAGAGATAGAGAGGGAGAGATAGAGAGAAAGAGGGAGAGATAGAGAGGGAGAGAGGGAGAGGGAGAGATAGAGAGGGAGAGATAGAGAGAAAGAGAGGGAGAGATAGAGGGATAGAGAGGGAGAGATAGAGAGATAGAGAGGGAGAGATAGAGAGAAAGAGAGGGAGAGATAGAGAGGGAGAGATAGAGAGAAAGAGAGGGAGAGATAGAGAGAGAGAAAGAGAGGATAAAGAGAGAGGGAGAGATAGAGAGAAAGAGAGGGAGAGCTAGAGAGGGAGAGATAGAGAGATAGAAAGGGAGAGATACAGAGAAAGAGAGGGAGAGATACAGAGAGGGAGAGATAGAGAGGGAGAGAGGGAGAGAAAGAGAGGGAGAGATAGAGAGATAGAGAGGGAGAGATAGAGAGAAAGAGAGGGAGAGATAGAGAGGGAGAGAAAGAGAGAAAGAGAGGGAGAGAACGAGAGAAAGAGAGATAGAGAAAGAGAGGGAGAGATAGAGAGATAGAGAGGGAGAGATAGAGAGGGAGAGAGGGAGAGAAAGAGAGGGAGAGATAGAGAGATAGAGAGGGAGAGAAAGAGAGGGAGAGATAGAGAGGGAGAGAAAGAGAGAAAGAGAGGGAGAGAACGAGAGAAAGAGAGATAGAGAAAGAGAGGGAGGGATAGAGAGCTCCACTACAGTGTGCTGGATGAGCAGAGCACAGAGGAGAAAGGGAGAGATGTGACACCTGTTCTCCCTCAGTCACTGGACAGGACACACACACACACAAACTCACACACACACACACACACACACACACACACACATACACACACACACACACACACACACTCACACACACACACACACACACACACACACACACACACACACACA
>CM050220.1:3405000-3407500 GCA_027475355.1 Coilia nasus | reverse complement strand
ACTACGGGCAAATGGTAGGATCGGATCGGATTGGATTGGGATTGGATTGGGTGTTGCTACCCAACCGGTGGTCTGTCCCAAATCCCTGTGCACATGAGAGTTCGTGTAAGCGGATAATGGTCAGAGATCTGTCCGTTTCCGCTACGCTAGGTGGCGCTGTATTCCTTTCAACAAGTGGTGTTAGAACTACTTCAGGTTGACGGCTGCTAAAAAGAGAATAAACAAACTATCTGGCGGCATACAAAACAAAGATAGCGCTCGAGGAGGTTGACAGAGCAGCATTTGCATGCATGTTGTGCATTCTCCTTTGTTTGGAAGTCCGTATGAAAGAACAAACAGCGTTTTTGGTTTCCTTGATACGACATGACACTGTGCCATCGGCGTTTGATATTACAAGCAATTCAGGACAACGAGGACTTGTTGAGATCAGGCGCTAGAAAGCCTCGACGTTCAGTATGGGATGAAAATCAGGGACAGAAGCTTCTAGGATCGAGTGGTCTTACATGCGCATGTACGTGAATCCAAACCAATACCGTGCACAAGGCGGCACCAAGCGGATTAACGTCGGCTTAAGCCAGGGGTTGCAATCGGATTCGCGAAACCAATCCCTATACGATCTTTAGCCTGTGCACATGAATTCGATACGATTCCAAACCATTTCCAATCGGATTCAACTCGTCCATGTGCACGCAGTGACTGAGCCACACACACACACACACACACACACACACACACACACACACACACACACACACACACACACACACACACACACACACACACACACACACATACAGGAACACACTATCATGCATACTGTAGTATAAAGCCCTGCTTCAAATGTGACATTTCCCCAATCTACCCAGAAGCCATTGCAGCTCTACAAACACAACAGCCCTACAGCCCAGCTCCTGGCATATGGTGTGTGTGTGTGTGTGTGTGTGTGTGTGGGTCTGTGTAAGTGTGCATAAGCGTGTGTATCATGAGTGTGAGTGACATATGCTTATGTGTGTGATGTCATCAACAGGCTTATTTTCACTCAGGCAATCTAAAAGGCAACTCACGGCATTCTGCACAAGCAATACCGTAGCCACCCCACGAACAACTCTCCAGTCAATTTGCCCTACCCTGTCGACAGGAGGACCCCGCCCCATACACGCACACATACACACACACACATACACACTCTCTTCTAATTCACTGCACACCAAAAAGCAAGCGCTGATCGCACATCACCAAAGCAATCTGAACTTAATCTAGCGGAATTACTGGACCCCTGCGGGTGACTGGGTCTCACGGCGCCCTTTGTCTCATCGCGGCCCACTTTCCACATCAATCTAATCACCATCAGGTACCAGAACGCCACTTCTCCACTCTTCTCTCCTTCTATCCTCTCTCTCCTCCTCTCCTCTCCTCTCCTAATCTCTCCTCCTCTTCTCTCTACTCCTCTCCTCCCTTCTCTCCTCTCCTAATCTCTCCTTCTATCCTCTCTTTACTCCTCTCCTCCCTTCTCTCCTCTCCTAATCCCTCCTCCTCTTCTCTCTACTTCTCTCCTCCCTTCTCTCCTCTCCTAATCTCTCCTCCTCCCTTCTCCTCTCCTCCTCTCCTCCCTTCTCTCCTCTCCTAATCTCTCCTCCTCCCTTCTCCTCTACTTCTCTCCTCCCTTCTCTCCTCATCTCTCCTCCTCCCTTCTCCTCTCCTCCTCTCTCTACCCCTCCCCTTGCCTCTACTTCTCTCCTCCTCCTTTTTACTCCTCTCCTCTCCTCCCTTCTCCTCTACTCCTCTCTCTCCTCCTCTTCTCCCTCCTCTGTTCCTTTCTCCTCCTCTCTCTACCGCTCCCTCTCCTCTACTCCTCTGTTTTTTTATTTTCTCTCTACTGCTCTCCTCTCCTCTCCTAATCTCCCCCCCTGGTGGTATGGGGGTGGGGTATAAGGGGTATAGAGGGTATGGGGGGTAGAGGGGTGTTATAGGGGTGTTATAGGGGTGTTATAGGGAGGAGGTGAATAATTGATAGGAGAAGGATCTGATCAGAAATCTGCTAATGCATCTCCCACTGGTAGAGAGGGGGTGGTGATGGGGGGATGGGGTGGGGTGGGGTTGGGGGTCATTATCAGTATAAACAAGCAGCCTGCTGTGTTTATGCTCAAACACACACACACACACACACACACACACACACACACACACACACACACACACTACTTTTAATCAGGAAGCACACAACCGTGCTGAGCCCTGACACACACACACACACGCGCACGTGTACACACATATACACAGCAATGGTGAGGAAACCAGTGACATTAAACGATCAAACACTGATTTAATGCTCACACCTCCCTTATACACACACACACACACACACACACACACACACACACAAACACACACACACACACACACACACACACACACACACACACACACACACACACAGAAGAGGTGTTGTGATTTACAGTGTCTCTGAGCCCAGGCCAGTAGCTGCACAGACATAAATAAA
>CM050220.1:3390000-3395000 GCA_027475355.1 Coilia nasus | reverse complement strand
CACACACACATCCGGACCATGACACATCATGATGGTAATAATCACAGGATCCACTAAAACCACCGCCAGTCAGAAATAAACTGCCATCTCTCTCTCTCTGTTTCTCTCTCTCTCTCTCTCTCTATTTCTGCCTCCTCTCTTTCTCATTGTCTCTCTCTCTCTTTCTCTCTCCTCTCTTTCTCATTGTCTCTCTCTCTCTCTGTCTGTCTGTGTCTCTGTGTTTCTCTCTCTCTTGTTGTCTCTCTTTCTGTCTGTCTGTCTCTCTGCATGTCTCCCTTTCTGTCTTCCTCTGCACAACATATTAACACCCATAAAACATAACCTGTCCACTTCTTTTCTTGGTTTGGTGACACTTTATGTGTGTGTGTGTGTGTGTGTGTGTGTGTGTGTGTGTGTGTGCGTGCGCGTGTGCGTTTGTGTGTCTGCGCGGCAGTGTGCCTACGTGTAACAACATGAAACATTATGTACTTGTGGTGGAGGTAATACTGTATATAATACTAATCCTAATCCTAACCCTAATCCTAACACTAACCCTAACCCTATAGTACAGTAATATTATGTACTTACACTGCACATACCTAACACTAACCCTAACCCTATTGCACAGTGTAAGTACATACTATTAGACGTTGTTACACATAATAAAGTGCAACTGTTAGTTCTCTGTGGGTTTTCTTGGTGATTAGCTCATCTTAATTCACCTGCTTCCTGTTCTGTCTCTTTACTTCTTGTCATCATCTCGCCTGACTCCACTCCTTCACTCTCTCGCTCTCTCTCTCTTCTCATCTACATTTTTATTCATTGCTCCCTCCTTCCTTTCACTCTGTCTGTCTCTCTTTGTCCAGATGGTGATTTGCCTCAGGAGGGAACAGAACCTACTACACAGATGAATACACACACTCACACACCTACACACACACACACACACACACACCACCTGTGAGCCTAGGCCCACAGGAGGACTTATCAACAGACAAACACTTGAATGCACACACACACACACACAAAGCCAAAGCACACAGGCACACACATACAAACACACACACACACACACACACACACACACACACACACACACACACACACACACAAAGCCAAAGCACACAGACACACACATACAAACACACACACACACACACACACACACACACACACACACACAAAGCCAAAGCACACAGACACACATGGATGTTGAGTGTAAAGGGTGTTGGGGAGAGAGGGATTGAGGGAGCTTATTTACCAGTGACGAGTGTGTGTTTGATTAATCTATTTAAATCCCCCTGGACCCTCTTACACACTCCCTATGTTTCCCTGCGACCCTCACACACACACACACACACACACACACACACACACTCACACACACACACACACACACACAAACACACACACACACACACTCACACACACACACACACACACACAAACACACACACATACACACACACATACACACACACACACACACACACACACACACACACACACACACACACACACACACACACACACACACAAACAGTCAATGTGTTCCCCCAGGACCCTCTTAAACACTCCTTGTGTGTCCTGGTAGAGTAGCTCATTAAGGCACCACACACACACACACACACACACACACACACACACTGAATTAGCCAGTGGGCCATGAGAGAGAGCAGTGTAGCAGGCCTAGAGATTACCGCTGAGGCTCTTTCTGCTCTTAAAACGCATTTACAATACGTAAAACCCTCAATGATTTACAGATTACATCTCACTTAACACCTGTCAGCGCATTTGTAAAGCATTTGTAAAGCACACACACACACACATACACACACACACACCTAATTTTGCTATGACCTCCTGCTGCAATGACACACATAAAGACTGGTCATCTGTGTCAAATTCTCCTCAATTTTCCATCTGGCAGTTCTCCGCCTCTCTCTCTCTCTCTCTCTCTCTGACTTCTGTACCTCTCTCTGTTTTTCTTTCTGTCTCTCTCTCTTTCTCTCTCTCCTGTCCCTCTGTCTGAACTGTAAACTCTGTGTGCCTCTTGCATGCGGTCTAATTATGGCCCAGTGTATTTTCATCTAGCCTCCTTCAGTCTGTGACAGCGCTCCCACCATACCTTTAGCCCCTCATACCATACCTTTAGCCCCTCATACCTTTAGCCCTTCATAGCTTTAGCCCCTCATACCATACCTTTAGCCCTTCAAACCTTTAGCCCTTCATACTATACCTTTAGCCCCTCATACCTTTAGCCCTTCATAGCTTTAGCCCTTCATACCATACCTTTAGCCCTTCATACATTTAGCCCTTCATACTATACCTTTAGCCCCTCATACCTTTAGCCCTTCATAGCTTTAGCCCTTCATACTATACCTTTAGCCCCTCATACCTTTAGCCCTTCATAGCTTTAGCCCTTCATACCATACCTTTAGCCCTTCATACCTTTAGCCCTTCATAGCTTTAGCCCTTCATACCTTTAGCCCTTCATACCATACCTGTAGCCCTTCATACCTTTAGCCCTTCATACTATACCTTTAGCCCCTCATACCTTTAGCCCCTCATACCTTTAGCCCCTCATACCATACTTTTAGCCCCTCATACCTTTACCCCTTCATACCATACCTTTAGCCCCTCATACCATACCTTTAGCCCTTCATACCTTTAGCCCCTCATACCTTTAGCCCTTCATACCATACCTTTAGCCCCTCATACTATACCTTTAGCCCCTCATACCTTTAGCCCCTCATACCATACCTTTAGCCCCTCATACCTTTAGCCCTTCATACCATACCTTTAGCCCCTCATACCATACCTTTAGCCCTTCATACCTTTAGCCCTTCATACCTTTAGCCCCTCATACCTTTAGCCCTTCATACCTTTAGCCCTTCATACCTTTAGCCCCTCATACCTTTAGCCCTTCATACCATACCTTTAGCCCCTCATACCTTTAGCCCCTCATACCATACCTTTAGCCCCTCACACTATACCTTTAGCCCTTCATACTATACATTTAGCCCCTCATACTATACCTTTAGCCCTTCATACCATACCTTTAGCCCTTCATACATACCATACCTTTAGCCCCTCATACTATACATTTAGCCCTTCATACCATACCTTTAGCCCCTCATACTATACCTTTAGCCCTTTATACCATACCTTTAGCCCCTCATACCATACCTTTAGCCTCTCATACCTTTAGCCCTTCATACCTTTAGCCCTTCATACCATACCTTTAGCCCTTCATACCTTTAGCCCCTCATACCATACCTTTAGCCCCTCATACTATACCTTTAGCCCTTCATACCATACCTTTAGCCCTTTATACCATACCTTTAGCCCCTCATACCATACCTTTAGCCTCTCATACCTTTAGCCCTTCATACCTTTAGCCCTTCATACCATACCTTTAGCCCTTTAGACCTACTCGTGTAAAGACAAGCGACTCTACCTGTGCGAGTCCACCGAGCAAGGCCACCGACAAGGTAAGTCACATCTTTCCCATAGCACTTATACTCACAATGTGTTTTGACAAAATCCCTGTTGTCTTCTGTACACGCAGACCTCCCCGCTACAGCCAATGCCACAGAAATCTGCTCAATCTCCGACCACTCCAACACAGCACACCCACCAAAACCACCGTGTCTGTCGGACTGTGGAACTGCCAATCCGCGGTCAACAAGGCTGACTTCATCCCTGCCTACGCCAACAGTTTATCACTGGATCTGCTGGCCCTCACAGAAACCTGGCTGAAACCAGAAAACACTGCGACACTGGCTGCACTCTCTGCGACCCACTCCTTCTCCCATGCCCCCCGCCTCTCAAAGCGAGGTGGTGGAACTGGTGTCCTAGTGAACACCAAATGGAACTACGCTCCCTTACTGCCTGACAAGACCCACTCAAACTCCTTCGAATACCACGCCATCAAGGTAACAGCTCCTTTTAAAATCTCTGTGGTTGTCATCTACTGTCCACCAGGACCTCTGGGTGACTTTGTGACTGAGCTAGACACACTACTGTCCTCCATCCCTGACCTTGACTGCCCGCTACTAGTCCTTGGGGATTTCAACATCCACCTTGACAAGGTATGTGCTACAGACTTCTTATCCCTCATCAACTCACTTGACCTACAGCTGGTTAGCAGCCCCCCGACTCACAAAAATGGTAATCAACTGGACTTAATCCTGACTAAAAACTGCAAGGCTGACGATGTAATGGTCACACCATTGCATACATCAGACCACTTTTTCATCCGCTTCATGGTTTCCCTCTCTGAACTACCCTCCACTCCCCCACCCATGGTAACCTTCCGTCGCAACTTTCGCAACTTGTCTACTACTCACTTTGCCTCTGTTGTTGCCTCTGCTTTACCCCCTCCCAACACCTTCTCTCCACTAGAGGTCGATGCTGCCACAGAATCCCTCTGCTCCACACTGACCTCCTGCCTGGATACCCTGTGTCCCCTTTCCACCAAACCCGCACGCTCTACCCAGCCCCGCCCCTGGCTGACAGATACCATCCGCTCCTTGCGCATCACCCTCAGAGCTGCGGAACGAAAATGGCACAAATCCAGCGATCCGGCAGACCTAGAGACCTTCCAATCTCTTCTACCGTCATTCTCCTCCTCGGTTACGACTGCTAAAACGGCTTACTACAACAATAAAATCAGCAACACCACTGACACCCAGAAACTCTTCTGTGCCTTCAAATCGCTGCTCAACCCCCCTCCCCCGCCTCCTGCCACCAATCTAACTGCTAATACTTTTGCCTCCTTCTAAAATAGCGGCTATCAGCAATCAATTCTGCGACCCACCCGGCCTCAACCTGCAACCTCCCACGGTCTACGATGCAACACTCTCCTCATTCACCCCTCTCTCCGAAAGCGACGTCTTCAAACTCATCACTGGAAGCCGTCCTACCACCTGCCTACTAGACCCCGTCCCCTCGAATCTGCTGCAAGCCATCGCCCCAACAGTAGTCCCATCGATCACGTCCGTGATGAATGCTTCGCT
>CM050220.1:3377500-3382500 GCA_027475355.1 Coilia nasus | reverse complement strand
ACTAATGTTTTTTAACGCGTATTATAAGATTATTTGATGCGTTAAGTTGTTATTTGATGCGTTAAGTTGTTATTTGATGTGTCAAATTACTGCCGTTGAAAGCGCCGTTGTCCATATGATAATAATCTCCTACACTGGTTTTCCCAGTCAATGAATTTGAAAGGCTTTCACCCAATCACTAACCAACACAAACAGACAGAACAGTCCAGACCAAGAGGTGGTGGAGCAGAGCAATCAGGTCCCACTGACTCAGGAACAGCAATCAGATGCAGAGAGGGGATAACTACACTACACACACCAGCACATGTAGTACAAACACTGAATAGGCCATTACTGGTCCTTAAGGTAGACCAGCAACCACAAGTCATTCATCTCTTCATCTCAAAAATAGCAGTGTGTGTGTGTGTGTGTGTGTGTGTGTGTGTAATAGTGTGTGTGTGTTTATTAGTATGTGTGTGTGAGTGTGTGTGACTACAGGTGCTATCTCTCTCAATAACAGTGTAACAGTTCTACCTGTCCACAGCTTTCCCCGCACTCTACTCCATTCAAACTCACACACACACACACACACACACACACACACACACACACCTGAGTATCATCTGAGTGACAATCATGCTGGGCCCTATCCCCTCAGACAGTGACAGATGACAGAGGGATTTAGAGAGCACAGCTAACCAAGCACAGCTAACCACGCAGCTAACCAAGCACAGCTATCCAAGCACAGCTAACCAAGCACAGCTACCCAAGCACAGCTATCCAAGCACGGCTAACCAAGCCCAGCTATCCAAGCACAGCTAACCAAGCACAGCTAACCAAGCACAGCTATCCAAGCACGGCTACCCAAGCACGGCTAACCAAGCACAGCTATCCAAGCACAGCTACCCAAGCACAGCTAACCAAGCACAGCTATCCAAGCACAGCTACCCAAGCACAGCTATCCAAGCACAGGTATCCAAGCACGGCTAACCAAGCACAGCTATCCAAGCACAGCTAACCAAGCACAGGTATCCAAGCACAGCTACCCAAGCACATCTATCCAAGCACAGCTATCCAAGCACAGGTATCCAAGCACAGGTATCCAAGCACGGCTAACCAAGCACAGCTATCCAGGCACGGCTAACCAAGCACAGCTATCCAAGCACAGCTAACCAAGCACAGCTATCCAAGCACAGCTACCCAAGCACGGCTAACCAAGCACAGCTATCCAAGCATAGCTAACCAAGCACAGCTATCCAAGCACAGCTATCCAAGCACAGCTAACCAAGCACAGCTATCCAAGCACAGCTACCCAAGCAAAGCTATCCAAGCACAGCTAACCAAGCACAGCTACATAAGCACAGATAATCAAGCACAGCTATCCAAGCACAGCTAACCAGGCACAGCTAACCAAGCACGGCTATACAGCTATCCAAGCACAGCTACCCAAGCACAGCTACATAAGCACAGCTAATCAAGCACAGCTATCCAAGCACGGCTATCCAAGGCCACTCAGAAAGGAGTGTGGAACTGGGGCATTATACCAGTAGGCTGGTTATGACAGAGAGAGAGAGAGAGAGAGATAATGAGGGAAGGACGGAGAGAGGGAGACAGAGAGAGAGAGAGAGAAAGAAACAGAGAGGGAGGGAGAGAGAAAGGGAGGAAGACAGAGACAGAGAGAAAGATGAAAGAAGAGCTGATGTAAAGATCGAGGGATACAGTGTTGAAGGACAGAAGAGAGAGAGAAAAAAGGGAGAGGGAGAGAAAGAGAGATGTAGAGAGAAAGAGGGAGAGGGTGAAGAGAGAGAGAGAGAGAGAGAGAATGGGGTAGAGAAAGAGAGATGAAAGGAAAGCTGAGTAAGAGAGCGAGGGATATAGAGTGACGAAGGGCAGAGGAGAGGGAGAGCGAGAGGGAGAGAGGGAGAAAGAAGGGAGAGGGAGAGGGGCAGTGTGTGTGATTATACCAGAAGAGGAGAGAGACAGACGGAGGAAGAAACACAGAAAGGGATAAAAACAGACTGAGGGACAGAGAAAGTGATGAAAAGAAAGAGAAAGTGATGAAAAGAAAGAGAAAGTGATGAAAAGAAAGGGTAGAATGAAAAAAACTGACAGGGAAGGATGGGAAAGAAGACAGAGTTGTGTGTGTAAAAAAACATGATCGGTTTATCAATCATCGGTTCGGTTTATCAATCAATTGATATGTTAATCAATACACAGATGACAAACAAACACACTGACAGAAACAAGAACACTAGACAGAGAGAGATATAAAGAGGGAGAGAGAGAGAGAGAGAGAGAGAGAGAGAGAGAGAAAGAGAGGGATGCTCTCTCGAAAAGGAAGCGGGAATTAGAAATTAGGTCACACATCTCCAGTGGCAGCTCTGCTTGCTGCATAACCAGCTTCCTATACAGCACAGCACAGCACAGCACAGCATCCTACCATGCCATGAAGCACAGCACAGCATGATACGACACAGGACAGCACAGCACAGCACAGCACAGCACAACACAGCACAGCACAGCACAGCACAGCACAGCACAGCACAGCACAGCACAACACAACACAACACAACACGACACAGCACAGCACAGCATAACACAACACAGTACAGCATAACACAACACAACACAACACAACACGACTCAGCACAGCACAACACAACACAGCACAGCACAGCACAGCACAGTACAGCATAACACAACACAACACAACACAACACGACACAGCACAGCACAGCACAGCACAACACAGCACAGCATAACACAACACAACACAACACGACACAGCACAGCACAACACAACACAGCACAACACAACACAGCACAGCACAGTACAGCACAGCACAGCACAGCACAGCACAGCACAACACAAGACAGCATAACACAACACAACACAACATAGCACAGCACAACACTGAATGAAAGACATAGAGACTGGGAGAGACAGATATAGCTGAGAGGAAGAGGCAGGGACAGGAGAAGGAAGGGGGGGGCAGGGAAGGCTAGAGTGCTATGGCACACTGATGCACAGGTGCAGACAGACAGCCAGTGAGATGGCTGATGGGTGATCAGTAGAAGGAAGGTAGTGGCACTGATGTCACCGGAAGGTGAAAGGTGCAGACAGACAGCCAGTGAGATGGCTGATGGGTGATCAGTAGATCCAGTAGATGTTAGCGCTCTACACATTTAACATATAGACATGTACACTACTTGTATATTATGTACATAGGTGCCTGTACAGTATGTATACTGTTGTCTGTATTGTACAGTATGTGTCTGTATATTTCTATTTGTCTATTGCATGTACACTAGTACAGGCCTATATGTTAAATGTATAGACAGCTAACATCTACAGTAGCCAAATTCAATGTATAATGTAAGTACACTTGGCCAATTAAACTGATCCTGATTCTGAAAGAAGGAAGGGAGAGATACTGACATCACTGGTCGGTGAAAGAGAGGAGGAAGAGAGGAGGACGAGGGGAGGGATGGAGGGATAAAGGGATGGAGAGATGAAGGGATAAAAGGAAGCCCACATGGATAGACAGAGAGAAAGTGAGATACTACAAGAGGTGACATGATTCACATCACAGTGACTGAAGGACAACGTGCCTCTGACCTGGAGGGACATTGGAAAACACAAGACCCAGCTGCCAGCTACACACACACACACACATGCACACACACAGACACACACACACACACACACACACACACACACACACACACACACCCCCACACACACACACAAATGCTCACACACACACACACACACACACACACACACACACACACACACACACACACACACACACACGTGAGAAGACCTGTTCAACACCTGTCTCTATTCAGGTTTCCAGACCATTGACTTGATCCCTTAACACCTGTCATACCTGCTACACACACACAAACACAGACACACACAGACACACACACAAACACACACACACCCGTGGGCGTGTGCACAGACACCTGACAAAAAAGACTGAATGATTTGCTGACATGTATCCATCAATCAACCCATTCAGGGTCCATCAGGTCGCATTCTGTGTGTGTGTGAGTGTGTTCGTGTGTGTGTGTGTGTGCATACATTTTTTTATCACTCATCACACACCTAATGCCTCATCAACGCATTAATGCAAACATACTCTAACAGTACACACTGATGAATTTCCCTCACACACACACACACACACATACACACACACACACACACACACACACATACACACACACACACATTGTCACACTGTACTTTAACACATGTACCTTTAAAGTGCTATACTCTACACTCATACAGAATCTAGGGAAAATTCAATGTAAAATGGACCTGTCTAAGCCTATTCTCATACATAATTTCACACTACCTGTCTATCGGTGTGTGTAACACAGTGCATAATTATAGAAATGTGTGTGAAATGTTTTCAGAGGGCCTAATCACTCCTGCAAGAGCCCCTGGGCTTTGGAGTTTTTGTTTTAGGAGGAATTACCCTCTCAGCCATAATCACTCCAATGTTTTAGCCCTTACGCTGATTAGTATTTCATGTGTGTGTGTGTGTGTGTGTGTACGTGTGTGTACGTGCATGTGTGTGTGTCAAGGGCAGTGCAAGGGTACAGACATCATAAATCACAAAACATAGGGTGCCCCCAACGATATGTGTGTGTGTTAGTGTGTGTGTGTGTGTGTGTTTAACGTAAGCGTGTGAAGTTTGAATTGAAGTGAGAACTGAAAAGCTGAATATTTGTGGTGAGTGTGTGTGTGTCTCTGTGCATATGTAGGTGTATTTGTGTGTATGCGTGTGTGTGTGCTCACGCAAGAATGTGTGTGTGCACGCGTGCAGGAATGTGTGTGTGTGTGTGTGTGTGTGCGCAGTAGATGTTTCCTTAGCTCTGGCTTCTGACCGCATTGGGCCTCCTAATGGCTGTGTGAATACTGGCTAGTGTGTGTGTGTGTGTGCTGCACCTAATGGCTGTATGAATGCAGGTGGACAGGAGAGTGGCAGCACAAAATGAACAGGAAA
>CM050220.1:3365000-3370000 GCA_027475355.1 Coilia nasus | reverse complement strand
CCGAGATATATATTTAAGCACTTTCACTGATATGCACAACGTTCATACAGTAATATCATTTGAGAGAGTAATGCCTTGCTATTCACCTGAGTTAAAAAAAGGTTCTCTTTTGATGACAGACTCCACCTAAACCACATAAGTTGACTGTCTGGAGCCCACTTTGGCGGGAGTCTGTGCTCTTTGAAATAATGACAGAAGCCTTGATGCGCTGACAGGAATAAATATGACGGTTTTGGGTGCACTTTGAAGCACCAGGAAGGGATGTCAGGTATGTCTGGGAGACTTAACTCACTTTGTGGACTTCACTTAAATGTGTAGGGGGAGAACGACAGGGGGAGGGACTGTTTTGTCTTGGTCTTCTGAACATAAAATCCACCTGTGACTTCAAAACGGTAGTCTGCTGCTAAAGCATTCTGCATTACCCTAAAAGCCAGAGCCTGTCATGAGATAAACCCCATATCTGAACAGAGACTAAACAGAGACCAGCTTAATTCAGAGCTGAACCATTTTTAAAGTGCGGAGTTCGTGTTGTGTTCCAATCCACCCATTCCACATTGTTTTGGTCCGACATATAACATACACTACCCACATGAAAGGCTTTCCTGTGAAACGGGCGTGTAAAGAGCTATAGTGCAGGAACAATAGGTGATCTACGAGGGTCGCCGTTCAGATTTGCTCTGTGACCTTCACCTTGCCCTAGGGGCTGGCAGGGCAACTTTCTCCTGTGTTAGTGGGAAGGCTTTCATCTAAGCACAAAAGAAAGTCTCGTTATAAGATAAGGATGTCTCACATAAACAGATTTGTCTCACAAAGAAACACCTGTGTGTCTGTGTCATATTAACCTACAGCAATATATTGTGTCTAATCGCGTTATCGCGGTTCAGCCTCATGTTACCATGGCTCTGTAACAGTCAAGTGTTGAAGCTTAGCTCGGAGATTTGGTTGAGGAAATGTAGGCGAATATGGTTGCGTCTATACACTATACACAAATAACATAATATACATTGAGTCAGCATTTTCCCAGTATTATTTTCATAGTGTGAGAAATAGCAAATGTACCATTTAATGGACTCTAAAGCTCATAGTGTGAGAGTTGGCAGGCCTGAACAGATGTGAGAGGGGTTTGGGGCAGACCTAGCCTGGGTAAACCCGCCCCTCGTACTTCATTTCATTTCGTGCAGAGGGTCTGGAACAGAGACCGTCAGAAGCGATTTGCTGGAGGTGTGGACTCTGCTGAAGTTTTAAAAAAGTGCCTCTGCCTTTACCCAATCGCTAACGCCTGGTCGTCACGTATGCAATTAGCCTACCTACGCACTACAATTCAAATGTAGCACACCCTCTGTTCGCTGATTGGACCTTAGGTTCTACGACTTGCCAAATGCTCCCCAAGAGACTCCGGTCCAGACCCTCTGCACGAAATGAAATGAAGTACGAGGGGCGGGTTTACCCAGGCTAGGGCAGACCTACAGTATTGCCGGAGGAGTAGTGTGTGGCACTGGCTCTGTCGCGAAGGGCCAGGTGTGATCTATCCATGAGAGACACTGGATCTCTCGTGAAGGGCCGGTTGGCCACTGGATCTCTCGTGAAGGGGCAGGCGTGATATAGTAGTAAGAGACACTAGATCTCCTGAAGGGGCAGGTTGGGCAGTAGATCTCCTGAAGGGGCAGGTTGCTGAGCTGTGAGGGAGGGCACACCTCTACACCTCTGACAGGTTTAGGACTGGTTTCAGGAGCACCGCTAAGCAGATCATTAGCAGCCAACAGCTTTAATTGGATTAGGATTTGGGGAGAAACAGTCAGCTCCCATCTGCTTCAGTCTGTCCCAGGAACTGGTCCAATCTCTCTCCATCTCTCCCTCTCTCTTGTCCTCTCTCTCCATCTCTCTTTCATCCTCTTTCTCTCTCTTGTTCCATCCTCCCTCCCTTCCTCCCTCCCTCTCTCAGCATCTCTCTCTTTCACTGTCTTTCCCTCCTCTATCCCTCTCTCTCGCTCTCTATCCCTCCTCCCTCCCTCTCTCTCATCCCTACCCCTCTCTCTCTCGTTCTTTCTCCCCTTCCCTCCTCCCCCCGTCTCTCCATCTGCCCCCCCCTTCTCTCCCTCCTTCTGGCAGGCTTGTTGGGAGGCAGAGCAGCAGGACAGGGCCCAGATAAAGGCTTCCTCCAAAGGGAAGGAAGACTAGAGGACCAGAAGCCCAGAAGATAACCCCACTGGAGCACAGCAGCCCAGAAGCCCAGAAGATAACCCCACTGGAGCACAGCAGGTCATGGGGCAGAGCTGCTCTGCTGCTTTGGTTACTGCTGTGGAGCCCAGGCACTTAAGTAAATATGCAAAGCTGCTGGCACAGCAAAACTTGAGCCTCCTCAGCCACCATAGATGAGTCATTGTGGAGTAATTACAAGTAAGGATATGAGGCTGGTACTTTAAAAACCCTTGGCCTCCATTAAGTGTTTTTTTTTCTTTTCAGAGGCCGGAGAGGGCTCTATCTATCCATCTATCTATCCATCTCAGAGACAGATGACTGTGTGCATAAAAGGCCTGGCCATGCAGGGAGGGAGGGAGAGAGGGAGGGGAAGGGGGGGTGGGAGACATGCACCCCCTGGCTTTTAGGTTTAAAACCACTATGCTCCTCATTTCAACCCCCTCCATCCCCACCCTCTCTATCCCACCTCTCCCCACCTCTCCTGCCCTGTCAGGGCATATCTGTCTTATTCTCTTAGCCTTCTCCTCTTTCACCCTCTCTTACTCTCTTTCACTCCCTCTCACTCTCTTCTCTCTTCTCTCTCACGCTCACTCTCTTCTTTTCACGCTCACTCTCTTCTCTCTCCATCAGGTTCTCTCTCTCTCTCCCTCCACTGCCTGTTGTGCAAGTGCTCTTATTACAGAAAAATATGTCTGTCTAGTCCCATTCTAATCACACACATGTCATCACAAGCCATCAAAACAATGGAATCCTGGAGAGAGTCATTCTAGGAGAGAGCTTAATGTTATATATAAGGGCCATCTAAAGAATGGAATGCTTAAAAAAGAAGTTCTGAGATAGCGTGAGTTCTAGGTTCTATACAAAGTCTATCTAAAGAAGGCAATCCTGAGAGAGAGAGAGAGAGAGAGACAGAGAGAGAGAGAGAGAGAGAGAGAGAGAGAGAAAGACAGAGAGAGAGAGGAGAGAGTCTAGGTTCTTTATCAAGGCTATGTAAAGAATGGAATCCTCAACAGAGAAGTTCTGAGAGAGAGAGAGAGAGAGAGAGTGTAGGTGCTATATAAAGGCTATTAAAATAATGCAATTCTGAGAGAGGTTCTGAGAGAGAGAGAGAGAGTCTAGGTGCTATATAAAGGCTATTAAAAGAATGCAATTCTGAGAGAGGTTCTGAGAGAGAGAGAGAGAGAGAGAGAAGGATAGAGAGACAGAGAGAAAGAGAGAGAGAGAGAGAAGGATAGAGAGACAGAGAGAAAGATAAAGTGAGATAGAGAAAGACAGAGGGAGAGAGCCTAGGTGCTATATAAAGGCTATCCTGGAATGGCTGGCATGCAGCCTGAGACAGCCCCAGCACAGGGGAGAACAGGAACAGGTTCCACGCCCAAAATTAGCCCCCGACAATCAGTCGTGGAGCACCGACATCCGATCTGCCCGGCTCAGTGACGGGGGAATTTCACTGTTTGTTTTTATTTTTTTCTTGCTTTTCTCGTCTCTTCCTCCGGAGGAAGCATAGCTGCTGCCTGGAGTATGCTTTTGTTTTTGTGTTCATCTGTGTCTGAGCTCAGGGAGTTCAGAGAGGACAAGCCGGTTTCCTCTTCTGGCAGTTAATTGAGTTGACCATAAGCTTTACTTCACTCCCTTAACACGTCACATATTTTGTTTTACATTTAAAACTAGAAAACCACTCAGAGAGTGCAGACCTCCACCAGGGCAGCTCAGATCACCACCAAAAATCAAATCACTTTTAGGTCAGCCCATTTTTGACTTACCCTGAAAATTCCATCAAAATCCATCCATAATTTGTTGAGTTATGTTGCTAACACACAAACAAACTAACTAACAAACAAACGCTGATGATTACATAACCTCTGCTGGAGGAGGTAATGAAAAACATTAAAAATAAAGGGTCAGCTAACACAGACTGTTAAACCTAATTCATTTACACCTAATGAAATACATGAATACATGAATACATTGTTATTACTTTAGTTGCTTTGATCCAGATTGTACTAACATCTTGTTTCCTGATAGACACATTTTAAATTTAAGTGTTAAACAAGGAAAGGCTAGTTTTAAACCATAGCTATGTGTATGCTGCTGTAGTGTTTCATTGTGTCTCCAAAGAAACTGAAGTGCAAATGAGCACATTCACTTTTGGCATAATGTATGACTTGTGAATATGCTAATAATTTACACCTCTGCACGTGTTTTTGATGCTGATTGGTTGTCTCAGTTACAGGTCTGTGTGTGTGTGTGTGTGACGCAGCCTGTTTAGGGAAAAGAGTGATGGGTATATCAGCTGGCAGACAAGGAGCTGTCAAAGCAACACACTCCTGTCCCTCTGATCACTCTTTCAGCACACACACACATACAGAACACACACACACACACACACACATACACAGAGCTGTCACATAAGACAAAACAAGTCCCTCTGATCACTCTTTCAACACACACACACACGCGCGCATGCACACGCACACACACACACACACACACACACACACACACACACACACACACACACACACACAGAGCTGCACACACACACACACACACAGAGCTGTCACATCAGACAACACAAGTCTCTCTGATCACTCTTTCAGCAGGACTAATGAGAGATCACTTCACACCCTGGAGTGTGTACGCATGTATACAAACACACACGGTTGTCAGCACACACACCCGCACACATCAACACACACAAACATTAACAAATCCACACTCACTCTTTCTTTCTCTTGCATACACACACAAACACACAGACACAGACACACACACACACACAGAGATACGCACACGCACGC
>CM050220.1:3357500-3362500 GCA_027475355.1 Coilia nasus | reverse complement strand
GACAGCAGAGCAGCTAAATCCTCACTGTTTTCTCTTATGAAAGAGCGTATTGACGAGCTTGCCGTATATTTATATATAGAGAGAAACAGAGAGAGAGAGAGAGGGAGAGGTAGAAAGGGAGGGAGAGAATGAGAGAGAGAGAGAAAGCTAAAGATAAAGGGAGCATGGTGTAGTTGCATAGTACAGTAGTTTCATATTGACAGGTGATTTTGTTGAGGTGTGTTTTTTTATGAAAACAGGATGAATTGTTTCTTTTGCCAATACTTATGAGCAGATCTGTATCACACTGGGATAGGTAATGAGCAGTGCACAGGTTCAGGAGTCCAGAGTAGAGTAGTTCAGCTGTATAGTAACCCAAGATCATGGTCAGGAGTGATGAAGACAAATATGATTAGCACTTCCTAATGATATGAATAGTAATGCGTTTTAGCCAATAAGGCTCCACCATCATCGTATTTCAACAGGGATAATCACTTTGATGAAACAATTCATTAGGTCTGAAGGGCATCATGTTATTATGATGATGGGATTACGCTGTGCTCTGCGTGGTGTGTGTGTGTGTGTGTGTGTGATGCAGCCTGTATGGGAAATAGAGTGAGAGAATGTGTTTATGTTTTTGTGTGTAAGAGAGCAGGAGAGAGAACATGCGTGTGTGTGTGTGTGTGTGTGTGTGTGTGTGTGTGTGTGTGTGTGTGTATACATTCATACCATGTTACCCAGTTTGCTTGTTTATGGTAAGTGGTAGTTATGTAAAAGCCATGGAGCCAGCATGGAGCACAGCTGTAGGGTGACTGTGTGTGTGTGTGTGTGTGTGTGTGTGTGTGTGTGTGTGTGTGTGTGTGTGTGTGTGTGTGTGTGTGTGTGTGTGTGTGCGTGCGTGTGTGTGTGCGTGCGTGTAGTGTGACACGTGCCCCCATCGATTGACCCACTGAGGCATTCTGGGACGAAACCTGTCCTGAGGGGTAATGGGTCACACTCTCTCTTCGAATCGCTGTCTCTCTGTCCTTTCATTTCTCATGACTCATCCTCTCTCTCTCTCTCTCTCGCTCTCTCTCTCTCCCTTTCTCTCACATTCCTCCATTCTGGGCATAACCTTTCCCTCTTATTCTTCCTTTCTCATGATTCATCCTCTATTTGTGTTGTTGTGACATTTATTCTATCTGTAAAGCCACCGGAAGACGTCCAGCCGCTCGACTATTTTCATTTGTTCCTGGTATTATGGCTGCTCTGCCTGGCATTTGTAATCTCTCATTCACGTTCCTGCCCACCCCCCAGTCTCGTGTGTAGTCTCCTCGTAGTGATCAAGGTCCTGACTGCTAGCTAGAAGACTATCTATGAGCTGTTTAATGAATGCATTCTCTACCTACCGTAGGTCTCAATAGAAAATAAATCCATCTTTATCGTCTTCCCTTAACCCATAGTTAACTAGCCCATTGTTCTTTACATGTGACATCTTTACTACCTTCCATTGTGTGTGTGTGTGTGTGTGTGTGTGTGTGTGTGTGCTGGTCAGGCCATGCCCCCGCATGTGTGAGTGTGTGCGTGTGTGTGTGTTGCAGGTCAGGCTGGTGTTGTGGAGAGCACGTGTGTGTGCGTGTGTGTGTGTGTGTGTGTGTATGTGTGTGTGTGTCTCTGAGCATGTCTCTGCACACGTGTGAGTGGAGTGTTTATCAATACAACCCTCGCTGGTTTGGGCGGACGCCCGTGGCGATTAATCGGGGGGAGGCTGGAGCCAGCGCTATTACCCATAAATCCCTCTGGGCGGACACAGGGCAGTGGGCACTCGTCCTAATGGGCTTGTTCTAGCCACTCGCCAACAGCCCCAGTCAGACCTGGCCCACAAGGCCAATCTAGGATACACACACACACACACACACACACACACACACACACACACACACACACACACACACACACACACACACATCTACTCGATAACAGACAAACAGCTCCAGTCAGACCTGCCTGATAGGGCCTTAACACCAGGATTGGGCAAGGCCATTCTAGGATACACACACACACACACACACACACACACACACGACAGCAGACAAACAGCTCCAGTCAGACCTGGCCGATAGAGCTTTAACACCATACACACACACACACACACACACACACTAGCATCAATATTCAAGCCCAACTGATGCCAGTAAAACACTTAAGAGCAGAGTCACACACGCGCACACACACACACACAATTAAACTCCATTCAATACAATTAAAGTTGAAGGAACTTTACAGAGCCCTACAAGTAAGACTAAAGGATGTGTGTGACGCGGGGGTGTTCTTGGCTCTTGTCATGTCCTGCCAAACTGAAAACTGACAGAGTGTTGCATAAGACCCAGATTCCCCACACACAGTCACTAGCCAGCTCAGGAACTGGAAAACCTGTTAAAGTTCTGATGGATAGGAAGAAAAAGTCCTCTTGCAAAAGTCCATCAATCAGCCAAGCTACCGACAGCAGGCACACAGGAAGTGATACGGCCAAATGGCCATCATCGTTATGCAATACGAATTTACCCTGACAAATCTTATGCATGGCTTTGTAAAGGTCTTGTGCGCTGACAGACTTAAACATTGCGATGTAATAACTTAGTCTTACAACAATGTAATGTTATGAGGAACTGTGATATATGTGATTTATGTTTTGGAGACAAAGCACAGAAGTAGTGCAATGAAATGGTTGATAGTTCAATGGTTCTATTTCTGTTTCCGGAAGATTTAAACCCTACCTTAACGGGAAGGTTATAATATATAAGGTCACTATGTCATTAACTCTGGCCAGAGTTGAGTCAGCCAAAAGATGAGATTTTATTCTCCATCCTTTAGAGGTAACATGCGAAACACCATCCTCTGGCCCTCAGAGGTAAGACAGGTGAGACATCATCCTCTGTCCCTCAGAGGTAGGACAGGTGACAGGTAACTGTACGTTCACACCGAAAGCGACCAAAGCGTCCAGGTCGCCGAGGTCGCCGAGGTCGCTGAAGAAGCTTCGCCGTTGTGTTCGCTTTGTTCGCTTTGTTCGCTCATGACGTTTCATTTGGAATGTTAGTCATTTAAAGGGCCGCAGCAAAAAAAAACTCCCCGACCAACAGTTGTAAAAGCGGCAATACATGTATATGCGTAGGGCAAAACATCGATGTACTTGAACTTTGACATGTTTGGTTAATAAAGGAATAAAAGAGTATAAAATGTCTACATGCACTGACAGCTGAAAAATATTCATATTCATACAGTAATTCATGAATTATTTAAGCCGCTGACTGAGTACATCAATTTACTTTTTAGTTAGAATTGTTTGCATCCCTGTAGAAAAACAGGGCTGGGTCGTAGTGAAAAGAAGAGCCTGCCACTGCTGTGATGAGCTTCTCCGTTGCCATTTTTAATACAAAGTAGGAACTAGGTACTAAAGTTACACCGTTTGTTTCCTCGAACCCACCTGATTGTCGGACGTTGGTAAATCAATGTATTCCGATTGGTATTCGCGGTATTCGCCGAACCGCGTCATAGCTCATTACCATAAAGTTAACTGACTTTTAACTTCTCTTTTTCGCTCTGGTCGCCCAGTTCGCTTCGCTGCCGGCGAATTCGCTTTGTTCGCCCAATTCGCCGACCCTCCATAGAGAAACAATGACTTCCGTCGCTCTGGTCGCTTTGGTCGCTTAGGGTAAGACATCTTCCTCTGTCCCTCAGAAGTAAGACAGGTGGGAGGTGAGACATCATCCTCTGTCCCTCAGAGGTAAGACAGGTGGGAGGTGAGACACCATCCTCTGTCCCTCAGAGGTAAGACAGGTGAGACATCATCCTCTGCCCCTCAGAGGTAAGACAGGTGACGGGTGAGACATCATCCTCTGTCCCTCAGAGGTAAGACAGGTGAGACATCATCCTCTGTCCCTCAGAGGTAAGACAGGTGACGGGTGAGACATCATCCTCTGTCCCTCAGAGGTAAGACAGGTGAGACATCATCCTCTGTCCCTCAGAGGTAAGACAGGTGGGAGGTGAGACACCATCCTCTGTCCCTCAGAGGTAAGACAGGTGACGGGTGAGACATCATCCTCTGCCCCTCAGAGGTAAGACAGGTGACGGGTGAGACATCATCCTCTGTCCCTCAGAGGTAAGACAGGTGAGACATCATCCTCTGTCCCTCAGAGGTAAGACAGGTGACGGGTGAGACACTTCCCCATCCTGCGCTGGTGGGACCAGTGGACAGGAGACAGTTTCCTGTGTCATTTAAAGGTGACACACGCAGCACGTGACACACTCATTATTCCCTGTGCTGCTTCTGTCTGGCTCTCGGGCATCTGAGCAATAAATCTCATTTAACACCTGTTTTATAGACACCCTCTATTTTCCTCTCTCTCTCTCTCCCTCTCACTCATTTAACGCCCGTCTTAAAACTACTCACATACACACCCACTCTCTCTCTCTCTCTCTCTCTCTCTGTCATACTCTATCACTCTCACTCATCTCTCTGTCTCTCTCTTTCTCCTTGTCTATCCTCTCTCTCCGTTTATTGTCCTTTGCACATTAACAAACTACACACACACACACACACACCAGCATGAAGATTCATATAGACCCAGTGATGCCAATAAAACACTGAAGGGCAGAGATGCAATTAGCCAAAATGCAAAACCGCAGATTCGATCAATGTCTCAACTGTGAGTAAGTCGATGGAACCTTACCACACACACATTCACACAAACCCGTGTGTGTGCGTGTGTGTGTATGTGTTGGGGGGTCCATAAGTCATTGCCGGTCAGTGAGTGCAGGCCACTGCAGCACAGGATTACCCATGATGCATCTGTATGCAGACGTTTGACAGACAGGATTGAGAATGTGAGGTTATGCTATGACTCATAAATGGGTGGATGGTTTTGGGTTCCTGTGCTCCCTGTGTGTGTGTGTGTGTGTGTGTGTGTGTGTGTGTGTGTGTGTGTGTGTGTGTGTGTGAGATATTCATCCAGAATTCCCCATGGCCATATGACACATACAGT
>CM050220.1:3337500-3350000 GCA_027475355.1 Coilia nasus | reverse complement strand
AACAACCAAGTTATAATAGGGGGAGCCTCTTAAAGGGCTAACAAGCTATGCCTCTGCACAGGGTTTGTGGTAGATAGAGGTGAGCTGTTTCTCTTCTATCTCTTTCTATCTCTTTCTGTCCCAGCCCTTGGGGGACTCTCTCTCTCCCTTACTCCCCCTAATTCAGTGCTCAGGCCCGGGGAGGCAACCTGGAGATGCCTGCTGTTCTTCCACTGGGTCTCTGGAGCTCTCCCACAACAACAGCAGGCTGTCCTGCGCCAAAGCCCAGCTAAGCTGCAGGAAGAGTGGGCTTAGTTGGGAGCTAAGGAACCCCACTACCACATGGGAACCAGGCCGGGCATGGAAGAAGGTAGTAGTGCCCCGACAATGAATGTAGATGTATGATGTGTACACACACACACACACACACACACACACACACACACACACATACACACACACATTTCCTGATTCCCTGAGATGGTGAGGTGTGTGTGAGTGCTACAATAGGTGGCCACTCTGTACCAATACACTCCCATGCTGCCTTCCCATCACACACACACAAACACAGGAAGGGTAAGCCCCTCTGCATACAGCATGTGTGTGTGTGTGTGTGTGTGTGTGTGTGTGTGTGTGTGTGTGTGTGTGTGTGTGTGTGTGTGTGTGTGTGTGTATTACCACACTTTGTGTGAAATAATAGATGTGTTGACCTACATATGCCCATGTACACCTTGATCCACTTGATCCATGCGGGAGCGACACACAAATATAACAGCCTTTAGAGAGCAACATGTAAGCCTCTCACAGCCCCGCAGAGAGAATCCACACACTCTCTCTCTCTCTCTCTCTCTCTCTCTCTCTCTCACACACACACACACACACACACACCATCACCAGGAGGGTGATATACGTCTATGGCTCAAGGGGTTTTCAGCAGGAAATTAATTTATCAACCTGCTCTCGCCAAGGCTTTCAGCGGTGGCTGACTGTGTGTAGGCATGTGCGTGTGTGTGTGTGTGTGTGTATGTGTGTGTGTGTGGATAGGCATATTCAGCAAATGCTTACTGTTGCTGACTTATTCCCACAGTGTTTTTCTCTGCATCTTTCCCTGTCTGTGTGCACTTCACTAAATGACTGTGACTATGATTTATTATTTGCCCTGTGTGCAGTGCACATGAAATGTATTTGGTAAACAGGCTTGTGTGTGCGTGTGTGTGTGTGTGTGTGTGTGTGTGTGTGTGTGTGTGGCAAAAGGAGGCATTCTCACCCGTCGTGACTGCCAACAAAAACATAGACGAAGAAGAGGTGTGTGTGTGTGCATGCAGATTTGTGTGTATTTGGTGTGTTTGTGTATGTACCCATATTGTATATGTGTGTGTGTGTGTGTGTGTGTGTGTGCAGATTTGTGTGTATGCGTGTGTGTGTGTGTGTATTTGGTGTGCTTATGTATGTACCCATACTGTCCTACACACACATCCAATGGGCATACAGGCAACAGCCAAGGGCCATTAAGGAAGATCACAGGGGTGTCTGTTCATTTTGTTCTTTTAGCCTGCAGGCTCATCTCTCTTTCTCTCCCCCTCTCCCCTCTCTCTCCTCTCTGTCTCTGTCTCTGTCTCTGTCTCTCTCTCTCTCTCTCTCTCTCTCTCTCTCTCTCTCTCGCACACACACACACACACACACACACACACACACACACACACACACACACACACACACACATTCTCTCTCTCTCTCTCTCTGTCCCTCCCTCTCTCTTTTTCCCTCTCCCTCTCTACCTGGTCCAAAGGAGGGGTGGTGGGATGAATGGTGGAGTAATGCTGTGTATCTGGGGGAGGAGGGCTGGTGTGTGTGTGTGTCTGTGTGTGTGTCTGGCGAATGAGGCTTGGTGGTGGTTGGTGTGTGTGTGTGTGTGTCTGCAGGAGGAGGGCTAGTGGTGTGTGTGTGTATGTCTGGGGAAGGAGGGCTGGTGGTGTGTGTGTGTGTGTGTCTGGCGAATGAGGGTTGGTGGTGGTTGGTGTGTGTGTCTGCAGGAGGAGGGCTAGTGGTGTGTGTGTGTGTGTGTCTGGGGAAGGAGGGCTGGTGGTGTGTGTGCGTCTGGTGGAGGTGGGTTGGTGGTGTGTGTGTGAGTGTGTGTGTATGTGTGTGTGTAGGAGAGTGAACCGCGTTCGATTTAATTAAACATCCCAAGAGGGATGACTTCATCCCCATTCACCCCTCTGTCCCCCAAAACCCACCCCCTGCTTCCCCCACCCCACCCCCTTTTCTACCCCAGGGGCCTCTATTGCCCTCCCTCACACACACACACACCCTTTTAAAAACCCACTCCCTCTCCATCACTGTATGACAGCGTCTCATCGAAGCAAGTTAGCTGCCATGGCGACGCGTGGCTTGCAGGGTTCCTGATGACATCAGCGGTGCATTGTTATGGTGACCCCCTACCGATACGTGGTCTGCGTATCTATCTATCTATCTATCTATCTATCTGTCTGTCTGTCTGTCTGTCTGTCTGTCTGTCTGTCTGTCTATCTATCTATCTGTCTGTCTGTCTGTCTGTCTGTCTATCTATCTATCTGTCTGTCTGACTGTCTGACTGTCCATCTATCTATCTATCATTGTTATGCTGTCCCCCTACCCATAGTTGGCGCCCTACGCATAGGTGGGCTACACAACAGAACTACTGTAGGGCTACGTGATTTGTGGAGAGGTCTGCACAACAGAGACCGGTCTGTCTGATTTGGAGTAATTAGTGTACTTCTTTAGCCGGATTAGCCCAAATAGACCCAAACAGTCGTCCTCTGAGGCTCAAATTACCCAGATCGCTTCAATAACGGGATTATGGGAGGCGAGCACACACGTCATTATACGGGCCTGAGATGTTTTATGGTGTACAATATTTTAGCAAGAAAAACTCCATCAGGAGTGGTGGAAATATAATTTATTAGTCACGGGGTCTTCGTGTGTTTTGATAGGTACCTAATATATAATGTTGTATGAAATCAAAATAACTCAGGAAAGAATGGCAGTAAAGGGAGGAGGGGAAGAGGAGTGTGGAGGAGGAGATGAAGACAGAAGAGAGGATTGACAGAGAGGAGAGGAGAGGAGAAGAGTTTGCATATTGGGAGCACACTAGAGGAAGTGGAGTGCGAATGGGGAGCTTTTGTTTCTGAGGCCCACAAAGGAAGTCAGAGCTGGAGGACTTCTGCACAGATGGCGGCAAATTTCATTATATCAACCCAGTACAATCTCAGCCAAGGACTAATCGACACACTGTAAATCATCTGTCTCTCTCTGCTTCTTTCTCTCTCTCTCCCTGTCTCTCACTCTCTTCTGTGTTTATGATCCTGTGTGTGTGTGGGTGTGTGTCCATGGGAGAGAGGGTGAGTGAGTGAGACACAGAGAGATGCCCTGTTTATAAAATTGGCTAAAAAAAATGGAATGATTTTCAGTCATTAAATTGATGAGATGGCAGAGGAATACAAAATGGGCCATAAAGACTGCCATATAAAACATGAAACTGCAACAGATGCCAGCTTACACACATAAAGAACACAACACAACACAACACAACACAACACTATGCTAGCACACACCAAGCACACAACACAACACAACACAACACCATGCTAGCACACACCAAGCACACAACACAACACAACACAACACAACACAACACAACACAACACAACACAACACAACACAACACAACACCATGCTAGCACCAAGCACACAACACAACAGCATGCAGCTCCACATAGAATACACTACCTCAAAGCCAACACACTTTCAGACACATGCGATAAAGTGCCTTTCCCATAGGCTACTAACAGTACAACTTCGCTTCAAACAAACACATCATTTATACCCGACCCACTCATCAAGCTATTGCAGACAATGTAAAAATCAGTGACCAAGATCACAATGGATCACAATAATTCTAATCATGTTCATCACACTGATGAATTTGTACCTTTTATATATGACCTTATTCAAGCATAACTAAACCACGTTTAGGCTATAGACAGCATAAAGAGCCGTGGGCAGGATCACAATAGCTAGGTGACAGTGAGTGTGGTGGAGGATGCGATGAGGAGGGTACATCCTGCCTCTGTGACGAGAAGGGTACATCCCGCCTCTGTGACGAGGTCCTGGGTGTTAAGTGACAGCTGACGAGGGAGAGTTTAGGTCTGTCTTCCTGTCGTGCTTCTCTGTTACACGCTCAGCTCAGTGAGGAACAAATCTGGGGGACTTTTAACACAAAGAGAGCCATCTGTCACCACATTTGAGTCTGTGTATGTGTGTGTGTGCGTACGTGTGTGTATGTCTCTATCTCTTTCTCGCTGTCTCTCTTTCTTTCTTTCTTTCTTTCTTTCTTTCTTTCTTTCTTTCTTTCTCTCTGTATGAACATGTATATTTATGCTTGTGAGACGACCTCCTAAGCAACACACACCTAAACCACTCCACCTCCTAAGCCATACACACCCCCTTATTATAGTTAGACAGGTTTCTCATTCATAGCCATATGTTGGCTTTTAATTATATTGGTCATACCATGAACTAATGACTCTATGTGCAAGATCTATATTTCAAACAATCTGCATCATTTTCTACTCATACACGATCATACATGATGTATGTGTACATTCTGAGGGTTCATGTGTTTGGCTTTTAATTATATTGGTCATACCATGAACTAATGACTCTATGTGCAAGATCTATATTTCAAACAATCTGCATCATTTTCTACTCATACACAATCATACATGATGTATGTGTACATTCTGAGGGTTCATGTGTTTGAGAAGATATGTATACTATATTATCTCATTACAACAGATTACCAACCCTACCCTCTGCTGGGGGAAGGGACAAATGATTTTTGAAAAACAACGTACATTCAACTTGCAATACTTTTAATGTCCACAAGGTGAAAGCACAGACTAAAAGAAGAAAAGCATGCGCCTGAATGTGATTGTAATTCAGTCAAATCAATTAAATATTTTTAGTGATTACTAATCGTGTGCTTAATTGATTTAGTTGATTTAAAAAAAATCTTCAGATTTTAGAGATCAGCTTTAATTATCTTCCAGTATTTTTCTTTAAATGCATATAATGGAACAATGTTTTTGTAACACAAGCACTTAACCAGAAGATGGCAGCAATGTACTGTGCCTGTAAACTGCAACCTGAATCTGTCAACCAGTTAAATTTTGTCTTCCTCGAATGTAATTGGATAGGTTTCACTTATGCTGAATATTATAAAGAGCAAGGGAAAGAGAGAGTGATTTTGCCATAATTTGTAAAAATTATTATTATTATTATTATTATTTTTAATTGGGGCCAGTTGTAGTTGCAGTCTCTAATCTGACAATATTTAATGAAAACCAGAAAGTTTATAAGAGCACAAGAGTACTACTGATTTTAGGTTCATAGACATAGTTCATAGCTCGCTAGGGCAAGAGCGCTTACGTCTGCGCAAAGCCTGGGCAGAGCAAGACGTAGGGCGTGTCTAATACAGCCCAGATGGAACAGTTGGGATGACTGTTGTTCAGTTGTTTCTCTTCCTAGCCAACCTTAAACCCGCCCCTCACCGCCATTGGCTGTTTGAGGCACATAACCATGGCTACAATGTGTCGATGTCTTAAAGTTGATTGGATGAAATGTTTGTCGATGACATCTGATTGACAGACTAGGAATGTACGTTAGGAAACGAAAGCAAGCTGCTCTGTTATGAAAAGGATATCGGGAAGGCTATTTTAATATCTACAACAGTAGGCATATTTTGTCATTTTCATAAAAGAATGCCGTTGAACCAGCACTTGGCAGCTGCACTGCCCTTCTGACGCCCCCGTTCAGATTTCTAGACAATCGAATTTAGGGTTGTTTTCGTGGTGCTTCACCTAAAGAAAGAAACATGGCGTGAGTATTCAGCAACTTCAGTTTTGCTTTTGTCTACTATCCACTGGCAGAGAATGAAACAGATATTCTCTCAAATCGGGTCAATTGATATATCTACTCGTATTTGTAACGTTTATAGGGCAAGTTGTATTTTGTTGCTAGCTAGCACGGGAGGACAATATGGAATTGTGCTCCAATTGGCTATGGAGCAACCGTCTTTCACAATAACGTTATGGAAAGCAATAAAACAGTGTGTGGTTTCAGGGCTGACGAGCTAATTATGTGTATGTCGCCTACTTTTGACTCTTATAAATGTGGTATGTACCGTAGAGGGCCACTCTGCCCAGTGGCCTGGTCAGACTTGTCAACGAAGGCTAGTGTTTTGCTTCTCTCTTCTATTCCTTTAACAGCTGATGTTGTTTTTGACAGCTTTGAAGACCGTGAGAAGTATCTCGACTGATATGAGTAGCCTAAATAAACAATGTTCCGATGCCACTATCCGTAAGCCAAACGGTGTCACTTGTACAGGGCCTGATGTTTACAAACTGACGTTGCTAATCTGCAACCTAATGCCCATTGATGCCTAAAATACATGCGGGAAGGCAGACAGAAAACAGTTTCGCAAGTAATGGTTAAAGGTCAGTCGCTGAGTCGTAGATGTGTACTGACTTGGCGTGGCTGTTGGACGAGGTGTAAACACATCATGCGCAGGTGTAGATAGCTTACACCAGACTGCGGCCTGTAGGTTGCTAACGCGCACCAACTTGCTAAAAACAAGTACAAAATTACGTCAGTGTCAAAGATACCACAAGTCTAAAATATTCTGTATTTTGTCAATTTCATGTTGTCTCGTGCCTACCAACTTGGTTATACACTTCTATTTTTTGATTACCAGTTACACAGTCGGCCATAGGCTGTCTGTGTAGTCACAGCGCTATTGCAAAGTGATGCTGAATTTTGTGAAGACAGACATACCATTAACAAGGACACTTCTTTTTGAACAGGAGAGGAAGACTCACTGACCCAGACTATGAGTAGAATACACGAAGAGTTAGTAGCCGTTATCTAGCGCGAGGAAGGATCTTCTGGGCGGGTGCACCATGGCCCACTTCGATACGGAGTACCAGCGTCTCGAGACGTCGTATAACGACTCCCCTCCTGGAGAGGAGAATCTCCTCGTTCACGTCCCCGAGGGAACAAAACGTAAGTTGTTAGAGGTAGTGTCTTTATAAAAAACACACAGACAAGATGCTGGCACACATTTTGAAAGATGGCGCCAAAGACATAGCACTTAATTCATTTTCATAGTGCCAGTCACTGCCTTGAGTCATTGAAACAACAGGTCAGCAGCAAGGATGTTCAGATTATTCCTCCAATAGTTCTGTGATGACTCTTAAACCTCAGATCTAAATCACAGATGAATGGCAGTGTACACAAAATGTCTTTGGAATTCATTGTACTTACAGGAAGGGCAGTCTATCAGTTTCACTATTTGGGTACCTTAGCCATCATAAATGTTTCAGGAGTATTTTGATTATACAGTAGGGTGACCAGATCTTTGGGGTTAAAATGAGGGACATTCACAGATCTGCAGTCAATCTCATTAAAAAAATGTACACAAGGACAGTGTGTTTTTATGTGTTTAACTAGAGAACGACCACCAAATCAGAGATATTTGGTAACCCTAGTATACATATGCACTGTCTGTAGACACTAGATTACTTTATTACAATGTAACTGAAGCTCAGTGGTGATGTATATGGACTGTAGTGAGATTTGTACTCACCACCCCCTGTTTCTTCTCCATACAGCTCAATGGCATCACATAGAAAACCTGGACCTTTTCTTCCAGAGAATATCCTTTTTGGCAAAGACATGCGCTGGCATTAATGTTGACATTATGAGTTATGCATGACAAAAAAACTTAGATCTGAAACATAAGTGGTGTAAGGTAGACGTGTTATGAACAGTGCATGCAAAATTAAGTTGGTCTTGGGTGATGTAGAACTAGAATGCTTTTAAAAAGCAGTTATGAATTGATGTTTGAATGCGTAATTAATGCAGAGCATGCAGAATTCAGGTTCTCATGGATACGGCAGAACCTGAATTTAATAAGCACTCTAACGACTTGCCTGACTTGATTTCCTTGACGACACTGCACATCTACAATATGCACCAGAAAAATGGCTTCACATGCATGCTCCTAGGGGAAATATTTGAGCTTGTGTAAGTGAACCACACATCTGCTTTTTGAATTGGAGTTATTGTTACACACCCTGATCTCATGCAATAACAGTGTTATTACTACTGTATGTCTGTGAGAACTCTAAAGTTCCACCTCGTATTTTCTTCCAGGCAACTGGTGTTTGTAGTGGCATTCACAGTGTTCTTAGCCAACTGTGTGGACTACGATGTCCTGTTTGCCAACAAATTCGTGAGCCACAACAACACGTCTAAGGTGACCCTGCCCGACGCGTTTCTGACAGTAGATGTGTGCAGTGCTCGGTAAGAACACAAGCGTAACACTCCTCTCTACGCACTTGAGCAAAATGGGACTTAATCCCATGACCACCGTTTAATGTATTGTCATGTTTTTTTTTTGTTCAAAATGTGTTTGTTTTATGTGTATATTTTGTGTCCAAAACATTAATTGTTCATGTACTGTAGTCATGGAAATGACTAGTTGCAGCATTTTTTAAAGTCTCCCCCTTGCAGCTTTAATCAGTTTACATATGAGCATGTGTGTTTGCAAGAGGTTGGGAGCATGTGGCAGGTGCTAATTCTATTTCCTGCGTACAGTATAAGCGATCAGGAGCTAATTCTATTTCCTGCGTAGAGTATAAGCGAT
Source organism: Coilia nasus (assembly GCA_027475355.1). Taxonomy (NCBI): domain Eukaryota; kingdom Metazoa; phylum Chordata; class Actinopteri; order Clupeiformes; family Engraulidae; genus Coilia; species Coilia nasus. The sequence continues at coordinate 3,341,275 of CM050220.1, read as the reverse complement.
CAGGAGCTAATTCTATTTTCTGCATACAGTATAAGCGATCAGGAGCTAATTCTGTTTCCTGCGTACAGTATAAGCGATCAGGAGCTAATTCTGTTTCCCCTGTGACTCCGCAGCATCCGAGAGAACGTGGCCGTCATCTTCATCCTGGTGATCTCCGGTGTGTTCTGGCTCCACCGCCTCGTCAAGTTTATTTACAACATCTGCTGCTACTGGGAGATCCGCTCCTTCTACATCAACGCCCTCAAGGTATCCATGGTGAGTGCCTCTCATGTCCACCAGTACACCGCTGAACAGGGGGGTACACTACTGAAGGTCGCCAGGTGATTAATCTGGTTCAGGTAACCCACAGGTAGTTGCAAACCTGCTAACAGAAGAGCCCAGAGCTTCATACTCTTAACTAAACAAATGCCAAAGGGCTCTTCTTATATCAGGTTCAGACTACCTCTGAGTTAGAAAAATCAGGTTTGTCACTTTGTCGCTTTGTAGTGTACCCCCCAGATCTCGTGTTGCTGAGGAAACTTGAAGAGGAAGTGTTATGAAGTCACTGCAGATGACTTGTGGCTATTTGTGGTTATTGACACATTCAGTTTAAAATACCTTGTGCTGTTTTTGAAAGAGATGTTTCATTTCTTTTGTGGTAGATGAATTAGTATTTCTTTCAGCTTTTTCTGAGAGTAAGCAGAAATGTAGAGATGTGCAGTATTCAAAACAAACATATATTTTCGGTGACTAAAATGAGCTATTAATTAGGCATTGCATTCATTCTTTTTGGAAAAGTCCATATTGTGTAGTCCATAGACTTCCCTCATTCCCCCAGCCTTAACGTACTGTAACCAGGCACAGAGAGTGTGAGAGTGTGTGTGATGTTCTAGTGGGTCATGGAGAAATTAGGTCCTAAAAGGGAAGTGTGTGTTTTTGGGGGATTGTTCTCCTTTAAAAAAAAAAGCTTTAAAATGTGCTACACTGTGTACACACTAGGCCCACCCATTTTGGTTTGGTTGGCTACACACTGCACAAAAGGCTGGGGAAGCAGGGAGATTAGGGGTACAATGCAGGCTACTTCCTAATGCAGGGCCTGCAGATGATCTATTTGCTTTAATTCATTTAATTTACCATAATCCTTAATTTGATTCCCAAAGTGCAGCCAAAGGATCTGACATGCTGTCCTATGCTATCAATTATTTTAATGTTTTGTAATCTACTTTTTTTAAATTCCTGTAACAGGGAGGGATCTGTTCTTAGAACCTGTCTGAGATCCTCCTCTGGCAGTGTAAAACCCATGCTGGCTAGGCTGCCTCTAGTGTTTGTCTCATGTTTGTTAAGTGTTAGGCATGTTTGTCATGCAGTAAGGAGTGGCATTGCACAACTCTGTGTTTAAAAGTCACCATTACACAGACTGACAAACTCATAATCAGAGAGCAAGCAGGACCCTAATTAGTGTCACTGATTTCAAGTATCTGTACTGTACTTGAGTATTGTTTGAATCAAGTACTTTCGATCTTTAGCTTGAGCAAAACTTGACATATAAACTCACACTTGTAGTGGAGTATATTTGTATCTATTTGTATAATCTATAATCTGACTCAAGAAAAGGAATTGTGTACTTTGTCCTCCTCTGCCCACCACTGAACAAAGGAATGCAGAATAAAGATATAGAAAAGGAATGCAGAATAAAGGAATACTAAAGGAATGCAGAATAAAGATATAGAAAAGGAATGCAGAATAAAGGAATACTAAAGGAATGCAGAATAAAGGAATACTAAAGGAATGCAGAATAAAGATATAGAAAATAGCATTATTAATGCAGAATAAGATTGTGAGCTCTGCTTTGGTGTGGCAGCCTCTTGAGTACACAACGAAGTATCCACATACTCTCATCTCTCCCTCCTCCTCCCTCCTCCTCTCTCTCTCTCTTCTCCTCTGTCTCTCTCCTCCTCCTCCCTTTTCCCTCTCTCCCTTCTTCTCTCCTCTCCCTTCTTCTCTCCTCTCCCATCTCCCCTTCTTGACTCTCCCTCATCCCCTCTCCCTTCTCTCCTCTCCCTTCTCCTCTCTCTCCTACCCTCTCCCTCTCTTTCTCTCTCTCTTGTCTTTTGTCTCTCCCTCTCCTCTTCTCCTTGCTCCCTCCCCCCTCTTCCTGTCCTTGCCCACCCCCCCCCCCTTCTCCCCTCTCTCGCCCCCATATTCCTCCCCCCGTTTCTCTCCCTCTCCTCTTCTTCTTGCTCCCTCTCCCTGTCCCTGCCCCCCCTTCTCCCCTCTCTCGCCCCCATATTCCTCCCCCCGTTTCTCTCCCTCTCCTCCTCTTCTTGCTCCCTCTCCCTGACCCCCCCCCCCCCCCCCCCCCCAGACGGACCTCCCCTACTTTACGTGGCAGGAGGTGCAGGCCCGCATCGTGGAGATCCAGAAGGAGCACCAGATCTGCATCCACAAGAAGGAGCTGACGGAGCTGGACATCTACCACCGCATCCTGCGCTTCAAGAACTACATGGTGGCCATGGTCAACAAGTCCCTGCTGCCCGTGCGCTTCCACGCTCCGCTGCTGGGCGACTGGGTCTTCTACACGCGCGGCCTCAAGTACAACTTTGAGCTGATCTTCTTCTGGGGGCCCGGCTCGCTGTTCGAGAACGAGTGGAGCCTGAAGGCGGAGTACAAGCGCGGCGGGAACCGGCTGGAGCTGGCGGAGAGGCTGAGCTCGCGCATCCTGTGGATCGGCGTGGCCAACCTGCTGCTGTGCCCCGTCATCCTGGTGTGGCAGATCCTCTACGCCTTCTTCAGCTACACCGAGGTCATCAAGCGCGAGCCGGGCAGCCTGGGCGCACGCTGCTGGTCGCTCTACGGCCGCTGCTACCTGCGCCACTTCAACGAGCTGGACCACGAGCTCATGTCGCGCCTCAGCAAGGGCTACAAGGTAGGGCTGCGCAGAAATATCGTTATATATCGCAGTATATCATGATGCAACTTTTCACAATATACTATATGGACATCGATATTGCAATGTATCGTAATACTAATTCTCACAATATACTATATCGATTCCAAAAAATTAAAAACATTGTTTAAACTTATATTACAGCTCTGTCCTCCAGTACTTTATTTTCTAAATTCTATGCACTTTATGTTTTTGAGTTATGTTGAGTTCAGTAACTCTGAGTTATGTTGATTTAATTCAGTTTTGATAAGACGTAAGACTATCCAGATCGTAAATATCAACTGATAATTCAGTTCTGTTTTTATATTTTAAAAACAGTATCGCAATGTACCGTGATAGAATCGTATTGTGACAGATGTATTGTGATATGTGGGCCAGCTGTGGTCTAGTCTAGGTCTAGGGAGTTGGTCGGGATCGGAGAGTTGCAGGTTCAAATCCTGCCCTATCCATTGCTAAAATGCCCTTAAGCAAGGCATCTAACTCCACACTGCTCCACAAGACATCTAACTCCACACTGTAACTGAAACCCTGTAAATAACTGTAAGTCGCTCTGGATAAGAGCTAAGTGTAATGCAATGTATCGTATCGTAAAGTCCTTGCCAATACCCTCCCCTAATCAGAAGCATCTATCAGATGCTCCTGGCAAACAGTGTGTGGGTGTGTGTGTGTATGTGTGTCCTACTACAAGGCCTCGTCCAAGTACATGAACTGCTTCATGTCTCCGCTGCTGACGGTGCTGGCTAAGAACGTGGCCTTCTTCGCCGGCTCCATCCTGGCCGTGCTCATCACACTCACCATCTACGACGAGGACGTGCTGGCCGTCGAACACGTGCTCAGCACCATCACCCT
>CM050220.1:3320000-3335000 GCA_027475355.1 Coilia nasus | reverse complement strand
ATCTTGTTTGCAAATCCACATTGTGAGCTCCTCCCAGTGTCTGAAGGACCCGTGTCTGTCTGTCTGTCTATGTGTTTGTATGTCTGTCTGTCTGTCGTTCTGTGTGTTTGTATGTCTGTTGGTCTGTGTGTTTGTATGTCTATCTGTCTGTCAGACTACGTGTGTGTCCGTCCGTCTGTGTGTTTGTATGTCTGTCTGTTGGTCTGTGTGTGTATGTCTGTGCTTGCTGCCTGTCCAGTCATCTACTTTCCAAAGGTCTCCTATTACTGTTGTTGTATTTGTGCACAAGCCATCAGCAGGGCATCACAGCCCTGTTTGTAAATGCATATGATGACATCATTTGGCTGTAGAAGGACTGGTGTCATTTGAAGCATTGTATTTGGCTCTGGAGTCAACTTGCACAGCCGAGTCAAACAGAGGCAGTATTCTTTATGTAGAGCACTACCTATTGCCATATTAGACTGTCTTTATGGTCAGTGAGCGCATGAAAGATAGCCTCACCACTTGTAAACAAAACTGTAACTGGCCATTGCACAAGTTTATGGTTGACCATTTCAGCCCAGTGTTGTAGTCTTTTAGATGTCAGGAGACCACAGTGTGCACTTTAGAAAACATTATGTAACTGCGTACGGAGGTCTTTCTACTCCACTTCTTCCAGACCGATTTGCCTGCAGGACTTTTGAGTGTTTCGACACCAAATCGGCCTGATCTCTATAATTTTACATGGATCCCCTCAGATGCTAAGCTCCCATGGTGCCTTTCCAGCTAATAACCCAGCATGCAAATCCAGCAGAAGCCTGTGTGGTTGTAAATGGCCATGCCTGTGTTTGTGTGTAAACGGCCATGCCTGTGTGTGTGTGGTGGTAAACAGCCATGCCTGTGTGTGTGGTGGTAAACAGCCATGCCTGTGTGGTGGTAAATGGCCATGCCTGCTGTGCTGCGCTGTGATGTGTAGCCAGAGGCTGCGGTAGTGCTGACTGGGGCTTCCTGAAGGGCAAATCATGTCACGAGAGACTCCTGTGGCTTTGTGTGCTCCATGACTAATCAGCTCCAGTCCCGAAAGTCCTTAAACAAGCTCCTCATTATAATACTAGCCTAGTGAGCGCTATAGGGACTGGAATGCTAGTGTGTGTGTGTGTGTGTGTGTGTGTGTGTGTGCATGTCTTAGATTGGATATAATCGATCACTCCATCAGACCTTTTTCCCCTACAAAATCCAAGAGGGTGTAAAGCTTAAACTGATTTAAATGGAGGGTGGGTGTTTTGCATTAACAGACAAACGGTCTTCCTGTAGAATGATAATGAACAAACATTTGTTATGTGGTTAAAAAAAACTACACTGTCTGTAGTGACCTCATAAGTTGAGTAATTGAAAGTTACTTGAGTCGGACTGCTGAGGTATCTGTCAGCATGATGTCAGGAGAGCTGCATTTGAGTAATTGTGCATCGTAACAAGGAAGCATGACTCGACTGTTTTCCTTCAAAGAGCCTCTTAGTCCATCACTGAGCCACTTGACTGCTGTATAATGTCTGTGCTGTGATGTGTACGTACTGAGGTCCTTCATCATGGACAAGCATATGGTGTTATGTGTATGTGTGTGTCTACAGATCCTTCATCTCAGACAAGCACATGGTAATAATGTATGTGTGTGTATGATGTGTGTGTGTGTGTGTCTACAGGTCCTTCATCCCAGACAAGCACATGGTGTTTTGTCCGGAACAGCTGCTGAAGGTGATCCTGGCCCACATCCACTACATGCCTGACCACTGGCAGGGCAACGCCCACCGCTACGAGACCCGCGACCAGTTCTCCCAGCTCTTCCAGTACAAGGCTGTGAGTGCAGTGGGGAAATTTGCTAGCTTTTATAAAACACATGGTCTCTCTGCTGTGTGTTTGTGTGCACATGTCAGTCTGTGTGTGTGTCTGTGTATGTCTGTGTGTGTCTGTGTATGTTGTCTCGAGCATTCTGTGACTGACATGACCTGTCCCCTCACCTGTGCCCTTAAATGTCCCCTCACCTGTTCCTCACCTGTATTCTCACCTGTATTCTCACCTGTCGCCTCACCTGTCTCCTCACCTGTCTCCTCACCTGTCTCCTTACCAGTGTCCTCTCCTGTCCCCTCTCCTGTCCTCTGACCTGTCCTCTGACCTGTCCCCTCACCTGTCGCCTCACCTGTCTCCTCACCTGTCCTCTGACCTGTCCCCTCACCTGTCCCCTCACCTGTCTCCTCACCTCTTCTCACCTGTGTCCTCACCTCTTCTCACCTGTCCCCTCAGCTGTGTCCTCACCTCTTCTCACCTGTGTTCTCACCTGTCTCAGGTATTTATCCTGGAGGAGCTGCTCAGTCCGGTCATCACACCATTCATCCTCATCTTCTGCTTGCGTCGCAAGTCCCTGGAAATCATCGACTTCTTCCGCAACTTCACGGTGGAGGTGGTGGGCGTGGGCGACACATGCTCCTTCGCCCAGATGGACGTGCGCCAGCACGGACACCCCGCGGTGAGGACGCTCCGCACTCTTCTTCGCTTTTAGTTTGTTAAAGTAACACTAAGCAGTTATCTGCGGTCGCGGAATTGTTCCTCACAGAGAACTACAGAGAGGCGGTCCTTTCCTCCAAACTTACTTAGTGCGGTTATAGCCCATGGAGGGCGGCAAAGAGAATTCAGTAGTGCCTTTCATCCTATTACAAGTTGATGAACCAATGAAACGATTTTGGAAACATTATTTTAAGGTTGAAAAAAACTACTTAGTGTTGTTTTATGCCGCCATGAAACTGCCTCTGTGTATGAAATACAAATAAACTTGTCCTGTCTTGCCTTGACAGTCAGTCATCAGTCATGGAGGAGCGCTTATCGTTTGGGGAAATGTTTTTGTTTGAGTGTCTTCAGGCAGAACTAGATGAGATTAGATTAAAATAAAGGGACTAGTTTTCATTTTTCTATGCAAGGTTTTTGTTTCAGTGTTTTCAGATAGAAATACATGAGATAAGATTAAAATGCAGATTTTCAATAGGTGTTTCCTCTTTATCATTCTTCTTCGTTGATCCTTTTTGGTGATTTTTTTTTTTATCATCCATACTGATTCGAATGTTTTGACTTGATGTGTCTGTTGACACATTTGATGTTGAACTATGGTTGGATGCACAAACAGTGATTACTGGCGTACCCACTGACACACTCTCTCATTGGTCGCCTTGCAGTGCATGTTGGGAAAGACGACATTGTGTTTTGACTTTGTGTGGTCACGCATGATATTAAACTGTGATTGGCTGGATTTAAAAAAAAAAGGAAAAAATTGGTTGGATTACCTACTGAGGCTCCCTCTCTCTCATTGGCTGAATGAGTAATGATTGACGGCCTCTCTCTCTCCCCTGATTGGTTGGCTGAGGCTCTCTCTCTCTAATTGGCTGAATGAGTAACGATTTGACTGCCTCCCTCTCTCCTGATTGGTTGGCTGAGTCTGTGTCTTTCTATAATTGGCTGAATGACTGATGATTGACGGCCTCTCTCTCTCCCTGATTGGTTGGTTGGTGTGCAGTGGATGTCGGCGGGGAAGACGGAGGCGTCGATCTACCAGCAGGCGGAGGACGGGAAGACGGAGCTGTCGCTGATGCACTTCGCCATCACCAACCCGCACTGGCAGCCCCCCCGCGAGAGCACACACTTCATCAGCCAGCTCAAGGAGAAGGTGCAGCGCGAGGCCTCCACTGCCCACCAGGGGGCGATAGCCGAGAGCCACGCCTTCACCTCCATACACTCGCTGCAGTCCGAGGAGGTGCGTGTGTGTTTTTGCACCAGGGGTGTGTGTGAGAGTGGGAGACAAGTGGTGTGTGTGTGTGTGTGTGTGTGTTTGAGTGTGTGTGGGAAACGAGGTGCGTGTGTGTATGTGAGTGGAACACAACTGTGTGTTTTAGTGGAAAACAAGTGGTCTCCATGATGGTGATAGTATTGTCTATAAGGTGATGTTAATGGTCTTGTTGCCATGGTCATGATGATAATAGTTCTGTCTCCATGGTGTTAGTCTTGTCTCGATGGTGACGATAATGGTCTTGTTGCTATGGTGTCTCCATTAGCCCCGTAGTCTGATCGCCAACCTGCTCGGCCCGCCCCCACTGGCCTCCCTGCACCTGGGCCGCGACGGCTCCCTGGCCAATCAGGCGTCGGTGGGCGTGGCTGACGGGGCGCCCACCCTGCGCTCGCTCTCCCCCCTCAGTGCCAGCCTCCACATGCGCAGCAGCTACCCCTCAAGCCGCATGCCCCTGGCACGCCATGACCCCCCCACCGCCTCAGGGTGAGTACACACACACACACACACACACACACACACACACACACACACACACACACACAGCTACCCCTCAAGCCGCATGCCCCTGGCACGCCACGACCCCCCCACCGCCTCAGGGTGAGTACACACACACACACACACACACACAGCTACCCCTCTAGCCACATGCCCCTGGCACGCCACGACCCCCCCACCGCCTCAGGGTGAGTACACACACACACACACACACACAAACACAGGTACCCCTCTAGCCGCATGCCCCTGGCACGCCACAACCCCCCCACCGCCTCAGGGTGACTACACACACACACACACACACACACACACACACACACACACACACACACAGCTACCCCTCAAGCCGCATGCCCCTGGCACGCCACGACCCCCCCACCGCCTCAGGGTGAGTACACACACACACACACACAAACACAGGTACCCCTCTAGCCGCATGCCCCTGGCACGCCACGACCCCCCCACCGCCTCAGGGTGAGTACACACACACACACACACACACACACACACACACACACACACACACACACAGCTACCCCTCAAGCCGCATGCCCCTGGCACGCCACGACCCCCCCACCGCCTCAGGGTGAGTACACACACACACACACACACACACACACACAGCTACCCCTCTAGCCGCATGCCCCTGGCATGCCACGACCCCCCCACCGCCTCAGGGTGAGTACACACACACACACACACACACACACACACACACACACACACACACAGCTACCCCTCTAGCCGCATGCCCCTGGCACGCCACGACCCCCCCACCGCCTCAGGGTGAGTACACACACACACACACACGCACACAGTCACACACACACACACACACACACACACACACACACACACACACAGCAACCCCTCTAGCCGCATGCCCCTGGCACGCCACGACCCCCCCACCGCATCAGGGTGAGTACACACACACACACACACACACACACACACACACAGCAACCCCTCAAGCCGCATGCCCTGGCACGACACGACCCCCCCACCGCATCAGGGTTAGTACACACACACATACACACTACGTCTTACACACACACACATACACACTTGTAGCACACTCTCACGCTCTGCCACGACCCCCCAACGCCTCCGCATCTTCCAGCAGAACAATGGCCACATCAGGGTGAGCACACCGACACACACACACCGACACACACACACACACACACACACAGATGCATACACACACACGTGTTCACACAGCAAAAAAATTGAACATAAAAATAATATGTGTCTGGTTTTGTTGCGTGAATGACAATCAGTAATAATTACAAAGTAATATGTATCAATATCGGAATTGAATTGAATTAAATTGCACTGTATCGAAAATCGTATCGTATTGTGAGCTCTGTATCGAAAATCATATTAAATCGCCATGTCCTAGATAATACCCAGCCCTAGTGTGTAGCATTTTGTTGTACTTTTGTAGATATATTGCTTCCCCAGCTGCTGTTTCATATAATTTAGCTTCAATTTTATTTTTCATTTTTAAATACAACTAATCTCTAAAAACTACTGGTAAACATGTTTATTCTATATTATTTGTTTATATATAACTAATCTTTAAAGACTATAAGTAAACACATTTATTGTATATTATTTAAGTTTGGTATTTGTCACTCATCCTCCCTCTCTCTCTCTCCCTCTCGCTCTCATTAGCACTGATGCTCGCACAGTCAGCTCTGGCAGCAGTGCTTGGGAGGGTCAGCTGACCAGCATGGTCCTATCAGAGTACGCCTCCACAGAGATGAGCATCCATGCTCTCTACATGCATGAGGTAACACACACACACATACACACACACACACACACACATATATTCACATACATACAAGCTGCATGTGGTACAACAGTAATGCTCATGGATAGCAGAGAGATTGTGATTGTGACAGTACTGGTATTGCAGCTTTTGTATGTTTAACAGCTGCATACTTACTGAGTCAAAGCCATAATCCATTCTATTTAAGATATGATGGCATGAATTAATCTTTGTAAGGAGTAACTCTTGATCGTATGCACTACTGGGCAGAGATTTTAGTGAAAAATTGTATCGCCCGAACAGGGACTTGAACCCTGGACCCTCAGATTAAAAGTCTGATGCTCTACCGACTGAGCTATCCGGGCTCTGACAGCAGAGGGCGATCACATGACTTTAAACAGTCAGATCACATGACTGGTTGCAAGTCAGTACTTTGAGACCTTTTTCCCCCCTGCCACATGCTGTTTCCTATGTGGATGTGCTGTGTTGGTCCATGTATCCAAAGCTCACTGCGTAAAACATATTTCTAAAATATTTCGGGTAAATCCAGACAGTAAAAGAAAAACTAAAAAAGACAATATTGCTATTTGATGCAATATTAGTCCCATGTAGAAGGCAATTTATTTGCTAAATATAAAATAATCAAAGCCCTTATGGCTTTCTGTTGTATATAATATATGCTTATGTATGTATCTACTCATGTTATAGTGCCACCCAGTGGAAAACAGTGGTATCACACTCAAGCGCATAATAATTGGAACAGGTTTTACTCTAAGAACACACAAACTAGATAAACACAAATTATATATACACACACACACACACACACACACACACACACACACACTATTTGGGCCATTCAGCAAAGGGGTCGGGATAAAAGGAAAGTAGATTTGGGGGCGTGTTTAGTCCCAGTATTGCCACATTATCTATTCCTGTAGTGGAACTGGCAGATCTGTGCGGGGTAGATCTATTTCAGAGCCCCTCTTTTGGCCTAGGCTCTCCGAGGGTGCAGCTATTTCCGTGGATCTGCTGACGTGGTGTGTGTGCATGTGTGTGTGTGTGAGAGGGTTGACGTGACGTCTTGTGAATTGACGTGGATGATGTGTTTTCTCTGTTGGGGTTGTCGTCTGTGTTGGCTGTGTGTAGGTTGGCAGATATGATCTATGTATTGTTTGTGTGGGTTGATATGTGTGTGTGTGTGTTAATGTGTGTGTGTGTATGTTCTCAGCAGTCCCGGGGAGCTGTCCTAACACACGTGGTGTGTGTTATCTCCATGTACATTAATGTGTTTGTGTGTGTGTTGTCAGCTCCACAAGCAGCAGTCCCGCGGGGAACTGTCCCGACACACGTGGCACCGGCAGGAGAGTGACGACAGCAGCGAGAGCGTCATCGACGACGCCGAGGCCCCGCGCAACCTGCCGCGCTCCAGCACCTTCCCCTGCTCCAGCACCTTCCCATGCACCAGCGCCGCACCGCCCCAGTCCCACCAGGAGGGGGCAGCACTGCAGGGCGCCGGCCAGAGGCGCTACGGGGGAACCTCAGGTACAACTTCAAGCTCCAGTTTGTCGGCTCAACCGTGGCGTAGCCACGGGTGGGCTGGGGTGGGCCTGTGCCCACCCACTTGTCAATCAGGCCCACCCAATCAGAAAGCTCTTTTTGTTTGATTGACTGCTTAAGTAATAATACTAACCTATGTTACCTATATAGTTACTGTGTGTGTGTGCGTGTTTGTGTGCGCCCTCTTCAGATGCGCTGAGCGGGTCCGGACGGAGCCAGCGTACGGCCCGCATGCCCATGGGCGGCTGGGTGGAGGAGATCCACTCGGCCCGGCACCATGAACCGGTGCCAGAGGAGGGTTCTGAGGACGAGCTGCCACCACAGATCCACAAGGTAAAGGGATAGGCTCCGCCACGCCCTATAACACTAGTCCACATGATATAACACTCTACTCTAGTCCACATGATATAACACTCTAGTCCACATGATATAACACTCTACTCTAGTCCACATGCTGTAATAGTCTAGTCCACATACTGTAGTAGTCTAGTCAACATGCTCCAACACTCTAGTCTAGTCCACATGCTGTAAAAGTCTACTCTAGTCCACATGCTGTAACACTCTACTCTAGACCATATGCTGTAACACTCTACTCTAGACCATATGCTGTAACACTCTAGTCTAGTCCACACAATATAACACTCTAGTCCGCATGCTGTAACACTCTAGTCTAGTCCACATGATATAACACTTTACTCTAGTCCACGCGCTATAACACTCTAGTCCTGTAATAGTCCAGTCTAGTCCACATGCTGTAACACTCTACTCTAGTCCACAACCTGTAATAGTCCAGTCTAGTCCACATACTGTAGTAGTCTAGTCCACATGCTGTAATACTCTGCTCTGCCATCTTAGCTACTCCTAGCTTTGAGCCAAGAATCATTTTGTATTGTTGTCGTCTTCAATTTGCCATATTTCTGAAATGCACTTTGTCTTTTTTGTTTACAGTAGCACTTCTGTAGCACATCTTCATCCAGGTAGTAATGCAAGAACAGTTGGGTTGCTGTAGGTCGCATGTATGTTGTTAAAAACATATTTTAGCAACCAGTAAACCCCTGTATTCATGTTAGTTATTTTTTCAATCTTTCGCACAAACCTCTGGCAATAATCCTGTCTGTGATTCGGTTTTACTCATAACAGCCTGCTCCTGTCTTTCAGGTGACATAACCTGGGCGCCGTCACCAACCGTATGAAGACACAAGGGAACTACACCGACGACCGATTCACACTGACTTGATTTTTTATTTTTCAGAAGGATGAAATATTTATCACATTTATCTCACGTATTTATCACAAGCCACGCTGTGCCGATTCTGCTCGTGTTATATTTGAGGTGGTTGACAGGATGTCGGACATTAGTGAAGTTTACTGGACAAACCAGTAGACTCTTGCGCACAGCATTCTCATTTAAAAAAAAAAAAAGCAAACCACTAAATCTTCATCCAAACAGGAGAACTGGACTTCAGACGAGAGTAACTGACAGGAATATTTATTTGACTGTAGCAGGAAAGTATGATCTGTGTTATTTCTAAGCTATCCAAGACTTCTGCGTGTTTGTGACAAACTTGAGCTCCATTTATCTCGGCCTTGAGGTCATAAGAGGTCCTGAACGTCCCTGTAGAGTGCACAGCACATTTCCTCCCCGCATACGTACAGGTACTTGCAGTGGTGCCGCTGCTTGGTGTGTTTGTTAAAGGCCTTCAGTTCAAACTTGCGTTGGCAGAGAGATGGACAGCGGTTGTTTACCCTGAAGGTGTTCTAACACTGGAAGCACCATTCACTAGTAACGCCCCACCTCTGAATCAATTGGTGAAGGAAAACACAAGATTTTGTTCCATAGATTTGAAAATAAATCAAATGAATGTTAGATCAAATTTCAGTTCACACACATTTTAACAGTGTATAAATGAGGAATGCAAAAACTATGAGGACAGCTTGCTGACTTTGTCCTCACATGATTTTGCTCAGGTATGTTTTGAAGTTTGTCACCACCCTATCACACACAGGAGGAAGACCGTACCACACTGTATATACTCATCTCTGTGTCATGGTGGTTTCACATGAGTGTTCAGGTTAAAGTGATTATGGGGCTTAAACAAGGTAACAATATTAAAGCAGAGTGTTTGTTCATTTTTATCAAAAAAAAAAAAAAAAAAAGAATTTAATGTTCATTTGAGTAGTAGGAATGCGCCTGCTCGTTTCATTCACTGGCAAAAAAAAACAAGAGAAAGAAAAGTAAACAAATAGACGAGCAAACAAAAGGAACCCTATTGACGGGAATGTCCAGGAGCGTGCCATAGCAAGCTTAAGCACAACACGAGACTGGTCAGAGACGAGAGGTACGCCCAGGCTCGTTCTGATGACCATAACACACACACAAACACACACAACACGGGCTCGATAAGGACCGTAACACACACATGAACACACACCAACACCCCTTAGCGTGGCACCGCGGGGCCGTGCTACCCAACACGCATGCTTCTCTCTGGCCTACTGTTTGCACACTTTTAAAGAGGCTGCACTTTAAAAGGTTTTTCAATCCAAAGGACATTTGAGTCAATTACTCGTAGGTTTTGTTTGTGTTTGTCTTTCTTTACTTGATTCGTTTGTTTTCGCTTTTTGTTTTTGAATCAGGTTGTATATAGGGAGTTGTGTGTGTGTGTGTGTGCGCGTGTTCTGGTATGTGTGGTTTTGGTGTGGTGGTCGCAGGTAATCTTCCCTTTGATTGTGTAGGCTCAGGTCACAGAAAGCACATCGGCAAGAAGCGATGAAGGGGGCGGGGTCATGGGGTGTCAAGTCTGACTGAAGTCATCTAAACTAATTTCATGCAGGAAGGAGAACCCTACTGTGTCAAGTGTACATTATGCCCAAGATGGAGGGAAAGCAGGCACTGTAAGGCTGTTACAGACCTCACAGGAAGTGTGCAGTTGGGTCATGGCCTAGTAAGAACATGTACAACTTGCATGTGTGTCCTCTCAACCTCTCCATCCACGCAGACTTATTTCCTGTACAGATCGATTGCGAACAAACAAACAAAAAAACTGTCATGTACAGACCACTAGACAGTTCCTTCCTTATAGACAGGTACAAGTTTGGAAAAAAAAAAAAAAAAAGCTCTCTCGCAACAGAATGTCACCAATGACCTTGCATGACCATTTGCTCGTTGACAGTAGAACAGATGATCTAGTCTGTCACCCACTCAATGCAGTCCAGATGAAATCAGTCTGTTTTATTTACATGTAAGGATTTTATTTCTGCTTTTGTTTTTGTTTGTTTTACTGGTTTACCTGTATATGACATTTTGTACAGCTGTAAATTCATCATTAAAATGTATTTCGTAAATCATCATAAACCTCCTGTTGGTCATTCTCTTTTGGGTTGTCCTCATCAGATCGTAACTTTATAAAGCAGATAGTTTACATTCATAATTATGATTGGGCAATTAAAGCCTTCGCACCTCGACTAACAATATACAGCTCTGGAAAAAATTAAGAGACCACTGTAAAATGATCAGTTTCTCTGATTCAACTATTTATAGGTATATGTGTGAGTAAAGTGAATATTTTTGTTTCATTCTGTAAACTACTGACAGTATTTCTCCCAAATCCCAAATTCAACTGACACTGGAAAGGAATGGCTGTCATACATGTAGAGATGCTGATTTTGGGAAAATCTTGCAGTGGTCTCAATTTTTTCCAGAGCTGTATTTTCTGTGATGATTAAACTCTGAAGACTGAAAGAGTGAAAGGCAGAATAGGCCTAAATTAAAATTGCATTCTCACCGTACATCTCGACTGCATTTAGTCAGTTGTCCATACCCTTTGTTAAATATATATTTAAAAAAATATTTAACATTAACTGATGAAAAGGGAGCCCCGAAGTCTACAAGGTGGTATTTACTTTTTTTCGAGAAGTGGGATGGCGAATTGGCGAGGGTGCTGCAAACTCAACTCCCCGATGGGAACAATACAGTTACCTACTACTACTACTATTGCTACTACTATTACTACCAGCAGTTTCCTTCTTTTCCCTCGTAATAGTTGTGCATCCTCTTGCAATCCCTTTTTAATTTCAGTCCCTTCATAACTTGTTGCAATTAATTTCAGTCCCTTCATAACTTCATGAGAGAAAAGGCAAGGGCGTGCGAAGGCAAAGTGGGAACGTAAATCTCATTGCAATAGAGCACTAAAAGGGTATAAAAACAAACCCATTGGCCCTTCAGGGTCTGCGTTTGAAATAAAAGCCTCATACAATGGCTATGAACATTTTTACCAGGACGTCTGTGGACCATGATTCACGCTATTGCTGTTCTTTGTAGGAAGCAGCCCTCAGTGCCTTTCGACTGAACGACCAGAGGAAATCACGTATGCAAGCAAGGGTGTGCGCAATATAAGTCATGTGACTGTCTCACTCTTTCAGAGCCCGGATAGCTCAGTCGGTAGAGCATCAGACTTTTAATCTGAGGGTCCAGGGTTCAAGTCCCTGTTCGGGCGAATGATTTTTTTCCACAACTGCACACATCTCCGACCGAGCACGTGAAACTTTTGTGCTGTGCGCGTGCCTTGAATGCATTGTTGCTCGCCAGTGGCATTCGCAACAGTGGTATTGCTATTCATTATACCAATAACAGCTATTGATAGAAGGACTCGTGCTTTCACTGGAAGTGCTACAAACTAAAGTACCTGCATGCATGCCAAGTAACCTTTTCTTACTCAGTTTTCTTACTCCTCTGCAGAACTGTAGTTTGATTTGTGTTCTCGATTGTAAGTGGCTTTGCACAAAACGTCTGCTAAGTGTCCTAAAGGGTAATGCATACATAGTTTTTAATACCGCTAAATTCATTTCCCGAATGCTTACACATACACCACCAACTGAGAATGGCAAGATTGAACGCGGGGTTACACAAAACAGGTCTATTGGCGCACATTTAGGAGATTTGGGTTAACTGTTTTTCATGTTTAGCCACTTCTATCAGACAGACTAGCACACAATGTCAATGCTTACCTATTTTTTAGAACAGATGTTCCAAACATCCTCACACGCTGTACACATGAACGTTGCACCTCATTTGTAAGTCGCTTTGGATAAACTGTGTCAAAAACAATGCAATTTATAGCATTTTCCATTAGTTTGTAAACTCACTAATTATCAGACTGCTGTACTACACTGTGAAAATTTCATACAAATGTTTATTAGGCAGTCAACACTTAAGCTAAACACTTAACACTTAAGCTAAAGCTTAAAGCTAGCTACAAGGACTTGAATGTTCACAAAATCCCCAACTCTTCGATATTAGCATTTTTACCATTACGCTCTTCATATATTGACCTCGTTTTTCCTTAAAACACCTTGGTCTCCTTTTTAAATTAGATGATTTAGCAACAAAGCTAAACAAAAATAAGTCAGTGATGTTGCAAATATGAAGCTTACTCCAGTGGATGAAAGCCTAATCCAAGTATTCCAATGCGTCGTCTATATACATTGAAATGTACAGTTGTAAATTTTTCGATTAAGTCAAGTTGTGAGGGATAGTATTGGTATTTCTAAAACGTGTTATAAGTTAACAATTATTTTTTACGTAAAAGTTATTCTTTACCTATTCCTCAATACGTTATACCATGAAAATCTGTCTTATTTCACGTTACACACGTTTGCCAAATAATTTGAGATGTCCAATAGGGGCACGTGATGCTGCACTTCCTTGCTTTGGCCGGCAGGGAGTGCCATTGTCACACAATGTTATGCAGCGCTGTTGAGTACGCTGATACTGAGAACAAATCTATTGCTTTTCTTTTCCATTTATCGGCGAACACTGCAAGATAGAAAGAAATCACATTTGCCTAATGATTTGAGACACAATATAGTAGTGCAAATCTGTACCCATATTTTGTCATTTTAGTGAAACCAAGTAGTTGAAACGGGACCTTAACCTGCACTCATTTCTCCAAAGGATAAAGGTTAAATCTCTGTTCAGGTGAGATATATTGACAGTAAAACCACATCCTGGTATGAGGGAGATTAAGAAGCAGACACACAGTAACCATGGTGGCAGTATGTATTTGGAATAAAATATTTATTGACGCTCTTTGTAAAAAAAGTTTATAGGTGATAAAAAACACAAACACAAAACCTTTCAAAACTTGTTCAAAACGTCTCCCTTTTTGGGTGCTTGATTCCAGTGCAACGTTCATAAGTATACTGTATGTGCACACGTAACGTAAAGAACAGCAATATACAAACGCCTGTACAGAACATACGATAGAAATGCATATAAAAACTTTCTTTAAAAAAATAGTTAGCACTATTTAGAGCACATTCAAATGACACCAGTGTATTAATGGATTTGGTGAAGAGAAGATACAAAATCACAACTTAAGAAAACAAAATGAAATGATCATTAATAATAAAAATAATTTAGGCAATTAAAAAATGAGTAGCAAGTGTTTGTATTTAAACACAGAAATGGCGCCGATTACAGTACACAAATAGAAGATGGACAGATGCGCAGTGGCACAAGTGCAGTTAAAAGTGTAACATTCCCTCAGCGGTCGGATTTCCTCGGATAGGACAGCAGCGACGGGGATCCTAGAGAGACACACAACAGCGACGTCAGCCACAGACACAACAGCAACATCAGTCACAGACAGACAGGCAGACAGACAGACAGACAAGCAGCATCAGTCACAGGCAGACAGTGAGACAGACAGACAGACAGACAGACAAGCAGCATCAGTCACAGGCAGACAGACAGACAGACAAGCAGCATCAGTCACAAGCAGACAGACAGACAGACAAGCAGCATCAGTCACAAGCAGACAGACAGACAGACAAGCAGCATCAGTCACAGGCAGACAGACAGACAGACAGACAGAGAGACAGACAAGCAGCATCAGTCACAAGCAGACAGACAGACAGACAAGCAGCATCAGTCACAGGCAGACAGACAGACAGAGCATTAGGACAGATCTGTTAAACTGACAGTTTGAGCGGACGTATGATGCCCTTGATGAAGCAATCGGCAGCAGGTAAAGAGTGTCTTACACGCACAAACTTAATCCACGAGCAAGGTGGCAGGCGGAGTAGGGGTGACTGATTTCACAAGATGGCCGACGCGGTTGGACGGCTGGATCTTACAGGAATCTTAAAAAGAGAAAAGTAAACCCTAATCCTGTCGACTTTGGTGGGAAGGAACCTCTCTCGGAAAAGAACGTATTCAAAACTGAGCGAAACAGCAACGGATCCAAGTGAATGTGTCAGTCAGTGATGAACAAGTAAAGGAATGAAGTGATTGCAAAAGTGAAGCGCACAGCCTCGATGTGGACATCTGATAGTGTCGGGCAGTTGGGCGTCTTTGCGC
>CM050220.1:3287500-3315000 GCA_027475355.1 Coilia nasus | reverse complement strand
TTGGTGTGAACGATGAGTATGTAACGGGTAAACTTCACTGGGCTGGACCTATAGATGCTCCTGCAGCCTGTCTCTAGAGGCTGAAATCAACTTTAAGACACTTGATCAGTCAGTAAACAATACCAATAAAATGAAGCTGTATTTTAGCAAACCATCTGTAAGGTATCAGACTATCCAGTATCCACTATACCCAGGTAAACACACCCTACTAACACCCTTTTGAATAAATGCACACACACACACACACACACACACCATTGCTGTTTATATAACTTGCTTTTTGTCGATTGCGTGTAGGTGACATTCCTTGTGAGCTACATGTAACGCAAAGCAAATGGTATTCTCTTGCTCCCCCTCTCTCTGATGCCTGACAGCAAGAGGAGCTACAGTGAACAGATTCGGATTAGTTCCCTGACAGTTTAGTCAAGGCCTGTCAAATAGATAAGTGTACTGTATACATGACTGCGTGTGTGTGCGCAGATGTGTGTGTGTGTGTGTGTGTGTGTCTGTCTCACCTGGCTGTGGTTGGCAGACAGGTTGGGTTGCTCCGCGCCGTGTCTGCTGGTCTGCAGGTTGTGTGTGTGTGTCTGAGAGGTGTGTGGGTCGGGCTGCGAGGCCGAGGTGTGTGTGTTAGTCTGAGAGGTGTGTATGCTGGTGTGTGAAGTGTGTGAGTTGGTCTGTGAGGAGTGTATATTGGTGTGCGCGGAGGCAGAGTGTGTGTTGGTGTGTGCGGACGCAGAGTGTGTGTTGGTGTGTGTGTTCCAGTCTCTGCTGCGGGTGAGGTGCTGGGCGGTGAGCTGCTTCTCCTGCTCCTCCAGGTCGGCCAGAGTCTCCTGCAGCTCCTGCAACCGCTGCTGGTCACGACGCCTCAGCAACTCCAGCTCCAGCTGACACACACACACACACACACACACACACACACAGAATAAGACTAGGACATAGCTTTGCATACTCTTTCTCCTGCTAAAAACAAACTCCAGGAAACCTGCCCAGTTAACCTGAGCAATATTACTGCTGGCCCTTTGAAGAGGTATGCAGCTAAATCAGTTAAAGCATGGAGATACATACACAACCACAGAGACAAAACACATACAGGAAGTGACAAAAGCACCTACAGGAAGACACAACAAGATACCCCACCACTTTAAACATGCCAAAAACCAACATCCTTTATGAATCCTCCACCAGACAGACACACACACGCACACACGAACAGACAGATATCCCAATTTGCTCTGACAAACACCACACACACATCCACACACACCACACACACACACAGACACACACAGACACACACAGACACACACAGACACACACAGACACACACAGACACACACACCACACACACAGACACACACAGACACACACAGACTGCTGACCAGTTTCTGGCTGTTCCTGTCGTGGCGGCGCTCCCTGTCGGCCTGCTCCTGCCTCTCGCGGCCCCTCTGCGCCTCCCTCTGCTCCTCCTGCTCCTGCAGGGCCAACAGCTTACTCCGCAGGGCCTGCACCTCCTCCTGTAGGGCCCGAGACCTACCCCGCTCCTCCTCCACCTCCTGTAGCGCCCGGTACCTCTCCTGCTCCTGCAGGGCCAACAGCTTACTCCGCAGGGCCTGCACCTCCTCCTGTAGCGCCTGGGACCTTCTGCGCTCCTGCTGCAACTCCTCCTGCAACGCCCGGGACCTGCCCCGCTCCTCCTCCACCTCCTCCTGCATTACACACACACATTAACACACACATATTGGTACACAGACAGCTTTTCTTCACACAGATGCATAGACAGGAGTATGTTTAACATCTTTCACACAAACACACACACGACTGCTTGTGAGAACCTGCCCTGGCCATTGCGCACACACAAACACACAAACACACACACACACACAAACACACACACACGTGAATCTGCACCCTCTCACACGGCCACACCTGAACCTGTTGCCCCTGCGCGCACACACACACACGGCCACACCTGACCCTGTTGCCCCTACATGCGCGCGCGCACACACACACACACACACACACACACACACACACACACGTGCCTGCATGACTTGTGAGCTCGTCTCCTCCTGTGTCCTGTGTCCCAGCTGCTGCTGCAGGTGTGTGTGCTTGGCCCGCTCTTGCTGCAGCAGGAGGCGCAGCTCTGCGCTGAGGGAGCGCTCGTGTGCCGTGGCCTCCTCCTGCCTGCGCGCCTCGTCCTGCTGCCTCGACAGCGCCTCCTTGAGGCCGGCCGCGCGCTGGCGCTCCTCCTCCGCCTGCAGCCCCACCTGGTGGCTGCGCTGCCTCTCCTGGGCCAGCAGGGCCTCACAACGCGAGCGCTCGATACGCAGCTCCCCCTGCAGGTTGGACACGGTAGCGCGCTCCTGCTCCAGACTGGCGCTCAGCTGCGCCACACGACACGACTGCTCCTCCACTGTGCAGCGCAGGGACTGGGACACGGACACAGGGAGGGAGAGAGGGAGGGAGGGAGAGAGGGAGGGAGGGAGAGAAGAGAGAGAGAGAGAGGGAGATGGGGCGGGGGGGAGAAGAAAGGGGTATGGAGGGACGGAGGGAGGGACAGAGAGGGAGGGAGTGGGGGAGAGAGACGGGGAAAGGGAGGAGAGAGGCAGAGAAGAGAGGGGGATGGAGAGAGGGAGAAAGAGATATGAGATGATATGAAAACCGGTCACGTATAAGCAGGTTCATGACACTGAACTGTGTGTGTGCTGTGGAAGTGTGTGATAGTACCTCCTGCTGTAGTTGTTTTGTGTGTGTGTGTGTGTGTGTGTGTGTGTGTGTGTGTGTGTGTGTGTGTGTGTGTGTGTGTGTGTGTGTGTGTGTGTGTGTGTGTGTGTGTGTGTGTGTGTGTGTGTGTGTGTGTGTGTGTGTGTGTGTGTGCGCGCGCGCGACTAGTACCTCCTGCTGTAGTTGGTGTGTGTGTATATATGTGTACACATGTAAGGTGACTAGTACCTCCTGCTGTAGTTGTGTGTGTGTGTGTGTGACAAATAATTCCTGCTGTAGTTTTTGTGTGTATGTGTGTGACTAGTACCTCCTGCTGTAGTTGTGTGTGTGTGTGTGTGTGTGTGTGTGTGTGTGTGTGTGTGTGTGTGTGTGTGTGTGACAAATACTTCCTGCTGTAGTTTTTGTGTGTATGTGTGTGTGACTAGTACCTCCTGCTGTAGTTGGTGTGTGTGTGTGTGTGTGTGTGTGTGTGTGTGACAAATACTTCCTGCTGTAGTTGGTGTGTGTGTGTGTGTGTGTGTGTGTGTGACTAGTACCTCCTGCTGTAGTTGGTGTGTGTGTGTGTGTGTGTGACTAGTACCTCCTGCTGTAGTTGGTGTGTGTGTGTGTGTGTGTGTGACTAGTACCTCCTGCTGTAGTTGGTGTGTGTGTGTGTGTGTGTGTGTGACTAGTACCTCCTGCTGTAGTTGGTGTGTGTGTGTGTGTGTGTGTGACTAGTACCTCCTGCTGTAGTTGGTGTGTGTGTGTGTGTGTGTGTGTGACTAGTACCTCCTGCTGTAGTTGGTGTGTGTGTGTGTGTGTGTGTGTGTGTGTGACTAGTACCTCCTGCTGTAGTTGTTGCTGTAGCTGTTGGGCTCTGGCCTGCTCTCGCTCCACAGCCTGTTCACACACCTTCCTCTCCTCCTCCTCACGCTCCAGCTTCCGCCTACACACACACACACACACACACACACACACCCACAAACACAACCACACACACACAATAAAGATGATATTTTATATTACGTAAGCAAGTTTGTACTCAAATAGCTGTCTTTATTTTTTACAGTGCATATAATGAGGTTTGTGTGCATAACGAGGAGTGCATATCCCAATACACCCTCTTGCGTGTGTGTGTGTGTGTGTGCTCGGAGCTCTGTCTGGAGCTCCTCCTGACTCCTATATCCCAATACACCCCTGTGCTTGTGTGTGTCTGTCACCAAGTGTGTGTGTGTGTGTGTGTGTGTGTGTGTACCTTAGTGCTCGGAGCTCTGTCTGGAGCTCCTCCTGACTCTTGGTGGCGCTGTGGAGCTGCAGGCTGGTCTCTTCCAGGTCCGCCCTCAGCTGTGAGGTCACTTCCTGTTCGTGCTGCAGCAGTCTGCGCTGCTGCTCGGCCTGAGTCTGCTCCTCCTGCAGCCGACTGCGAAGGTCACCACACACAGACGCTGACTGCTGAAGCTGTCTGTGTAGGTCGCCACACTGAGACTCTGACTGCTGTAGTTGACTGCGCAGATCGCCACACTGAGTCTGCTCCTGCTGTAGTTGACTGCGCAGGTCGCCACACCGAGTCTGCTCCTGCTGTAGTTGACTGCGCAGGTCGCCACACCAAGTCTGCTCCTGCTGTAGCTGTCTGCGCAGGTCCCCACACTGTGACTGTTCTTGCTGTAGCTGTCTGCGCAGGTCCCCACACTGTGACTGTTCCTGCTGTAGTTGACTGCGCAGGTCCCCACACTGTGACTGTTCCTGCTGTAGTTGACTGCGCAGGTCCCCACACTGTGACTGTTCCTGCTGTAGTTGACTGCGCAGCTCCCCACACTGTGACTGTTCCTGCTGTAGTTGTCTGCGCAGGTCCCCACACTGTGACTGTTCCTGCTGTAGTTGTCTGCGCAGGTCCCCACACTGTGACTGTTCCTGCTGCAACCGTACCTCCAACTGCTCCACTGCACACGACACATACAGAAATGTGATGTCATACTCTAGGCACACAGTTCACATAAGGAAATGTGATGTCATACTCTAGGCACACAGTTCACATAAGGAAATGTGATGTCATACTCTAGGCACACAGTTCACATAAGGAAATGTGATGTCATACTCTAGGCACACAGTTCACATAAGGAAATGTGATGTCATACTCTAGGCACACAGTTCACATAAGGAAATGTGATGTCATACTCTAGGCACACAGTTCACATAAGGAAATGTGATGTCATACTCTAGGCACACAGTTCACATAAGGAAATGTGATGTCATACTCTAGGCACACAGTTCACATAAGGAAATGTGATGTCATACTCTAGGCACACAGTTCACATAAGGAAATGTGATGTCATACTCTAGGCACACAGTTCACATAAGGAAATGTGATGTCATACTCTAGGCATACAGTTCACATAAGGAAATGTGATGTCATACTGCCTGCACACAGGTGTGAGTGTATGTAGAAAGCACATGTACATACACACATAGTCATGCTAGCTTACTATAGTAACAAGAATGTGCATGTGTGTGTGTGCGTGCCTCACGCTGACTACACAGGCATTTCTGGCTTTGCATCCCCTCGTCCTGTGCAGTGGTGAGCGTGTGTATGTATGTGTGTGTGTGTGTGTGTGTGTGTGTGTGTGTGTGTGTGTGTGTGTGTGTACTCACCCTGAGTACACAGGTGCTTCTGGCGTTGCGTCCCCTCGTCCTGTGTGGTGGTGAGTGTGTGTGTGTGTGTGTGTGTGTGTGTGTGTGTGGTGTGTGTACTTACCCTGAGTACACAGTAGCTTCTGGCGTTGTGTCCCCTCGTCCTGTGCGGTGGTGAGTGTGTGTGTGTGTGTGTGTGTGTATGTATACTTACCCTGAGTACACAGGTGCTTCTGGCGTTGCGTCCCCTCGTCCTGTGCGGTGGTGTGTGTGTGTGTGTGTGTGTGTGTGTGTGTGTGTGTGTGTGTGTGTGTGTGTGTGTGTGTGTGTGTGTGTGTGTGTGTGTCTTACCCTGAGTACACAGGTGCTTCTGGCGTTGCGTCCCCTCGTCCTGTGCGGTGACGAGTGTCTTCTGAAGCTGCTGCAGCTGCTCCTGGCTCTGAGTGCTGCTGCTGTGGAGCTGCGTCTGCAAGCGCTGCACCTCCGCCTGCAGGTGGCGCCGGTCTGCACCCAGCAGCTGCTCCAGAGAGCGCTTCTGCTGCTCCTCCTGACAGCCAGGGGGCGATGGAGAGCAGAGGAGGAAAAATGATTGTCTGTATATGTATGTTAATGCATGTGATGCAATCATGGAGGTATTAAAACTACACAGCGCTTCTGCTGCTCTTCCTGACAGCCAGGGGGCAATGGAGTGCACAGGAGGAAAGATGATCGTGTGTATATAGCAAGGGGGTAGGAATATACCCGGAAGTTGAAGCACCCATGGGGAAATCTCAACCCGGAAAGGGCCCAATAACATGTAGCATTCCGTTGACTTCCATTCATTTTAGCGTCACTTTGAAATCAAACAACTTTACATGAGAAGCCATCCGTACCTTGATATTGGCATTGTTGTAAACCGGAGAGGACACAGCAAAACATATTTGCTTCGATTGGAAATCTGTCATGTTATTGCCTTGTAAGAAACGTTTATCTGAAATTATGCTGAAAATGACGCCATAAATCATGCGACGGCTAGTGAGTTTCTGTCGCACAGGAGAAAATTTACCGTACTGGTTGGATAACAAGCTGTAGCCACAGTCATGTCCGTTTACTTTTCTATTCATGTTGGGGAAACATTTACATCACTATTTCCCTAAAAATAAGCTTAGAACTTGGTATTTGTTTGTAAGCAGAATCGCTATCTTTATGGATTTTACTATTCGATGCAAGTGAATTGAGAAAGATGGCTAAGCTAAGCTACACGCTATAGCTTGTAGTTCACATGCTAACTAGCTAGCTCCCTTGACATGCTGGCTTGCAAGACTGCCTGGAACCAAAGTTAGTTGACGAAGAATCAAGTCCCCACGTACAATATTAGCCTTACATTCCACTAAGTGATTGCAGCTATAACGGTAGAAGAATACTTATTAAGAAAATTATCGTACGCTGTATGATTTGTGATTCAGCATCTACCACTCAATTTATAGTATTTGGGTTCGTTTGCCGACGTGACCGTACGTCACCCCGCGCTTGCGCAGTTGCCTGGTGACCAATTAAAAATCTCAAAATCGTGCTTCAACGGCTCCCGTTGAAAACGACGCCAACCCACGGTCCATTCTCTTCTACTGCCTATGGTGTATACGCATGTTTATGTGTGGGACACAGAACAAATACCACTGAAATACAAACAGGTATTAAAAGTATTTTAAGCTTAGTAAATAATTGCAACATTAAAATGATTTTTTAATTAACTTGACAATTTGTCAAATAACAAATAATGACAAACTGATACAAGTTTGTAATAGTTTAGAAATAAACACCTCTCTAAAGATGTCCAGAGACAGTCAGCACTCATGAATAAACTGATAAATGTTTAAGTTTTAAAATACGTATCTTTAAAAATAATATCTACATACAAACACTACTAGGAGTATGAGGTTCTCATTGTGTGTGTGTGTGTGTGTGTGTGTGTGTGTGTGTGTCTGACCTGTTTGCTGAGCAGCTTCTCCATGTGTGTGAGGAGGGGTGTGTGGTCGTGGGACGAGGGGGAGTGTGTGAGCAGGGCCTGTAGCTCTGTGTGTAGCCACACCCTCTCTCCGTCAAACACACTCCGCACCGCCTGCAACAGCTCCTGACGCCAGTCCCCATCTCCGCCACTCACCTACGCCACACACACACACACACACACACCACACACACATGCACACGCACAACACACATGCGCCACAGATACACACACCACACCCACACCATCAAAAACCATTAAAGCCTGATACTCCTCATCCACTGTCATTATAAGATCATAAATTGTGTGCAGCCCGACTGACATGTCTGAGGCGTGTGCTAATTGGTTCCTCTGGCTGTCACTCACCTTGGGCTCCCTGTCGGCCATCCTGCAGAGCAGCTCTCGGAGTGACAGCACCGTCTCCTGCAAGGCCCGCCTCTCCTGCTGCCACGATGGCGGCGGCGACGAATCAGAGGCCGTCTGGCCGGAGGGGGCGGGGCGTCGGGAGAGGGACAGCACCCTGCAGCTCTCTTGGTACACCCTCTTTAACAAGGCCTGCCAACACACACACACACATGGTTGAGACTCCACGCCTGACACCACATAGCTGCTCAAAGGCAAAGACTCCTGCTGAAGTTGTTTCCAGAACCAATCCACATCACTATAAATAGCCAACCAAAATGACCCAAGTGTTCCACATTCTTCATGTATGGGGTAATTTTAGAAGCAAAAGAGCCAAAACTAAGCCGTGTGTGTGTGTGTGAGTGTGAGAGAGAGGGAGAGGGAGAGGGAGAGAGGGAGAGAGGGAGAGAGGGAGAGAGGGAGAGAGGGAGAGAGGGAGAGAGGGAGAGAGGGAGAGAGGAGAGAGAGAGAGAGAGAGAGAGAGAGAGAGAGAGAGAGAGAGAGAGAGAGAGAGAGTGTTCATGTCTTTTAGTGATTGTACAAAACAAGAAGGAAAAAAGCAGAGGGAATACTGGCAAGCACTAGCCTGGCTATCGCGACTCGTCAATGCTCTGCGAGCATTGGTCTGGCCAAGCTGTGTTGTAAACCCATTTCTCAGAAGGCGGGCTTAACCCGCCTGTTTGAAATGCCTCTGTTTGCTACTGGACGAAGCTTCAATCAATCACACCCCTCTGCCCTCTGACGTATACCCCAGCAGAAGAAACGGCTTGATCCAAACAAAAAGTAGTACTAGCCTGTAGTCATATAGAAATGGCGTTAAATGATTTTTGTCGGACTTGTGAGGTGAACATGAGAGTGGCTGGTGTTGGCCATTTAATATTGATATTCGAAAAACGAATCAGTGCGATCAAAGGCGAAATGACCACAACAACAGCGTCCCACTGGACTTGGCTACCAGCGGGGCTAACTGATAAATTAAACTTCCGATCTGTAGCATTGCAAAAACGCCCTTTCCCGCAACAAATGCTTCAAGGGCTGCCCTTTGCTCTATTTTCATATAGAACTTCCCTTCGAATTCGTCCTAAACAGCAGCTACAGATGCACTGAAATCTTGCGTTTGCTCCACGTTCGCCATGTACACAGTGACTGAGATAGATTTCCAGTCGCCAAACTACCGCGTCATTGCCTTTTGAAATGCTCGATTTTCATTGGCCCCCTATCTGAGGACTGAGCAGAAATGGTTTAGATAGGCAGCTTGGCCAGACTGACTTGCTCGCGAAATGTAAATGCAGCGTCACAGGCAGTATGGGCACACCCAGGCTAGGCAAGCATTGCACCAAGCTGTTAAAAAAAGAGGAAAGGTGTGTGTGTGTGTGTGTGTGTGTGTGTGTGTGTGCGCGCGCGTGCGTGTGTGTGTGTGTGTGTACCTGTAGTTCAGGGGAGAGCAGCTCATGGTTGTGGCTAATGCTGTTGGCATGGCTCTCTGTGTAGTCTGCGGGGGCGGTGTGTGTGTGTGTGTGTGTGTGTGTGTGTGTGTGTGTGTGTGTGTGTATACCTGTAGCTCAGGGGAGAGCAGCTCGTGGTTGTGGCTGATGCTGCCTGCATGGCTGCTGGTGTAGTCTGCGGGGGCGATGTGTGTGTGTGTGTGTGTGTGTGTGTGTGTGTACCTGTAGCTCAGGGGAGAGCAGCTCGTGGTTGTGGCTGATGCTGCCTGCATGGCTGCTGGTGTAGTCTGCGGGGGCGATGTGTGTGTGTGTGTGTGTGTGTGTGTGTGTGTGTGTGTGTGTGTGTGTGTGTACCTGTAGCTCAGGGGAGAGCAGCTCGTGGTTGTGGCTGATGCTGCCTGCATGGCTGCTGGTGTAGTCTGCGGGGGCGATGCCTCTGCAGTGCAGGTACTCCACAAACTGGGCGTCCAGACGCTCTGTGTTCTCCAGCTCCAGCTTCAGACGAGCACCCAGGTCAGAGCTAACGTCTACACACACACACACACACACACACACACACACACACACACACACACACACAGTGTTAAAAGGGAAGTCTGTCAGAAATGTGCAGCTCCACACAAAAGGCATCTAGAAGAGGGAAAGGAAATGGCAGTGTTATATGGCTAATGAGGGAAGGGAAATGGCAGTGTTATATGGCTAATGAAGAGAGAAGGGAAATGGCAGTGTTATATGGCTAATGAGAGAAGGGAAATGGCAATGTTATATGGCTAATGAAGAGAGAAAGGAAATGGCAGTGTTATATGGCTAATGAGAGAAGGGAAATGGCAGTGTTATATGGCTAAAGAGAGAAAGGAAATGGCAGTGTTATATGGCTAATGAGGGAAGGGAAATGGCAGTGTTATATGGCTAATGAGGGAAGGGAAATGGCAGTGTTATATGGCTAATGAAGAGAGAAAGGAAATGGCAGTGTTATATGGCTAATGAAGAGAGAAAGGAAATGGCAGTGTTATATGGCTAATGAAGAGAGAAAGGAAATGGCAGTGTTATATGGCTAATGAAGAGAGAAGGGAAATGGCAGTGTTATATGGCTAATGAAGAGAGAAGGGAAATGGCAGTGTTATATGGCTAATGAAGAGAGACAGGAAATGGCAGTGTTATATGGCTAATGAGGGAAGGGAAATGGCAGTGTTATATGGCTAATGAAGAGAGACAGGAAATGGCAGTGTTATATGGCTAATGAGAGAAAGGAAATGGCAGTGTTATATGGCTAATGAGGGAAGGGAAATGGCAGTGTTATATGGCTAATGAGAGAAGGGAAATGGCAGTGTTATATGGCTAATGAAGAGAGACAGGAAATGGCAGTGTTATATGGCTAATGAGAGAAGGGAAATGGCAGTGTTATATGGCTAATGAAGAGAGACAGGAAATGGCAGTGTTATATGGCTAATGAAGAGGGAAGGGAAATGGCAGTGTTATATGGCTAATGAGAGAAAGGAAATGGCAGTGTTATATGGCTAATGAAGTAATAGTCAAAGTCAGAGAGGACACTGCTGTCTAGTGTACTGTGTGAGGTGCACAATGTCAATGTCTACTGTGTGTGTGTGTGTGTGTGTATGAGAGAGAGAGAGAGAGAGAAAGAGAGAGATGTCAGGTGTGTGTGTGTGTGAGAGAGAGAAAGAGAGATGTCAGGTGTGTGTGTGTGTGAGAGCGAGAGAGATGTCAGGTGTGTGTGATGTCCAGTGCCACTCACTGCTTCCGTATCCGTCGCTGACCCACTCCGGCGCTGATCCGGAGGATGTGGAACGCAGAGAGTCCAGCTGCTCCAGCTACCACACACACAGACAGACACACACCATTACCCACGATACACACACCCCATTACCCACGATACACACACACACACATCATTACCCACAATGCACACCACCCATCTTTCTGCCCCAGCTACGACACAGACACCATTACCCACAATACACTGCGTGAACAGAATTGCCCATCTTTTCAGTAAAATTAAAAAGGCCTAAGCATACTGGCATCCTGAGACAAGGCAATGTACAATGTTCAGGACTTTTTAAGCATTAAGGCACATTTAGACTGCAAAACAACAAAACTAAAAAAAATAAAAAATAAAAACTGAAAAAAAAAAAAAAAACTACACTCAAATGCTGTTCTTTGCTGCAAAAGACAACAGAGCATGTATTTTTTTGTGGTGGAGTTTATCTGTAAAATGTCAAAAATTGATTCATAAGAACACCATTATGTAAATCTCAAGTGCTAAAACCTGCTGTATTGGTCAACTGTTGCAACTGTAATGATCAGTAATCCACCCCCAGCCCTCACCTTGCCATCAGATGGAGGTAGGGGACTCACCTGGTGTGCGTCGAGCCAGAGATTATCGGAGGCGCAGAGCGTGTGTGTTAGGGCTTTGACTTTTGCTCAAAAATCATATTTGAAGTTGGTTTGTTTATGAATATTAATACTCGAATATGCTCAACATTTATTAATAATATTTTGACCATTGAATGCAGTCAGTAAGACCTATATTGGTATCAAACTCAAGTTGTCCACCAGAGGGCAGTGTATCAAGGGCACGTAGTCAATGTCAATAGACTATGTGAACGAAAAGCTAAATATTTATGCGTGTTAAAACTAGTATTATTGAGCAAACAAGATGTTCGGTGTCGGAATGAAGATGCAATGAGCGGAATATAACAGAAGATGTTATGACACAGTTAATGCTCCATCGGAAATACACAAGCTTACAGGAATCTTTTGTGTACCTAGTGAAAGATGTTTTTGGAAGAACAACACGGTGTGATGACTTTTTTAATTAACAGTCAGACATGTCACTTTGTCCTCCCTTGTGATTTTCCCCTCTTGCTGTGGGAAGCCAAAGTGGCATCAAGCGCCGCACTCTTGCTGTTCAAACTGGCAGTAGCGTAGATTTAAAACTCCTCGCCAGGCGCGCTTGCTGCTTGTTTTGGTATGCAAAATAGGAGCGAACCAGGACGCTAACCTCACCTACAGGAGCCTAGATGACTAATAATACCGCAATGAGCTCGCGATTCACAACTTCACCAGCTGGAATCTGAATTGAAAACGTTTACACGCAAATACATTTACAAAAAATAATACCTATAACAGGTTCGAATATTAACTGCTGCCATTCGAATATCTCTCATTTTTTAAATACTCGAATTATATTTGAGTTCGGAGTCAAAGCCCTAGTGTGTGTGTGGGGGTAGGGGACACCTGGTGTGCGTTGAGGGAGTTGGGGGAGTGTGTGTGTGTGTGTGTGTGTGTGACTGACCTGGTCTGCGTCGAGGGAGTCGAGCATGGAGAGGTTATCTGACGCGCAGAGGGAGGTGGGGGAGTGTGTGTGTGTGTGTGTGTGTGTGTGTGTGTGTGGTACTCACGTGGTGTGCGTCGAGGGAGTCGAGCATGGAGAGGTTGTAGGAGGCGCAGAGGGAGGTGGGGGAGGGAGGTGGGGGATTGTGTGTGTGTGTGTGTGTGTGTGTGGGACTGACCTGGTGTGCGTCGAGGGAGTCGAGCATGGAGAGGTTGTCGGAGGCGCAGAGGGAGGTGGGGGAGTGTGTGTGTGTGGTACTCACGTGGTGTGCGTCGAGGGAGTCGAGCATGGAGAGGTTGTCGGAGGCGCAGAGGGAGGTGGGGGAGTGCAGGCTGCTGCTGCTGGTGGCCTGGTGTGTGTGGGGGTCGGGCGGCAGGTCTGGGTCGGGGGGCATGTGCATGGAGTGTGAGGGGGAGGAGAGCGCGGCCCCCCCTCCGACCCCCCCGCCCCGCCGCAGGTCCAGCAGGTCCAGGCGCGCCCCCGGCTGCAGGCCGCTGAGCTCGGACAGGTGGGACACGGCGTGCAGGTGGACGGCCCCGCGCTCCTCCATGCTGGCGTCCGGGCGACGCAGGAGCTCTGGGGAGCAGAGCGAGGAGGCCTCCAGCGAGGAGGCGAAGGCGGGGAGGAGGTGGGCGTGGGGGTGGGGGTGGCGGATGGGGGAGGTGGTGGAGGAGACCAGCTGAGGGGCAGCAGGGGGCGGCGCGGTGGGGGGGGCGCAGCGCTGGCGTAGCTGCTCCAGCTCTCGCTGCTGATAGGCCAACTCCTCCTCCTGCACCGCCAGGTCCTCCTGCAGGCTACGAAGCTCCGCCTTCAGACGCCCGTTATGCACCTCCAGATCCGCCAGAGCACGGTCCTTAGTCTGCGAATACACACACCAAGTTACACACACATTACACACACACACATTACACACACGCCCGTTATGCACCTCCAGATCCGCCAGAGCACGGTCCTTAGTCTGCGAATACACACACACACAGGTTACACACACATTACACACACACACACACACACAACCATTATGCACCTCCAGATCGGCCAGAGCACGGTCCTTAGTCTAGGAATACACACACACAGGTTACACACACATTACACACACAGCCGTTATGCACCTCCAGGTCCGTCAGAGCACGGTCCTTAGTCTAGGAATACACACACACACACACACACAACCATTATGCACCTCCAGGTCCGCCAGAGCACGGTCCTTAGTCTAGGAATACACACACACACAGGTTACACACACATTACACACACACACACACACACACAGATTACACACCCACACGCCCGTTAGGCACCTCCAGGTCCACCAGAGCACGACCCTTCGTCTGGGAACACACACACACACACACACACACACACACACTCACTCACATACAGACATACAGAGATACACACACCAACACACACACAGATACACACCTGTCCTTCTTCCCTGAGTTTCTCTGCGCGTTCAGTGCTGGAGCTAAGCCCCTCCTTCACGGCTGCAAGCTCCGCCCTGAGAGCCTGATGCTCCGCCCTGAGCGCCTGATGCTCCGCCCCCAGCTGGTTGAGCTGTCGCTCGCGCTCCCTGAGTGCCGCATCCGCCTTCGCCAGCGTCTCCTCGGCACACGTCTGCACACACACACAGATCTGGGGTCAGTCTACACACACTGCTTAGAGTCCACACACGTCTGCGCACACACACACACAGATCTGGGGTCAGTCTACACACACTGCTTAGAGTCCACACACGTCTGCGCACACACACATACATCTGGGGTTAGTCTACACACACCACTTACAGTCCACACACGTCTGCACACGCACACACACACACACACACACACACACACACACACACACACACACACAGATCTGGAGTCAGTCTACACACACCACTTACAGTCCACACACGTCTGCACACACACACACATACACAGATCTGGGGTCAGTCTACACACCTCACTTACAGTCCACACACATCTGCCAGCGTCTCCTCCGCACACGTCTGCACACACACACACACATACACAGATCTGGGGTCAGTCTACACACATCCCACACAGTCCACACACGTCTGCACACACACACACACACACACACAGATCTGGGGTCAGTCTACACACATCCCACACAGTCAACACACGTCTGCACACACACACACAGATCTGGGGTCAGTCTACACACACACCACTTACAGTCCACACACGTCTGCACACACACACACACACACAGTCAACACAGTCTGCCAGCGTCTCCTCCGCACACGTCTGCGCGCGCGCGCACGCGCACACACACACACACACACACACTTGGGGTCAGTCTACATACACCTCACACACACACGTTTGCCAGTGTCTCCTCCGCACACACACACACACCTGGGGTCAGTCTACATATACCTCACACACACGCGCACACACACACACACACACACACACGTCTGCCAGTGTCTCCTCCGCAAACGTCTGCGTGCGCGCGTGCACGCACACACACACACACACACACACACACACACACACACACAAACCTGGGGTCAGTCTACATACACCTTACACACACGTCTGCACACACACATCTGCCAGCGTCTCCTCCGCACACGTCTACACACATGCACACACACCTGGGGTTAGTCTACACTCACACCTCACACACAGACACACACACGTCTGTCATCGTCTCCTCTGCACACATCTGCGGTCGGTCTACACACACCTTACACACACACACACACACACACACACACACACACACACACACACACACACAACTGGGGTCAGTCTACACACACGTCTGCACACACACCTGGGGTCTACACACACCTCATACACACATCTACAAACACACAGACCTGGGGTCAGTCTACACACACCTCACACACACACATCTGCACACACACCTAGGGTTAGTCTACACACACCTCACACACACACGTCTGCACACACACCTGGGGTTAGTCTACACACACCTCATACACACATCTGCAAACACACAGACCTGGGGTTAGTCTACACACACGTCATGTCAGTCTACACACACAAAGACCCGGGTACACACATCTCACACACACCTGGGGTTAGTCTACACACACCACTTCCAGTCAACACACACGTCTGCAGGGGAGACTCGGACCTGGGGTCAGTTTACACACACCTCACACACGTATGCAAATACACACACACACACACACACTGCTGGGGTCAGTCTAAACACACACATCCTACAGTCAATGCACACGTCTGTTGGGGCAAACACAGCTCTGGGGTCAGTGTAGATACAACTCATATAGTCAGCGCACCATCAAAACACCAGGCCACAGTGCTGGAGTCAGTTTAAATGTAACTTGCAATCCCAGCACAATTCAAAACAGCACAATGCAACAGGACTAGGCTCAGTTTAAACGTACCTCTTACAGTCAGTGCACAATCATAACACCAGGCCACAGTGCTGGAGTCAGTTTAAATGCAACTCTCAGAGTGACATTTCAAAACACTTCTATGCACTACACACAATTCAAAACACCACTACGCAATAGCACTGGGGTCAGTTAAAACATAACCCTTATAGTTTTTCAACAATTCAAAACACCAGTAGAAAAACTGATGCAGAATCAAGAGTTCAGAATGACCTCAAGCAGTTTTCATTCAACACGCCTCTTACAGTCCAAGCACAATCAAAACACCACAGACAACAGTACTGGAGTCAGTTTTAACGCAACTGTTGCAGTCTCTGCAACATTAACAACGCTAGGAGAACTGTTTCAGATTCAGAAGTTAACTGAAGTGAAGCAAACGAAGAAAACAGCCTCATGCAGCTATCATTTGTTACCCTCCCT
This sequence comes from Coilia nasus, assembly GCA_027475355.1. Lineage (NCBI taxonomy): Eukaryota > Metazoa > Chordata > Actinopteri > Clupeiformes > Engraulidae > Coilia > Coilia nasus. The sequence goes on along the minus strand of CM050220.1, from coordinate 3,298,663 downwards.
GCTGTCAGCTAGTCAGGCTTTTAGTAATCGCTACACTGTCTACGGTTCTGGTCCGGACGACTGGGAAATGGGTCGTTTTTAAGCTGCTTATTTTTAGTCCTGGCCAGGCCGGGCCTCTCCCAGGCAGAGGAAGAGTTTGAGTGGTTCAGACCCTAGAAGCTGCAACAGATATCTAGCAGCAACACTCTAATGAAAAGCAGCTCCGCTCCCCTCTCCGCGCCCTCACATCTGTAGCAGTCTCACAGCGGAAACTAAAACTAAAATAACCCCCCTCGAGGCTCACCCTTTATCTCCGTGGCACAGACAACGTCGAGAAAAGCTGAAAGGAAGAGAAGCCAAACGAAGCGAAAGTCTGAAGCTGCAGAGTTTGAGAAGTGGAAACTTTAGTGTTCCTCTTCTGTGAGTAGTTTGGTTCCTGTGTGAGTCAGACTCAAACGCCTGCCAGCTCACAGATTACTGCTCTAACCACGCCCTCTTCTCTAACGCCTCTTTTTTTCCCTCCTCCCTCTCTTTTCACTTCTCTTCCTTCTCCCTCCCTCCCTCTCTCGCTCTTTTCTTCTCTTCCTCCTCCCTCCCTCTCTTCTTCTCTTCTGTCTGGCAGGTATATCTTCAGTGTAAACATTCCTTGCTGCCGTCTGCTGAGCAAACTAAGGTGTACCTGCCAGCAAAGGCCACAGTGGGCATCTATACCAGTCTGCTTAGCAGAGACCAGTGGGCATCTATACCAGTCTGCTTAGCAGAGACCAGTGGGCATCTATACCAGTCTGCTCACACAGTGGGCATCTACACCAGTCTGCTCAGCACAGCACACAGTGGGCATCTATACCAGTCTGCTCAGCACAGCACTCAGTGGGCATCTACACCAGTCTGCTCAGCACAGTGGGCATCTACAACAGTCTGCTGAGCAGGGGCCACAGTGGGCATCTATACCAGTCTGCTTAACAGAGACCAGTGGGCATCTATACCAGTCTGCTCAGCACAGTGGGCATCTATACCAGTCTGCTGAGCAGGGGCCACAGTGGGCATCTATACCAGTCTGCTCAGCACAGCACTCAGTGGGCATCTATACCAGTCTGCTGAGCAGGGGCCACAGTGGGCATCTATACCAGTCTGCTCAGCACAGTGGGCATCTACACCAGTCTACTGAGCACAGTGGGCAGTTATACCACAGCCTGAGTAAAGACCCACATATCAGGGCTTAAACATGTAGAACACATTACCATTCGGTGTTGTTAAACCAGAGAGGTTAATACATGTAGAAAATGATAACTATAATTCAATTACAGAAAAATGTAAAAAGTACAGTTGATAGGACTTGGCTTTTGAAATAACTATAAACCTTTTCCCCCCTGAGACTTCAAGTCTTGTATTATTATTGCACAGTTGCCTGTACAACAAAACTAAACTCTGTTGACTTCAAGACGGTCAAGAACTAAAGGCTTTATTTCAGACTGAAACACTGGGCATAGCCTGCTGGGATTACAGATAATGTGATATTATATTATATAATGTTATTCTATTAGATGATATGGCATATGTAATATGCTCTATCCCTCACCAGAACTTCCTTCTGCGACTCCTCATGAAGGCTGACCCTCTCATCCAGCTGATCGTTCAGGTCCTCGATGACGCAGTTCTTTGATGTCACTTCCTGTTTGAGCTTCTGGATTTCCTCCTGGAGCCGGCCTTCCCGCTGCCTCAGGGCCTGGCGCTCCACGTACAGCTCCTTCTTGCTCGTCTCCAGGGTGACGACCTTTGACCTCGCCTCCTTGACCTCCTCCTCCAGCTCCGTGACCTTTGACCGGAGCGCCTCTGCGCTCCTGCTGCTCTCCTCCTCGCTCCTCTGGAGCTCCAGAACCAGGGCCTCCAGCTCCTCCTTCTCCCCAGCCAGAGTGCTCCCCTCCTGGGCTTGGCCTTGGCGCCGCTGGGCCTCTGCTCCCACCCTCTCCAGCTGCCTCAGGGCCTCGTCTCTCCTCTCCTGCACCTCCTTCACCCTGAGCTCCATCTCCGCCAAGGAGACCTGCCGCTGCTTGTCCCCGTCCTCCAGCTCCCTGATGCGGGCCTCCAGCCGCTCCGCCTGGGCCTCCTTCTCCTCCAGCTGCCCCCGGAGCTCCAGGGCCTCCCGCTCCTGCTCGGCCAGCCTGCCCCGCTCCTCCTTGAGGCTGCTGCCCAGCGCCCTCACCTGTAGGGGTGGGTATTGGCAGCGACTTTACGATCCGATTCATATCACGATACATTTGTCACGATACTATTCTATCATGACACATTTGTCACGATACTATTCTAACATGACACATTGTGATACTGGGTATACTGCAATATATTGCGTTATTCTACATAGTTCAGTGAACATGTACAAATACAGCTGAATTAACAGTTGCTATTTACGATCTGGATAGTCTAACATCTTATTAAAACTGAATTAAATTAACATAACTGAGAACAACAAAGCTGATGAGTAGGAGTGCTGCCTGGAACAAAATTAATCCATTTTCTGATGGTGCTCTTTGGTCAAGGGCTATATCCACAATCAAAAATCCGAAAATACCAAGGCACTCATCTTTTATCTAAAAAGCCTTTATTAAATGGGCTCAAACATAGTTAAAAACATGTACTTAGACGCGTTTCGGCAAGAAGCCTTCGTCAGGAAGTGTGCAATTTCAGCAGGTAGGTCTGGTTAAAACAATTAGTATGGGTGATGTTACAGGTGTGTGGGGTTGGGCCATCAATTAGCCAATGGCAGGAGAACATAGGTTAAGGAGGCCACACTAGAAACATCCATATTGGCCAAAAGATGAGTGCCTTGGTATTTTCAGATTTTTAACATGACTGAGAGTTACTGAACTCAACATAACCCAAAAACATAAAGTGCATAGAATTTAGAAAATAAACTACTGGAGGACAGAGCCAGAAGTTGATATAGTATACTGTGAAAAAATTGTATCACAATACAATACGATATCGATGTTTAAATCGATACACTATATTGTGAAAATGAGTATCACAACATATTGCGATAATGATATTTTCAGACAGCCCCACGCACCTGCTCCGCGTACTCCTCCTCCTGGGCGAGGAGCAGCCTTTGCAGCGCCTCCTTCTCGGCCGCCGCCTCCTCCAGCTGCTGCCGCACCTTGCGTAGGCGCTGGCGGGAGGAGCGCAGGCTGTGATTGGCCAGCTCGTGGCCCAGGCTCTCCTCGTGGCCCAATCCGGAGTGTGCGAGCGCGTGGGCGCGGCCGAGGGGGCCGGCGTTCCAGGAGTAGTCGGAGGACTCGGGGCTGGTGGCGGCCGTGCCCCCCCCGGCGTCGCTCTCGCCCTGCGGGTCGCTGAGCTCGTGGGCGTTGGGGCCCAGCTGGGCCAGCTCCGCCTGCAGCCGCTGGATCACCTCGTGCAGCTGCTCCACCTCCTGCTCCTGCGCCTCCCGCACGCGCTCCTGGTCGCCGCGGAGACGCTCCACCTGTGCCTGCAGCTCCTCCAGCTCCGCCTGCCGCTCCTCCGTCACCTGGGGGTCATGGGGGAGTCATGTTTATTTACAAAACACTTTACAAACAACAACAACAACAACAACCTGCCGCTCCTCCGCCCCCTGGGGGTCATGGGGGAGTCATGTTTATTTACAAAACACTTTACAAACAACAACAACAACAACAACAACCCGCAGCTCCTCCGTCACCTGGTGGTCATGGGGGAGTCATGTTTATTACAAAACACTTTACAAACAACAACAACAACAACAACCTGCCGCTCTTCCGTCACCTGGGGGTCATGGTGGAGTCATGTTTATTTAGGAAACACTTTACAAACAACAACAACAACAACCTGCCGCTCCTCCGCCACCTGAGAGTCACGTTTATTCAGGAAACACTTTACAAAACAACAACAACAACAACAACAACAACAACAACAACAACCTGCAGCTCCACCAGCTCCGCCTGCCGCTCCTCCGTCACCTGGGGGGAGGGGTCATGTTTATTTACAAAACACTTTACAAACACATACAAAACAACAAACAACAGCAGCCGCAGCAGCTGACCAAAGTGATAAAGAAGCAGCGTAGGTCTCCACCTTAACGCTCATTGTTGAGTCCACAAGAAAAACGGGCATGGTCACAAAATGCAGAAACTGAGAAAATGGAATTAAGTTTGATATTTCCTTTTGCTTTTATACGTGAATGTTATTTTAAAATGCGTCTAGCTTGAGACTGTACTTGTTTTTTCACAAGATTCCTTTTGAAAAAGCTGGGGTTTCCATGCAATCACCACTAGGGGGAGTAACTTACACAAATGTGATTTTGTGACCATGCACGCGTTTCCCGTGAACTCTTCATTTAGGAGCTGAATGGAGGCATCTCCACCCTAATGCTCATATTTAGGAGCTGAATGGAGCCACCTCCACCCTAATGCTCATATTTAGGAGCTGAATGGAGCCACCTCCACCCTAATGCTCATATTTAGGAGCTGAATGGAGGTGCCATATCCACCCTTAATGCTCATATTTAGGAGCTGAATGGAGGCTCTGTCTCCACCCTAATGCTTATATTTAGGAGCCGAATGGAGGCAACCTTTCTCACCCTAAAGCTCATATTTAGGAGCTGAATGGAGGCTCTGTCTCCACCCTAATGCTCATATTTAGGAGCCGAATGGAGGTGCGGTCTCCACCCTAAGTGGAGGTGCTGTCTGTCTCACCCGGTTGTCTGTGATGAGCTCCAGCTCCTGCTGTAGGCGTAGCAGCTGCTGGTTGAGGTGGTCGATCTCCTGGTTCTTCTCCTGCAGGAGGGCGGCGGGGAGACGCAGGGCCTTCTCCTGCTCCTCCTCTTGCGCCTCCTCACGCCTGCGCAACTCGCTCACCATATCCTAGCAACCACAGGAGAGAGACTAGGTCTATTACTGTATAACACAGCCCATCTCCTAGCAACCACAGGAGAGAGACTAGGTCTATTACTGTATAACACAGCCCATCTCCTAGCAACCACAGGAGAGAGACTAGGTCTATTACTGTATAACACAGCCCATCTCCTAGCAACCACAGGAGAGAGACTAGGTCTATTACTGTATAACACAGCCCATATCCTAGCAACCACAGGAGAGAGACTAGGTCTATTACTGTATAACACAGCCCAACTCCTAGCAACCACAGGAGAGAGACTAGGTCTATTACTGTATAACACAGCCCAACTCCTAGCAACCACAGGAGAGAGACTAGGTCTATTACTGTATAACACAGCCCATCTCCTAGCAACCACAGGAGAGAATAGGTCTATTACTGTATAACACAGCCCATCTCCTAGCAACCACAGGAGAGAGACTAGGTCTATTACTGTATAACACAGCCCATCTCCTAGCAACCACAGGAGAGACTAGGTCTATTACTGTATAACACAGCCCATCTCCTAGCAACCACAGGAGAGAGACTAGGTCTATTACTGTATAACACAGCTCATCTCCTAGCAACCACAGGAGAGAGACTAGGTCTATTACTGTATAACACAGCTCATCTCCTAGCAACCACAGGAGAGAGACTAGGTCTATTACTGTATAACACAGCTCATCTCCTAGCAACCACAGGAGAGACTAGGTCTATTACTGTATAACACAGCCCATCTCCTAGCAACCACAGGAGAGAATAGGTCTATTACTGTATAACACAGCCCATCTCCTAGCAACCACAGGAGAGACTAGGTCTATTACTGTATAACACAGCCCATCTCCTAGCAACCACAGGAGAGAGACTAGGTCTATTACTGTATAACACAGCTCATCTCCTAGCAACCACAGGAGAGAGACTAGGTCCATTACTGTATAACACAGCCCATCTCCTAGCAACCACAGGAGAGAGACTAGGTCTATTACTGTATAACACAGCCCAACTCCATCACACCAGAGAAGGGAAATGAGATTGATTTGTATTACTGTACAACACAACCAACCAACCAACCAATCCCTCCCTGCCTTCCCTATGATATGGAATCATTACACATCATATTACACAACGATTTATATCGAAGCTTAGGGTCTATAAGGGTCAGCTGTGTGCAGACTGTGTGACAGGTAGCCTACATGCACGTGCCATCATACAATCATGGAGCTAGTCACACTCACACAGCTTAGTGAGGGCAGGCAAACACACACACACAGACCTGTAGCTCGGTGCGGGTACACACACACACACACACACAGACCTGTAGCTCGGTGAGGGTACACACACACACACAAACACAGACCTGTACCTCGGTGAAGGCACACACACACACACACACACACAGACCTGTAGCTCAGTGAGGGTACACACACACAGACCTGTAGCTCGGTGAGGGTACACACACACACACACACACACACACACACAGACCTGTAGCTCAGTGAGGGTACACACACACACACACACACACACACAGACCTGTACCTCGGTGAGGGTACACACACACACACACACACACAGACCTGTAGCTCAGTGAGGGTACACACACACACACACACACACACACACAGACCTGTACCTCGGTGAGGGTACACACACACACACACACCTGTAGCTCGGTGAGGGCGTCCTGTAGCTGCTCCTCGCGGGCCTGGTGCCCCCTGGTGGCGAGTTCCAGCTGCAGACTGAGCTCCTGCACCTCCTCCTGCCTCTGCTCCAGCTCCGCCTGCACCTCCTCCACACGCGCCAGCAGGGCCTCCACCTGAGGCACAGAGATAGACAGATAGACACACACACACACACAGACACACACACACACACACAGACACACACACACAGACACACACAGACACACACAGACACACACACACAAGGTAAATACATGCATGGAGGAATGCATGTGCACGTGCACACACCCCCACGCACGCACACACACACACACATACACTCACACACAAATGCACAAATGCAGAAATGCAACACACACACACACACACACACGCACGTGTACGTGTGAGAGCATGTACACACACAAACATGCCAAAACTGCACATCAAAAGCGGCCAGTCATTGTGGATTACTGGTGGAGTGAGTCTACATGACACCTTATGGGCTTGAAAACAAATAGCATAAGTACTTACCCATCCCGGCCACTAGATGGCACAAGCAATCTACTGCACTGAACATCCTCACAGTAACAGCACAAGTACAGAAACAGCAGAGTGTGATCAAACTATGGCAACCTCAGACGGAGGGGGCTGGGGACATATTTGTGACTGGGCCCAAGACTGCATATAATAAATAAAGGCACTCTCCACTTAATCTTTTCCATAAAAGCCTTGTTCCAAGCATAGTCATATGTGCAGTCTTGGTATAAACACATTAGGCATCACTTGCAGTCAGTCACATACAGCTTCCTAAGCTACATGGTGTGTGTGAGGGGACACATTTTGTCGACAGTGGAGACGCATAGTGTGTACAGGGGGGAAAATAAACACATCGTTTGCCTCCAAGGCACACACACACACACACACACACCTGTTGGTCTTTGTTGTCCAGCTCCTGTAAGGCGGAGTCGAGCTCCTGGCGTAGGCCGTGTTCGGCGGTGCTGTCGGGCAGGCGGTGTTTGGTCTCGTCCAGCTTGGACTGCAGCGCCGAGATCTGCAGCTTGTTGGCGTACTGCTGCTGCTGAAGGGCCTCCTTATCCTGGGACACACACACACACACACACACATTACACACAATCAGAGTTTGGACTGCAGCGCCGAGATCTGCAGCTTGTTGGCGTACTGCTGCTGCTGAAGGGCCTCCTTATCCTGGGACACACACACACACACACAATCATGGTTTCAGCACAAAGCAAGGGCACTATTTATGACCGTGTCGGCGCCTGCTTCCACTTCCGGGTGAAATTCCGGTAGAAAATTCCAGTGCATGCGCAGTACGCGAATCCGATCCGATCCTGTGCACAAGGCGGCACCATGCGGATTAACATCGGCTTAAGCCAGGGGTTTCAATCGGATTCGCGAAACCAATCCCTATACGATCTTTAGCTTGTGCACATGAATTCAATAGGATTCGAATCAGATTCGAATCAGATTCAACTCGTCCATGTGCACGCAGTGACTGACAGATAGCTTTTAGGAAAGGCCACAGGCCGAAAGGTTTGTCTCCATCAAATGAAGAATCACTGACAGGTAGCTTTTAGGAAAGGCCACATGCCGAAAGGTTTGTCTCCATCAAATGAAGAATCACTGACAGGTAGCTTTTAGGAAAGGCCACATGCCGAAAGGTTTGTCTCCATCAAATGAAGAATCACTGACAGGTAGCTTTTAGGGAAGGCCACATGCCGAAAGGTTTGTCTCCATCAAATGAAGAATCACTGGAGGAGAGCTAAAGAGTGTGTGCTGCTTCTCCCTCAAAGCTTAATGCACAAAAACATGCATACACCTGTGTGCAATCACACACACACACGTTGAGAAATATATACCAGCAGTGCAAGCCATTAGTGCAGTATTAGTCCCTGTTCCAGTACAAGAACATATCAATTTCCCGGTCTTTTGCTCCTCTCTGCCCCGTCTATAGTCTCTCTGTGGAGTGAATAGATCAGTCTTGCCGGTGGAGTCATCAGGAAAAGCAAGCAAGAAATTAAAGAATTAAATGGAGAGAGCGCAAGGGAAAGAGAGCTGGCGAGAGAGAGAGAGCAAGAGAGAGAGAGAGAGAGAGAGAGAGAGAGAGAGAGAGAGAGAGAGAGAGAGAGAGAGAGAGAGAGAGAGAGAGAGAGAGAGAGAGAGAGAGAGAGAGAGAGAGAGAGAGAGAGAGAGAGAGAGAGAGAGAGAGAGAAAGGTGAAGCAGAGAGATAAAAAAAGAAGGGAGAGAGAGCGAGAAAGACAGAGGGGTGATGTAGTGAGTGTGTCATTAGTGGCAGAGAGGGTCAGAGAGGGTAGAGACGTGATGGGCTCCGTGTGTGTGTGTGGGAGTGACACTTCAGGCTACTCTTGGCCAGAAGCAGGTACACACACACACACACACACACACACACAGTCTTCTCTATAGGGCTGAGTGCCACTGTGTGGGAGAGGGCACTTCATGTGCCACTGAGAGATGCTATTTTTGGATATCACAGGCTTTTCCCAGCACTCTTCCACTGCTCTGTGTGTGTGTGTGTGTGTGTGTGTGTGTGTGTGTGTGTGTGTGTGTGTGTGTGTGTGTGTGTGTGTGCGCCCACAAACTTAAGGGCACTATACATCTCTTGCTAAGTGCACTCTTGCAAGGCCCAAACTTTTCAATTTTTTGTGCGAGGGAGTGTACTTCTAGTCCTATACTGCAAACCTGGTTCCAACTTGTGCACGCCTCTGTATGTGTGTGTGTGTGTGTGTGTGTGTGTACCTGCATGAGGTCCTGCTGGTTCTTGCGTGCGCGCTGCAGGTCCTGCTCCAGCTGAGAGAGTGTGCGGCTGTGTGTGTGTGTGTGTGCGTGTGTGTGTGTGCGTGCGTGTGCGTGTGTGTGTGTGCGTGTGCGTGAGTGCGTGTGTGTGCATGTACCTGCATGAGGTCCTGCTGGTTCTTGCGTGCGCGCTGCAGGTCCTGCTCCAGCTGAGAGAGTGTGCGGCTGGCCTCGGTGCTGGCCAGCAGGGCTTGCTCCAGCTCGCGGATGCGGCCCGTCAGCTTGTCGATCTCCTCGTTGCGCTCGACCACGTCGCGCTGGGCCTGTTCTCGCGCCAGCTGCAGCACGCTCAGATCCTCCATCTTGTCTCGCACCAGCGCCTGCAGGCTCTCCACCTACACGCGCACACACACACCACACGGCGGCCATCTTGGTTACGGATGCACCGACACATTTCTGATGTCATCCTTAAAACATTTATTTAGGTACGTTAATTACTGGATTTAGTTATGCTTATTAACACTGTGCCACCCGTATGCAGCTTTGACAGTGTTGAATTTAACAATTAATAAGGCAATATATATAGTGATATAAAACATAAGATTAGTATTCATGGAAAAACTGTGCACTGCATTTTATTCAACTTCTTGAGACCAAATTGTGATGTCAAAGCTGCATTGAGTGGCAGCTTCAGACACAACTGAGACAAGCCAACATGCTGTGGAGCTATGCCAACATGCTGTGGAGCTATGCCAACATGCTGTGGAGCTATGCCAACATGCTGTGGTAGGATGCCAACATGCTGTGGTAGGATGCCAACATGCTGTGGAGCTATGCCAACATGCTGTGGTAGGATGCCAACATGCTGTGGAGCTATGCCAACATGCTGTGGAGCTATGCCAACATGCTGTGGAGCTATGCAAACATGCTGTGGTAGGATGCCAACATGCTGTGGAGCTATGCCAACATGCTGTGGAGCTATGCCAACATGCTGTGGAGCTATGCCAACATGCTGTGGAGCTATGCCAACATGCTGTGGTAGGATGCCAACATGCTGTGGAGCTATGCCAACATGCTGTGGAGCTATGCCAACATGCTGTGGAGCTATGCCAACATGCTGTGGAGCTATGCCAACATGCTGTGGTAGGATGCCAACATGCTGTGGAGCTATGCCAACATGCTGTGGAGCTATGCCAACATGCCTAAGGAGGTAGCTACAGATCAAAGCTACTACTACTACACACACAGACAAGACAGGCGCATTGTCAGACATGACACCTAACACAGAAGAGTTAAAGACAGACAAGAGCAGCCAACAGGTTAGCCAAGCTGTTCCTTACGACCATGCATCACAGAACTACTAATGTGTGCAAACAATGTGTGTGTGTGGGTTGTGTGCACGAGAGAGGCAGAGAAAGTGGGTGTGTGAGCATGTCTGAGAGGTAGACCGTGCGATAAACGTGTGTGTGGGGGGTGTTTAGGATAAGAACAAACACTACTGCAGGGGGGTCATGCAGAGGCAAACAGCGGAACACAGGAGGAAGCTAACGGGAGGAAGCTAACGGGAGGAAGCTAACGGGAGGATGCTAACGGGAGGAAGCTAACGGGAGGAAGCTAACGGGAGGAAGCTAACATGCGGAGGCCAATATAAGTTTACCATACCTGAGCAACCAACTCCTCTATCTACATCATTGGGTTAATGTGGGGGAGAGAGACATCACACACACACAACACATCTTAGACTCACAGCAACTTACACTCACAGCAACCAGCAGGCAAAACATATGGGGCAAAACATATTGGACAGCAAGCATAAGCGTATCATGATCAACTTCTCTGTGTTAATAATCATCTTTCACA
>CM050220.1:3220000-3282500 GCA_027475355.1 Coilia nasus | reverse complement strand
TTCAGACATGTCCGATCCCCCAAGTGCGCCCCCTACTGGACCATCTGGGCCTAAAGCCTTCTGTGTCTCCTCCTGTCCCATTCAAACATGTCCGATCCCCCAAGTGCGCCCCCTACTGGACCATCTGGGCCTAAAGCCTTGTGTCTCCTCCTGTCCAATCCAATCCCATGCCTGCACCCCCCCCCCCCCCCAAAACCATCTGGTCTCACCCTTCCCTCCTTCATCCCCTGTCTAATCCCACACGTGCGCCTCCTACAGGGCTATCTGGGCCACACCCTTCTCTGCATCTTCTCTCCTCTGGCCAATCCCCCACGTATCCCCCTCCTGTCCAATCCCTTACCCTTACCCTGTGGGCCTTACCCTTCTCTGCATCTCCAAGGCCCTATATTGCCCTGTCTCCTCCTGTCTAATCCAACTACATGCGCCCCCTAGTGGCCAGTGTGGGCCTTACCCTTCTCTGTGTCTCCAAGGCCCTATATTGCCCTGTCTCCTCCTGTCTAATCCAACTACATGCGCCCCCTAGTGGCCAGTCTGGGCCTCACCCTTCTCTGCGTCTCCAAGGCCCTATATTACCCTATCTCCTCCTGTCTAATCCAACTACATGCGCCCCCTAGTGGCCAGTGTGGGCCTCACCCTTCTCTGCGCCTCCTCCTGTCTAATCGCCCAAAGGCACGCCCCCTTGTGGGCAGTGTGGGCCTCACCCTTCTCTGCGTCTCCGAGGCCGGCGCTGAGGGCGTCCCTCTGGCGGAGGAGTAGCGTGTGCTCCTCACTCAGCTGCTGCAGCGCCTCGCGCGCCTCCTCCAGCTCCTTCACCAGACGCTCCTCACGCACCTCCTTCTGCTGGAAACGCTCCTCCAGAGAGGCCTTCTCACACACATAGCCCTCCAGCAGACCTGAGGAGAACACAGAAGAGATTAGAGTACACACACACACACACACACATACACTCCTCCAGAGAGGCCTTCTCACACACTCACCCTCAGCCTTATGTAACTCCAGCTGCAGGTGGCTCTTGTGGCTGGCCTCCTGATCCAGCTGCTCCAGGAGCTGCCTGTGTTGCTGCAGTAGCTGAGCCGTGTCCTCAGTGCTGGTCTGACTGAAGTGCTCCGTCTGCTCCAGCTAACACACACACAGATACACACACATATGCACGCACACACACACACAGTTCATCTTTAAGGGCCAAGCCACAAATAAAAGTTTCAAATCTACCCCAAGTGTACTTTTTCCTGGTTTAAAAACACTTGCAAACACAACTGGTCTGGTGTACTGCCCCCTACCTGTCTGGAGGAGTAGTGTACCGCCCCCTACCTGTCTGGATGATTACTCTATTACCCCCTACCTGTCTGGAGGAGTGGTGTACTGCCCCCTACCTGTTTGAAGGAGTAGTGTACTGCCTTTACCTGTCTGGAGGATTACTCTACTACCCCCTACCTGTCTGGAGGACTGGTGTACTGCCCCCTACCTGTTTGGAGGAGCGGTCCAGGAGCTCCAGGAGCTTGTCGACGCTGCAGCGCAGGCGGCCCCCGGCCCCCAGCAGCAGCTCCTCCTGGGGGGCCTCCATCTGCAGCTCGGCCCCCACAAACAGGCTCTCGCACAGGCGCTGGGACAGCTCCTCATCACTCATGGACCACAGGCTGCTGTCCTGACCGCACTCACCACCCACCACTGGGTCACAGTCTGGGGGACAGGACACGAGAGATGGGGACAGATGAGGAGGGGACAGGACACGAGAGATGGGGACAGATGAGGAGGGGACAGGACACGAGAGATGGGGACAGATGAGGAGGGGACAGGACACGAGAGATGGGGACAGATGAGGAGGGGATAGGACACCAGAGATGGGGACATGAAGCTTGTTTTAAGAGTTGGCTAGCTCTGACAAGCCTGGGTTGCTTGCTTGGGCAAAAAACTTTTCTTTAATTTTGTGTGCAAATGAATGAATGCAATTTCTGCAGAAATCAGTGCTTAACTGCAATTTTCATTCTGTTAGTTGATTCAACAGCTACGGCCGTGTCTCCCATTTTACAGAAGACCTTACACAAGTGTGTGTGTGTGTGTGTGTTTGTGCCTTTACTGCATGTTTACCCACCCATGGCTGGTGCGTCTCCACTGCCCCTGGCGGTCCGTAAGGAGGTGTGTTCCAGGCCGCTGTCCATGCCTGCTGCGGGCATCCTATTGGCCAGACACGCGCCCAACTTCCGGCTGATCGTCTCCTCCGTTGCCATGGCGCTCTTCAGCATCTCCAGGACCACGTGCTGCAGACGCTCGTTCGCCTCGCTCAGGACTTGCCTGGGAACAGCAGCCGACCATTTCAGATGCATGCAGAATTCCCACCAGTACAAGTATTCCCAAAAGTATTCCCACCAGTAAAAGTATTCCCAAAAGTAATCCCACAAAACATTCCCTAGATCCCTAGCACACCTGAGGCTAGTTCGATCTTAACACTAAACGCTGTAGTTCTGTAACCCAAAGGACACCAAAATATGCTACAGCTCATTTTGTGACTGTATAAATCCTCTTTCACTGTTAAAATCACTAGCCCAGCACTGATCCACCTCCTACCTTCCTACAGTCCAGAACTTGCATCTCTATCTGATACTGAGCTCCTTATGGCCCATAACGCAAGTATAGCCCTTAGCATACGGCTGAGACACCGCAACTCTTACCTTCCACCTCCTCACTTCCAACCCCTCAACATCCAACCCTCTAACTTCCAGGATCTCTGCTAGTATCAAGCTCTTTAGATAGCAGTAATCATTATGGCTCTTAGCTATATGCTAAGGGCTACACTTTACAAGTTAAAGGTGAACTTCGGTGTAAAATGAAAATTGGCATGTTAAAAAATCATACCGAGTTGGTATGAGTACTGAGGAGCAAAATTGACTTAGCCTGTTGCATTCAGAGTTTAACTATTTTTTATTGTTTGACCCAGAAGGCTAACAATGGAAGTGGTAGGTGCCCTTAGACGAAGCATGACGACTACGCTATTTTTAAACCATTAAAACAGCTCGAAGAAACTCCACATTCCATTGGTAGTACAACAAAGGCTCTGGCATTCAAAACGAACCACTGAGAATATTGTAAATGTACACAACGTTTATTTAAAAAGCTGTTCTTACATGCAGTCGTTTGCAGTTGTTTCTCGTTGCCGCCATGATGAAAGTCCAAACAAGTTGATTGTACTACCTCTCCTCCTATTCTTCCTGCTGGTTCGTGTTCGTCAATCGACCTGTGCAGACTTTCATCATGGCGGCGACGAGAAACTACAGCAAGGTACTGCTTGTCAAAACTGTTTTAGTAATAAATGTTGTGTACACTTACAAAGTTCTCAGTGCCTTGTTTTTAATGTCAGGGCCTTTGTTGAACTACCGATGGAGTGCGGAGTTTCTTCGCGCTGTTTAAATGGTTTAAAAATAGCGTAGCCGTCATGCTTCGTCTAAGGGCACCTACCACTTCCATTGTTAGCCTTCTGGGACAAACGATAAAAAATAGTTAAACTCTGAATGCAACAGGCTAAATCAATTTTGCTCCTCCGTACACATACCAACTCATGATGTTTTAACGTGACAATTTTCATTTTACACCGAAGTTCTCCTTTAATACACCGCAATTCTTAACATCTCCATTGCCATCTAAAACAGTCAAATGCTAACAATCTTTATGGCCCCAAACTTCTAAAAACAGCCCTTAGCATATAGCTGAGTCAGACAACTCCCTCAGGAACTTCTCCAGCCTCTCTTCTGAAACACTACACTACTCCTCTGCAGGACTCTTCTCATCGCCTACTCCCACACAACTACACAAGTCAATACTTCCTACACACGGTGTTCTGACAACACGTATGGATGGCACAATGTGTTTGCAGTTCACGCTGCCAACACAAGTGCTACAGGGCAGGATGTATGCCCTACATGACCATCTTAGACGCACAGGACCCTACCAGTCATCCCACACCCCAGTGCAGTACTACAGATTTCCCACCAACCAACCTCTAAAGGGACTCTAAGCCAGGGTACCATGTCTGATGGTAAGCATGAATACCAGGAACCCCATGGCACTGTGTGATCCAAGTGTAATGCACAACCAATGTTTATAAAGTATCTGGGTTGAGTTGGTGTAGCAGTGATTTTGCTTTTTAATCACTTCTTGAAGATGGTGTTATGACCTTACTTAAGACAAATTAATTGGTTGAACAACTACCACCTCTCAGTCTTTTCTGTGTAAATAACATTAATAGAAAACCAGCTGCCATGAAGTAAGTAAATCCCATCACTGTACTGCACCAGTTGTGTTGCTCCTAACCCAGCAACTAGCATCCAAACCCAGCAACTAGCATCCAAACCCAGCAACTAGCATCCAAACCCAGCAACTAGCATCCAAACCCAGCAACTAGCATCCAAACCCAGCAACTAGCATCCAAACCCAGCAACTAGCATCCAAACCCAGCAACTAGCATCCAAACCCAGCAACTAGCATCCAAACCCAGCAACTAGCATCCGAACCCAGCAACTAGCATCCAAACCCAGCAACTAGCATCCAAACCCAGCAACTAGCATCCAAACCCAGCAACTAGCATCCAAACCCAAGCCCAGGGTGGCTTTTATTCCCAGTGAACTCTGTACTTCACAATTTGTGTAGCCCCTAACCCAGCAACTAGCACCCCTAACCCAGAAACTAGCACCCCAAGCACAGCAACTAGCACCCCAACCCCACAGTGGCTTTTGTCCCCAGTGACCTCTGACCTCTGTTGCTTGGCGTCGGCGAGGTCGTCACGGAGCAAGGTGACGAGGTTGTCGCCCTCCTGAGTCTCTCTCTCGTGCCTCTGCAGCAGCCCCTCTAGAGTCGCCATCTCGCTGCGCTTGCCCTCCAGCTCCCCCTGCAGGTCACACACCTCACTGCGCAACTACAGGGAGAGAGAGGTAGCATAAGGGAGGGAGAGAGAGAGAGACAGAGAGAGGGAAAAAGGGAGAGAGAGAGGGAAAAAGGGAGAGATAGCATAAGGGAGAGAGAGAGAGACAGAAAATGCACGTCAGTTATTTATTCCAAAGAGTGGGTTTTACAAACACACACACACCTGGAAGCGCATTTGGGTCAGACCCGAAAAGGTGTGCGCTCTCCCTCACACACACACACACAAAAGGCAGAAGCAGGTCAAACACACACACCTGAGGCCTGAGCAGGGCCATGGTCAGAGAGAGAAAGCCCGTCATTACACTCCCATAACTTCACATCAAACCCTCTACTGCTGAACACACACACTCCTGCTGAACACACACACACACACACACACACTCCTGCTGAACACACACACTCCTGCTGAACACACACACTCCTACACACAACAGCACAGAAAAACAACACTGCTCCCAGGAGATGACCAGCCCTGACAATCTGTTAAGCGCCATGGAAAAACACACACACAAAGACGGCAAAGCTACAGCTGTCCACATGCATCACAGCCTCACACACTCCCAGAGATAAATCTGTGTGTGTGTGTGTGTGTGTGTGTGTGTGTGTGTGTGTGTGTGTGTGTGTGTGTGAGAGAGAGAGAGAGATTTGAATAAAGAAATCAGAAACAAATTGGGGACAGGGGAGGAGGTGGGGACACAGAATGAGAGAAACAGAGGTAAGGAAGACAGACTGGCAGGGTGAAAGAAGAGGGGGAAGGAGGGAGAGAGGGAGAAGAGAGAAAGAAAGAGTGAGAGGATGAAAGAGAGAAAGGGTAGATGAGAGTAATACCACGCTTGCCCCCAGCGATGATCCTGCTGCCCGACTGCTAGCCAGCACCTGGCACACTGCTTCACACACTCTCCCTCACACACACACGCTCTCCCTCACACACACACGCTCTCCCTCACACACACACACACACACACACAGCGATGATCCTGCTGCCCGACTGCTAGCCAGCACCTGGCACACTGCTTCACACACTCTCTCTCTCTCTCTCTCTCTCTCACACACACACAAAGCCGTTTCCACGGGAACAAAGGTGGAGAGGGGGGGTTCGTTTTACCCTCCATAAACACACACACACACACACACACACACACACACACACCTCCCTCATGGCAGTTCAACCGTTGAATCCACTCATTAAGAAGAGCAACAGAAAAAATCTGAAGCCTAACAAAGCTGAAACCATGGCAACACACACACACACACACACACACACACTCCCTCTTATGCTAGGCTTTATTTCCATCACTACGGAGCTCCATGTGCAGTGAGCGCATAAACAAGGCCTGTGCTAAAATTACCCCCTACATGCACAACAAGTCCTCCCAGCAGACACACAAGGCGCGTTTCCACTACAGTGAGTTCCGGGTAATTTTTCGGCCTTCTCACGGTTGGCGCGTGTCTCCACTATCGGGCAGTTCCAAAATGGGCGATCTCCCGGAACTTTTACAGGGACCAACGGAGTACCTAAAGGGATTAGGTACTCCGTTCGGCCCTGAAAAAGTTCAGCTTGTAGCCTGTGGTAAACTCGATGCTGATAGGCTGTTGTTAAACACTACCAGCCATAGGTAATCTAAAAATCACTATGCCATACGAAAATATTTTTTCTAAACAGACAAAATGAATTTCTCACAACAGAGTTCATTACAAACACAGTTGCCCATGTAACTATATTTTATCTAATCTTAGAGGTTAGTTTGAAGACAGACTCGTATTATCTTTAGATTAGCAAACTAATTCAGCATGCTAGCAGACCAATATGCTTCCTATGGAGTATTTTCATATGCCTGTTAGAGGAAAACATACAGTCTATCAAACTCAGAGTTGTAGGAGAGCTTGTTTTGGCCGTTTCCACGATAAAGCATTTAACTACTTGCTATGTGGTGCACAACGATTTCCTCAGGCAATTAATTACCTTCTTAAAACATGTTTACTTGGCTAACTTTAGCCTGCTAATCTTGTCATAACGTCACTCGGAACATCTAATCTTATGAAACATAGTAGACATAAATGGACTGGAAACTCACAATAAATAGGAACACTAACCACAAACTTTTAGGATTTATCTGGTTTAATCCATAAATCAACATAGAATGCAAGCCTGCAGTCAGTCATGTTCGCTGCTCTGAGACACCGAAGTTTCCCTTTGTTTACTAGAGGTCCGATAAAACGTTGTTGTAGTGGAGACAAGCGAGGTGAGAGGACCAACCAAACAACAGTCCCT
This sequence comes from Coilia nasus, assembly GCA_027475355.1. Classification (NCBI taxonomy): domain Eukaryota; kingdom Metazoa; phylum Chordata; class Actinopteri; order Clupeiformes; family Engraulidae; genus Coilia; species Coilia nasus. Next base: position 3,275,314 of record CM050220.1, on the reverse strand, counting down.
GAAAATGTCCCTCTCCCTGAATTACCATCGGAACCTCCCCTAATGGAAACGCGGCTACACACACACACACACACACACACACACACCCACCCACCCACCCACCCAGGTGGGCTAGCAAAGCTAACCAACTCATCCACTTGGCACTGATCACAGGGAAAGTGTGTGTTTGTGTGTGTGTGTGTGGACACACAAATGGGTGACAGGGAGGGACATCATGATGATTAACCTGTGCTGTCAAGCATGGCATGAGCAGTGTAGCATGGCTGGTAACACTTTAACCAGGCAGACACAGCTGTGGCCTACTCTAAAGCCCACAGCCGGTTCACCAAGGCTGTCTCCACCACACTACCCCCAGGCATGGGTGCTCCTGCCCAACACTACCCCTAGACCCATGTGCTCCTACCCCACACTAACCCCACACCTGCCTCCTCCTGCCCCACACTAACCCCACACCTGCCTCCTCCTACCCCACACTAACCCTACACCTGCCCCACACCTGCCTCCTCCTGCCCCACACTAACCCTACACCTGCCCCACACTACCCCCACACTAATCCTACACCTGCCCCACACTACCCCCACACTAACCCCACATCTGCCTCCTCCTACCCCACACTAACCCTACACCTGCCCCACACTACCCCCAGACCTGCCCTCTCCTGCCCCACACTACCCCCACACTAACCCTACACCTGCCTCCTCCTACCCCACACTAACCCTACACCTGCCCCACACCTGCCTCCTCCTGCCCCACACTAACCCTACACCTGCCCCACACTACCCCCACACTAACCCTACACCTGTCCCACACTACCCCCAGACCTGCCCTCTCCTGCCCCACACTACCCCCAGACCTGTCTGCTCCTGCCCCACACTAACCCTACACCTGCCCCACACTACCCCCAGACCTGCCTCCTCCTGCCCCACACTACCCCAGACCTGCCTGCTCCTGCCCAGTGAGCAGGGCTCTCACCCCCACTCAGCCCAGACCTGCCCATGATTGCTCCTGCCCTGGTCCTGTCAAAAGCATGTGTGGTTCCTGGGCCACCTCGGTGTGTGTGTGTGTGTGTGTGTGTGTGTGTGTATGAGGGAGAGGGAGTGTGTGTGTGTGTGTGTGTGTGTGTGTGTGTGTGTGTGTGTGTGTGTGTGTGTGTGTTACCTGGGCCACCTCGGTGTCCAGCTGCTGTAGCTGGGAGGTGAGCTGCTCCATCTGGTCCTTGTGTCCCTGCTGCACCTCCTGCTGCTCCTGCTTCAGTCTGCTCCCCTGCTCCTCCAGAGCCTCCTCCTGGGCCTGCTTCAGCTCCTCCACCACGCGCCTCCTCTCCTCCTGGGCCTGCTTCAGCTCCTCCACCACGCGCCTCCTCTCCTCCTGGGCCTGCTTCAGCTCCTCCACCACGCGCCTCCTCTCCTCCTGGGCCTGCTTCAGCTCCTCCACCATGCGCCTCCTCTCCTCCTGGGCCTGCTTCAGCTCCTCCACCACGCGCCTCCTCTCCTCCTCCTGCTGCTCCTCCACCGCAGCCCTTCGCTCGCGCTCACTCTCCTCCTGCCGGGCCCCAACGCACAGCACCATGGGTAATGTAGTCCACAGCCATCACCGCAACAACCATAACCACCACTTACATCTCATCCGCGCTCCAGAACATGTAAACAACTGCATTAAAATAATGACGAAACTGACAGTCTGTCCTCCACCAAGTCTCTGTCTCTCTGTTGTTCACGAGGCGTAACACTGCCCCATATGCAGGATTACTGGGGAGGGGTGGGTGTTTGGGGAGGGGGAGGGGGTGTGGGCTCTCCCATGAGAAGAATTCAAACAGCAACTAACACTGCAAAAAATGTGCCATGCTGTTGTCAGGCCATGCTGTTGTCCTCGGGACCCACAGCCGGCATGGGGCTCAAACAGGACTGAGAGAGGAAGAGAGGAGAAGAGGGGAGGACAGAGGGGAGGAGGAAAAATAAAAATAAGACAGTGCGTCCTAATCTACAGACCCGTAGGCGTGGGGGGGGGGGGGGGGCAGACACAGAGCTCGAGGGAAGGAAAGAGAGAGCGACAGCAGGCAGAGAGAAAGAGAGAGGTGGGGGTGGGGAGCAGAAGAGGATTAGAGTTGTCCGATAGCTGTGTTAGAGTGGTGGGCCGTCTCTCCAGATGTTGGGAGCTAAAGCCTGTTTAACCCCTCGCTAACCTCCTTACTGACTCCACATTGGTCTACTCAGGAAGTGGGTGTGGCTAGAACACTATATAAACCAATAGGCTGCTTTACAAACAATGAAATCCCACCAACATGCTCTTTTACCTTTAGCTGGCTGAGCCGCTGCTGAAGCAGCTCTTCTGATTGGCACTTGAGAAGCTCCGCCTCTTCCAGGAAGTGCAGGCGTTGCCGTGATGCTTCCTCTTCTAGTTCCCGACGCAGGGCCTCAAGCTCTCGCGAAGACGCACCTTTCAGCTCCTTACACACACACACACAATAAGAGCTTACAGGAGGGCAATACCGTAAAGCAGGTCGATAATTCGGAGCTTTGAAACACCTCAGGGTGGCTTCGAAATTAAAAACGAAATCCCCAATCAAGCTAAATGGGATTAGTGCACTTCAGTGGCAAAGTCCCAGTCCATTCAGCCACACAGACACACACATCACTAACAAACAGTGCTCAAAGTTGCAGCCATTGTTGGAAGCGTCATAATTTGAAGCAGAGAGCATACACCTGCTGAAGGTAACTACATCAGACACACATACAGATACAGCCCACTTAAAGGCACACACACACACACACACTGAAACAGCATACATAAACACACCCACACTGATACACACACACACAGACAGTGATACCTGCAGCTGCTGCTGGTGTTGGGCATGCAGGGCCTCAATCTGCTTGTGCAGCTGCTGCCTCTCTGTGCTGCTCATGTCCCGCACCTCCAGCAGGGCGGCGCTGTGCTGCTGCTCCATCTCCAGCACCTGCTGCTGCAGCACCTCCAGGGCCGAGCAGTGATCCGCCTGGGCCTGGGACCGGGCCACCGCCAGCTCCGCCTAACACACACACACACACACACACACACACACACACACACACTACATCAGTACACATGCAGCATACTGCGCACACACACAGCATATCAGCATAGATGCACAGATATTGCACACATACAGACACAGAAATGCATGTCAACAGTCAAGTGTGCATAATCACAGCAAAGGTAAATACACACACACACACACACACACACACACACACACAGCATATCAGTACACAAGCACAGATATTGCACACACACAATCACACACAGATGTTAGCACAGACATGCATGTCAACAGTCAAGTGTGCATAATCACAGCAAAGGTAAACACACACACAGCACATCAGTATATATGCACACATATTAAACACACATGGGCACTGAAAAGCACGTCAACACAAGTGTGTTCATGATCACAGCAAAGACAAATACAAACACTCTCACTCACACACAAACACCAACACACACACACACACACAGACTCACACAGATCAGTTGGCATTCCCATTAAATACACCAACTGTGGATGTGTACGAACAAAAGAAACACAATCAAAAAAGAAACACAGACAGCATGTGAATATAGCCTTCAAAGCCAACCAGTGTGTCACAATTACTCATTGTACCAAAACAAAATGTGTACACACACACACACACACACACACACACAAACACACACACAAACAGCCTTACCAGACGGAGCACACATTCAACTGACCTAAAATGTCTAAAGAGTGAGCCAAGTGGTCATTGCCAAACAGGCTAACAGACAATATTAATATGCAGGACTAAACATCGACTAAAATATAAACTTGCAGGACTAAAGACCGACTGAAATATCAACTTGCAGGACTAAAGACCGACTGAAATATCAACTTGCAGGACTAAAGACCGACTGAAATATCAACTTGCAGGACTAAAGACCGACTGAAATATCAACATGCAGGACTAAAGACCGACTGAAATATCAACATGCAGGACTAAAGACCGACTGAAATATCAACTTGCAGGACTAAAGACCGACTGAAATATCAACTCGCAGGACTAAAGACCGACTGAAATATCAACTCGCAGGACTAAAGACCGACTGAAATATCACCATGCAGGACTAAAGACCGACTGAAATATCACCATGCATGACTAAAGACCGACTGAAATATCACCATGCAGGACTAAAGACCGACTGAAATATCAACATGCAGGACTAAAGACCGACTGAAATATCAACTCGCAGGACTAAAGACCGACTGAAATATCAACTCGCAGGACTAAAGACCGACTGAAATATCACCATGCAGGACTAAAGACCGACTGAAATATCACCATGCAGGACTAAAGACCGACTGAAATATCAACTCGCAGGACTAAAGACCGACTGAAATATCACCATGCAGGACTAAAGACCGACTGAAATATCACCATGCAGGACTAAAGACCGACTGAAATATCAACTTGCAGGACTAAAGACCGACTGAAATATCACCATGCAGGACTAAAGACCGACTGAAATATCACCATGCAGGACTAAAGACCGACTGAAATATCAACTTGCAGGACTAAAGACCGACTGAAATATCAACTTGCAGGACTAAAGACCGACTGAAATATCAACTTGCAGGACTAAAGACCGACTGAAATATCAACTTGCAGGACTAAAGACCGACTGAAATATCAACATGCAGGACTAAAGACCGACTGAAATATCAACATGCAGGACTAAAGACCGACTGAAATATCAACATGCAGGACTAAAGACCGACTGAAATATCAACATGCAGGACTAAAGACCGACTGAAATATCAACTCGCAGGACTAAAGACCGACTGAAATATCAACTCGCAGGACTAAAGACCGACTGAAATATCAACTCGCAGGACTAAAGACCGACTGAAATATCAACTCGCAGGACTAAAGACCGACTGAAATATCACCATGCAGGACTAAAGACCGACTGAAATATCAACTCGCAGGACTAAAGACCGACTGAAATATCACCATGCAGGACTAAAGACCGACTGAAATATCACCATGCAGGACTAAAGACCGACTGAAATATCACCATGCAGGACTAAAGACCGACTGAAATATCAACATGCAGGACTAAAGACCGACTGAAATATCACCATGCAGGACTAAAGACCGACTGAAATATCACCATGCAGGACTAAAGACCGACTGAAATATCAACATGCAGGACTAAAGACCGACTGAAATATCAGCATGCAGGACTAAAGACCGACTGAAATATCAGCATGCAGGACTAAAGACCGACTGAAATATCAACTTGCAGGACTAAAGACCGACTGAAATATCAACTTGCAGGACTAAAGACCGACTGAAATATCAACTTGCAGGACTAAAGACTGAGGAACTAAGAGGCTTCTGCTTGCTGAAGCATTATTCCCCTCCTCTTTCCCTTGCACGGTTTAAAAGAAAACATGACTTGCGACTTCCCCTGTGGTAGCAAAGTTCATGTTGAGCCGGCACACGCGCGCGCACACACACACACTTTTAAGCAGTGAAAAAGAATGTTGTCTGTCAATACCAGTAGCACACGCCTTTCTTTAACGGTCACAGATAAGAGTCCGCAGCCCAGACTTAAAACTGACTGACCCAGCCTTAAACACATAAGAACACACTCCCTTTAACACGGCTAAGCCAAACTCAGACACGCTCCCTTTAAACAAGGCTTACTCAAACCCAAAAAGACACTCTTTAACACGGCTAACTCAAACTCAGACACACTCCCTTTAACACGGCTAGGTCAAATTAAGAAAGACACTCTTTAACAAGGCTAACTCAAACTCAAACCCTTTAAACACGGCTAAGCCAAACTAAAAGACAATCCCTTTAAAACTTCCCTTTTGAGATAGTTTCTTCAAAAGGTGATGCTCCAGCTAACTGCACTGTCCTTATACATCATGAAAGACAGCAGAGAGCCTGTTACCTCCTCAACAGAGTCACTCATCTCCGACAACTGCATTGCACAATCCCACTTACACACACAGACACACAGTATGTTCCTCTCCCTCATAGATGCAAAAAACAAGGTGCAATCATCAGGGGGAGTGTCTCTTTCCAATAAGGTGCCCAGAGAGTAGTGTGTGTTAGGCCATGACGAGGGAGGGAGGTCGGTGCGCAACATTAGTGTGTGTGTGTGTGTGTGTGTGTGGGTGTGTGTGTGTGTGGTTAATGAGGACTGAGGGGAAATGCTTGATGCTATGCAACATGATCTCACACACACAAACATACAGCCCCGCACATGCAGACACAAACACACACACAAACAGAGCTAACCCCATTATAGCCATGAGCCTTTCATTTCTGTAGAAATTGCTCAGCAGATAATGGGGGTGCCATTACAGACATCAGAGGGCTTGTTAGGGCTCTCCTAAAAGCATTACAAATGGCCAACACATATTTACGCCATGTTTAAGTCTTACAGAAAAATAAAATTGTTTTTTGCACCTTGTTAACTTCTTTTAAAACCCATATCTGCACACCTGCAGAACATGACAAACTTTTTTATACCACTGCATTTAATCTCGTCCACGTAAACAACCCCCCCAGACAGACACTCCCACACACACACACTCCTGCCGGCACAGCTACCTGATGTACTTGGTTGAGCTCGACTGCCATGGCATTGAACTTCTCCAGGTGAGTCTGGGCCAGCTCCTGCCTCAGCTCCTCTGTGAGTGACAGCTGCTCCGCCTTGTGCTGCTTCTCAAGCCCCGCCCTCAGGTCCCTCAGCTCCGCCTCCTTCTCGTCCCGCACGGCCTGGATCTCCTGCAGGTAGGTGTTCTCCAGGGTGTCCATGTTGGTCAGCATCTTAGCCTCCAGCTCCTCCTTCTCCCGCCTGTGTCGACGCCCAAGCTCCTCCTCCTTAGCCTCCAGCTGCGCCTCATTGGCCTCCTGGAGGACCGCCTCCAGCTGCTCAAACTCCGCCCTGTGCCTGGCACCAAGCTCCGCCTCCAGGGCCCGCAGGGCCGCCTTGTGATTGGTGGAGATGGACTCTATCGCCGCCTCGTGTTTGTGCGTCAGGTCCTGGCATTCCTGCTGCAGCTGCTCGATCTGAGCGTCGAGTTTGTCCAGCTGGGCTCTCTGGACCTCCAGCTCGGCCTGGTGCTTCTGTCTGAGCTCCCCCAGAGCGGAGTCCCTCTCCTGGGCCAGCCTCTGCTCCAGCTCCCTCCTCTCCTCCTGGAACCTGGGGAGGGGAATTTGGGTTCCACACAGAATTAGCATCATAAGGGGAAAGATATTACCAAGCAAAAGGGAGTGTCTCATTTGACATGACACTAAACTGGTCCCAATACCACTTTTGATGACTGGTATACATAATAGACAAATAAATTCCTTGGTTCTATACATTTAACGCATGCATGTCTGTAAATACACATATAAAGAGCAAAGGAACTGGACATGCTTGTAGGTACAGGGTTTATGTCCGCATCTCTTCTGAATTATTAGCTCCGCCAGCGGAGGTTATGTAATCATCCGTGTTTGTTTGATGTTAGCAACATAACTCAAAATGCTATGGGTGGATTTTGATGAAACGTTTAGGGTAGGTCAAAAATGGGTCAACTTAAAAGTGATTCCATTTTGGTGGTGATCTGAGCTGCCCTGGCGGAGGTCTGTGCTCTCTGAGTGCTTTTCTGGTTATCAAATACCTTTATAACCAAGACATAACCAAGGCCATGCATACTTTAGTTAATAGTTCCTGACGATGGAGACTTCAGTGCTGACCTGGTGTGTGCATCCGGCAGTCACGCTACATTTATAACCAAGACTTATAACCAATGCCATGCAGACTAATAGTTCCTGACGATGGAGACTTCAGTGCTGACCTGGAGTGTGCATCCGGCAGTCACGCTACATTTATAACCAAGACTTATAACCAATGCCATGCAGACTAATAGTTCCTGACGATGGAGACTTCAGTGCTGACCTGGAGTGTGCATCCGGCAGTCACGCTACATTTATAACCAAGACTTATAACCAATGCCATGCAGACTAATAGTTCCTGACGATGGAGACTTCAGTGCTGACCTGGAGTGTGCATCCCGTAGTCGCGCTTCGCTCTGCTCCAGCAGGAGGGCGTTGAGCTCCTTGACCTCGGTCGCCATGGTGCTGCGGGCGGTGCAGAGCTCCCTGTCGTGCTGGGCCAGGAGTCTCTGTCTGAGGGCCAGCAGCTGCGGGGTCTCCCCCGCCTCCAGGCTCGCCTGCAGGGCCCCCAAACGGCCCCTCTCCTGGTCTAGGGCCTCCTCCAGACACCCCCTCTCCTTCTCCCACTGCGCCTCAAGATGCCTCCTCTCCTGCTCCCACTGCGCCTCCAGACCCTTCCTCTGCTCCTCCATCTGCGCCTCCCACTGGGCCTGGAGCTCTGCGCGAAGGGCAGCCTGCTGTTCCTGGGCCTCCTGCAGGAGGTACTGGCGCTCCTCTCCTCGCGCCGCCTCCAGACGGGCACGCAGCTCCTCTGCAAAGCCCTCCTTCAGCTGAGGAGGGAGGGGTGGAGTGGGGTAAAGGAGGAGGAGGAGAAGAGGGGGAGAAAACAACAGGAGAGAGAACAAGAAATGAGAGGTGTTGAGATGATGAGAATATGACTCATGAGGCATAAGGATGTCCCTTACAAACACTAAATGCTAACAGACAGGTTTACAAAGTTGCAAGAGTGCACGGCTGCTCTCTGCATGAATTCATTCGGGAAGATGCAGAGTTGTCTCCTTAATATTTTCTGTGATTGTGCTACTAAGAGCCAAGAGGATTTATGTAAATATTGTTTTTTGAGCCTGAACAAAGTGCAGCACTGTGTCATGGTGGGTTGGAGTCACTACATTGCCCCATGTGCCTGGTCACATGCACCCACACAAAGCCTGCAGTCAGCGCAGCAGAGCTCCAGTATAATGTCTACCACAGGAGGGAGTCTCTACCACAGGAGGGAGCCTCTACTACAGGAGAGAATAGGCTCGTTCGAGATTCGAGCCCGTCTGTCTGCGGCTGTCTACATACGCTAGGGAGAATTGCTGGTCACAGCAAGGGTGGGCATTAAATGCGGAAAATAAAGTCAAACACAAATCTTAAAACGAGACTGAGCACGTGCCTCCCCGATCTCCGTAGCAGATGACACACAGGTCATTGTGTGGAGAGGGAGGGCGGGGGTTGTAGTCCTCTACAGTCTATGGTTGTAGTGGGGTGCACTGAGAGTTCAATTCAAGTCGAGTCTTTCTTATTTTTTAGATTAACATTGGAACAAAACGAGTTTCCCTAAAGTGCTCCACAACACAAACATGAGAACTAAGACAGCAAAACCATAAAACAAAGACCATAAGTAGGTATACAACACAGACAATGAAATAGAAATTAGGTTAATATTTAAAACAATCAGAACAAGGTAAAACAAAGAGAAGAGATTTGTCTTCAAATTGGAGTAAAGTAACGTACACTTTAGATGACAAGTTGAGTGGGGGAGCACCGGACAATGCACCTGCACAGACGTTGGTGAACTTTTAACCAACCACGGCAAAGCAGCGTCACCAAGGAGGCGTTAGCTAGCCGCTTGCAGTTGTGTGGGAGCAACTGCAAGAGTCTGTAAGATTTGTCTGTAAGCGTCTTGCTCCCGCGAGTTTTCGGGTCATGTGTCATGGTCGCATTTTTGTGACATGCTCACACATTTCGGGCAAGTCGGACACAATTTCTAACCACAATGCAACATTTTCAGCGTCAGACTGCAAACGGCCGCAAACGGATGCAAACGTTTTGATCGAGTGAAATGCGGCTAGTCTCTACCGCAGTATAATGTCTACTGCAAGAGGGAGGTTTCAGGCACAGGAGCGATGGAACAGACAGGCAACAGCAAGTTATTTGTATAGTGCACAGACTACTGCAAGAGGGAGGTTTCAGGCACACGAGTGATGGAACAGACAGGCAACAGCAAGTTATTTGTATAGTGCACAGACGCTCCGCTTAAGGGGGGTAGGTGAGGATGATTCAGGGGGTCCCCAGCTTCACAGGGGTCCACAGAGGACCATGATATGGTTGGGGTGGGGCCCATAATTATTTTCTTTCAGGGGGCCCACAATTTTTAGCAGCGCACCTGATAGCACATTTCATACACAGCGGCAGGTCTAGATCAAGGTCAAAAGGTCAAGGTGAAAAGGTCAGACGTAAGTCCACTTGCCTTGTTCTCGGCCTGGTGCAGCTGGTCCTGATTGGCGGCGGCGAGGCGCTGCAGCTCCTGCACGTGCTCCTGGGTGAGCTGGGCGATGTGGGCCTCCAACGCCAGCAGCCTGTGCGCCTCCTCCTCCAGCTGGGCCAGCCGCGCCTCCTCCTCGCGCTCCCGCGCCTCCCCACGCTGCTCCAGCTCCGCCTCCACCTGCCGAGCCACCTCCTGCGCAGACTGCAGCCGCAGACGCGTGATCTCTGGGGGGGAGCATAATTAGTCAGTATTTACCATGACAAATTATTACACAAGTAGCTGTTGATTAGTGACCGAGGGCATGGCCCAGAGACACGTGATCTCTGCGGGGGGGGGCATAATTAGTCAGTATTTACCATGACAAATTATTACACAAGTAGCTGTTGATTAGTGACAGAGGGCATGGCCCAGAGACACGTGATCTCTGCGGGGGGGGGCATAATTAGTCAGTATTTACCATGACAAATTATTACACAAGTAGCTGTTGATTAGTGACAGAGGGCATGGCCCAGAGACTGGAAATTCACTTTATAACACCTGCTTTGCCTTAGGACTAAATCTCTTGCTTCTTGCTATTAACAGGGTTCCCACCCTTTTTCACTGACAAAATTTGAAAACTTTTGCATGACTTTCATTACCTAAAGTGAACTTTCCATGACTTCATGGCACCTCAAGTTTGTGGAATTTAGCATACTTTTAGGACTAAATATGAAATGTTTAACATTCAAAATACTGTCATTGCATTTCTTGTCGACTCTAAAGGCCTAATGATAACAGACCGCTGTAGTTACATTAGGGAGAAACTAAAATTTCATGACTTTTCCAAAACTTTCAATGAAATTACAAAATTCCATGACTTTTCCTGGCCTGGAAAATTATATTTTCATTTTCCATGACTTTTCCAGGATTTCCATGACTGTGGGAACCCTGTAAAGTTCCCCTAAGTTCCCCGAGCTCTGCGCCTCACCTTTGACGTGGCTTTCGGAGAGTCGCGCGCGCAGCTGCTCCAGCTCCAGGGAGTGCTTGTTCTTGATGTCAGTGATCTCGGCGAAGTAGCGGTCGGTCAGGTCGGTGCGTACCTGCAGCAGCTCCTCGCGGTGGGCCAGAGCCATGCTGGAGCGCAGCAGGTCCAGCTCTCGCCCGTGCCTCTCCTCCAGACGCACACGCAGCGCGTCCAGCTCCTCCTGCACGCGCACACACCCCCAAACACACACACCCACACACAGAACCCAAACACACACCCACACACACACACAGTGCCAACACGCACATATACACACAGAACCGAAACACACACCCACAGAATGGAAACACAAAGGAGCATTTTTTAAAAAGGGGGCTTGCATGACCGCATTCCTGCTCTGGGGCTGAACAGCATTGGCAGAGATCCTGTACCTCTCCACGCCAAGCCGGTTCTACTGGTACGCCACACACACACGTGCACACAGAGTGGTACTGGTATACAAAGCTATAGAAAATGGAAAACACTAGATAAAACTGTGGTTGGGTTGTGTGTTTGTGTGTGTTTTCCATAGCGCAGGACACCCATGAGGATTTTATTTAGGGTTTGGATGTTTTTGTGTGCATCACTCTGTGCGTGTGTGTGTGTGGCGTACCAATAAATAAATATATATATATAAAAAAAACACAGTTACACAGCATCATTATTATTATTATTATTAGTTATTATTATTATTATTATTATTATTATTGTCATACTTATTTACCTTGTGCTTCTCCAGCTGCTGGGTGATGTCTGCCAGCATATCACTCTTGTCTTCATCTGCTTTTGCTTCAGACAGGAAACTAGGAGAGCAGAGCAGCACTAGTCACCACCAGCTTACAGAGCAGCACTAGTCACCACCAGCTTACAGAGCAGCACTAGTCACCACCAGAGCAGAGCAGAGCAGTACTAGTCACCACCAGAGCAGAGCAGCACTACTCACCACCAGAGCAGAGCAGAGCAGCACTAGTCACCACCAGAGCAGAGCAGATCAGCACTAGTCACCACCAGCTTACAGAGCAGAGCAACACTAGTCACCTCCAGAGCAGAGCAGATCAGCACTAGTCACCTCCAGCTTACAGAGCAGAGCAGCACTAGTCACCTCCAGCTTACAGAGCAGAGCAGCACTAGTCACCACCAGAGCAGAGCAGCACTAGTCACCACCAGCTTAAGGCCTGGATATACTCGCCGCGCGCAGTGGTGCGCGCGCAAAAGTGACGTCAAAATGACGTCAGTGCACATCTGGCACGGCGTTCTCAAGCGCAGGTTTGCCGTGCGCGCACCTCCGATTTTTTGTAACTTGCGCGCGGCAGCCCCATTGAAAACCATAGGCAATGGCTAGTCTGGTTTCAGCTAACTTTAGCCTAGTAACTCCCAGCCTAAACATGTATTTTCCATTGCTACAAATCAGCTAATATTACTGGAAACTCACAAGAAATACAAACACTGACTAAAAACTTTTAGGATTTTGTTCAGTTTTATCCACAAATCAACTTAGGTGCAAACCTGCAGTTCGTTTATTAAGCTAACTTTTTGCCTTATCCTATCATCATTCATAAGGTCATATAAAGCTGAAAACACTGTAAATATACACACTGACTCAAACCTTTTCGGATTTATCCAGTTTAATTCCCAAATCATGATGTAAACCTGCAATTCAGTCATGTTTCACTCCTCTGACACGCAAGGCTCCCGAACTACTGAGGTATTTGACACCTCTGACGAGGAGAAGATTGCCGTGTGTGTCGAATGAAGTATGTATGGGAGTGCGGCGCTGTTACGTCACGTTTGCGCGCGCACTTCTGCATGCGGCGAGTATACACCTAGCTTGACAGAGCAGAGCAGCACTAGTCACCACCAGCTTACAGAGCAGAGCAGCACTAGTCACCACCAGCTTACAGAGCAGAGCAGCACTAGTCACCTCCAGCTTACAGAGCAGAGCAGCACTAGTCACCACCAGAGCAGAGCAGAGCAGCACTAGTCACCACCAGAGCAGAGCAGCACTAGTCACCACCAGCTTACAGAGCAGAGCAGCACTAGTCACCACCAGCTTACAGAGCAGCACTAGTCACCACCAGCTTACAGAGCAGCACTAGTCACCTCCAGCTTACAGAGCAGAGCAGCACTAGTCACCACCAGAGCAGATCAGCACTAGTCACCTCCAGCTTACAGAGCAGAGCAGCACTAGTCACCACCAGAGCAGAGCAGAGCAGCACTAGTCACCACCAGGGCAGAGCAGCACTAGTCACCTCCAGCTTACAGAGCAGAGCAGCACTAGTCACCACCAGAGCAGAGCAGAGCAGCACTAGTCACCACCAGCTTACAGAGCAGAGCAGCACTAGTCACCACCAGGGCAGAGCAGCACTAGTCACCTCCAGCTTACAGAGCAGAGCAGCACTAGTCACCACCAGAGCAGAGCAGAGCAGCACTAGTCACCACCAGCTTACAGAGCAGAGCAGCACTAGTCACCACCAGCTTACAGAGCAGATCAGCACTAGTCACCACCAGCTTACAGAGCAGAGCAGCACTAGTCACCACCAGAGCAGAGCAGAGCAGCACTAGTCACCACCAGCTTACAGAAGCTCAGCTACAGCTACCACTCTATGAACTCCAGAACAGGAGGGATTGAAAAGTCCACCTCATTAGCGATGTGCTACAATAGATGAAACCCTCCGTTCGTCCATCTCCCTCTGTCCCTCTTTTCCTGTCATCCCTCTCCCTTCTCTGTTTGACTCTCTCATCCCTCTCTCTCTCCCCTTTTCTATCCCTGTTTCTCTCTCATCCCTCTCTCTCTCCCCTCTTTTAACACCCATCCCTGCCTGTCATCGCTCTCTTTCCTCCGTTTTCCCCTCATCCCTCTCTCTCTCCCCTTTTCTATCTCTGTTTAACTCTCATCCCTCTCTCTCTCCACTTTTCTATCTCTGTTTGACTCTGTCCTTCATGTTGATGCATCACTGCCAACTCCCTTACCTGGAGTATGCGGTTTTCAGCATGGACTCCTAAACCCCTCTCTTCCTCCTAAACTCCCATCCCTCTCTCCCTCTTCCCTCTTTTTAACACCCATCCCTCCCTGTCATCACTCTCTTTTCTCTGTTTAACGCTCTCATCCATCTCATCCCTCCTTCCCTTTTCTGCCCCTGGTTAACAGGTGCAGTATGCACCACTGCTAACCCCCTGCATCTCACCTGGAGTCTGTGGTCCCCTTCATATCCCTCTCCCTCTCCTTCTTTAACGCCCTCATCCCTCTCCCACTCCCTCTTTAACTCTCTCATCCCTTCTTTAACCCCCTCCTCCCTCTTTTCTGCCCCTGGTTAACAGGTGCAGTATGCACCACTGCTAACCCCCTGCATCTCACCTGGAGTCTGCGGTCTTGAGCACGGAGTCCTCTCTTTCTCTCTACACCTCTCATCCTTCTACCTCTGTCTTTCCCTGTTTAACTATGTCCATGGTAGTCTCACCTGGAGTCTGCGGTCTTGAGCACAGAGTCCTCGAGGGCCCCCTGGATGAGGCGTAGCTGCAGGAGGGCGATCTCCTCGCGGTGGCTCTCCTCGGTGCCACGCAGCCGCTGCTCGAAGTAGGAGCGCAGCCCCTCCAGCTCCGCCTCGTTGTGCTCCTGCAGCTCGCGCCGCTGCGCCGCAAACTCCTGCTTTAGGCGCTCGATGTCCTCCACGCGCGAGGAGCGCGCCACCAGCTGCTCCTTCAGCTCTGGGGAGGGAGAGGAGAGGAGAAGAGAAGAAAAGATGGAGGAGAGGAGAGGAAAGGAGAGGAGAGAAGACGACAAGAGGGGAGGAGAGGAGAGGAGAGGGCAGGAGGGGAGAGGAGAGGAGAAGAGAAGATGGAGGAGAGGAGGGGAGAGGAGAAGAAAGGAGAGGACAAGAGGGGAGGAGAGGTCAGCAGAGGAGAGGAGAGAGGAGAGGTCAGCAGAGGAGAGTAGAGGAAGAGAGGTCAGGACAGGAGAGGGTTAAAGAGGACACTAAGGTTTTGTTTTAACAAATACAACATTGGAAACTGCTGACTTTGACATAGAATTATAAAGTTGGCAGAAACATATATGTGTTTTCAATACACTTTGTGTGCAACACTGCAACTTCCTCACCAACAGGAAGTGCCCAAACCCACTCCCATGGCTCCTCACCTCCCAGCTCCTGGCGGCTGCTCCTCATGGCCTCCAGTTGGGACCAGAGCTGAGACGCCTCCTGCTGGGAGCTGGCCTTCAGCTCCACCTGTTCTGCCTGCAGCTTCTCCACCTGACACACACACGCACACGTGCAGATAAACACACACACACACACACACACACACACACACACCATAGGGAGGGTGAAGCTACATACTGGCAAAGCTTTCATTCAGGCATCTATAGGTGCAGCAGTACAGAGACTGTTGAACCTCAGTGCTCTTTCCAGTTCAATATGGTTCAGCACCGAATCATTTAGTACACCATTAGCAAGGTGCTTTTTAAGTGCAGGGTATTTATGTATGTATATTTATGTATTTATCTATGTGGGTACAGGGTATTTTTGTATTTATTTTTATGTATTTATCTACGCAAGTGCAGGGTATTTATTTTTCGACTGAGGCAGGAGTGTTCTACAGGAAGTGATCTCACCTCCTGCTGTAGCTGCTTGGCCTTCTCCCCCAGCTGCTGGGAGCGAGTCTGTTCCTCCTCTACCACCACTTTATGGCTGGCCACCAGCTCCTCGATAGCTCCTACACACACACACACACACACACACACAAGCAAACGCTTTATATTCACGGAAGAAACTGGCATTAAATCCATTAGTATCAATCAGCATCATCTCATTTTTTACATAGATGTATGCCTCGGGTCTTCTATTTCTAATCTTTACATAATACATTACATTAATCTAAGACTACCGTTCACTACTACATAAGGGCACCAAATAAGCAACTGTAGCTTTCAGCTTCAGACGTTTCCTTATATCCTACTTATCGGCACCGAACTTCACCACCACATACAAGTCTGGTCTATTTTTTGGTGCGGGTACATTCGACAATGACTTTGATGTTACAGAAGCAAGTAATTGCTAGATTTGTTTGTTTATTTAGGGTTTTTTCCATTTTGAGCTACTATGGCTATATCGTGGCCAAAGCAGGTAAAGTTAAATATTACACATTTTTAAATGGCAACAATCAAATAAATAAATAGATTACAATAGTTTTTTAACATTACATGTAAAGTTCAAAACCTTTAAAGGTGGGACCTTACAAAAAATGTCAATTACATTACTTTCTTTGAAAAATTGCTGCCGTTTAATTCTCAGGGCAGAGCAAGACAATGAAATATGCTTGATTGATGACGGTGTATAACAAAATTGACACAGTGGAAAATTACTTCCAGTTAACAAAAAAGCATGAGTTAATCTAGAATGACCAATTCTACATCTCGTATAGACGACTTGATCATGTCTAGATGAGAAAGAAAAGATTACCCTCTTCTTAACAGACTGACATATTTCATGCAGTTTGTTATTAAGACATTCATCCCATTAAGGCTGCTCGATTATGGAAAAAATCTAAATCACGATTATTTGGGCCAAAACTGAAATCACGATTATTCAAACAATTATTTTGTTTTCCTCAGTAACATGCTTCATTTATTGAAAATGTATTCAAAAACATTTCGAAAAAACATTCTTGTACCTTTGTTTTTTCCCTAATACCTTTCTTCGTAAACATTAGTAAGTCTCCTTTGATGTCTATTGTACAAACAGTAGAAATGTCTAATGTATACATCTAATGTACAGTACAAACAGTAGAAAATAATTAGGACAAAAACACTGTTGCCCTCGATTTTATTTGTTTTGAGATCGTTTGGCCCTGAAATCGTTATCACGATTAGAATTCAGTAGAGTACAGGTTTAATATCAGAGGCAAGGATTTGACATTCAGTAACTTCTTCACTCAAAGCTTGCAAGCTAGCAAAAGAGTGACCTCCATTTCCCCAGAAATAATAACAATAATAATAACAATAATAATAACAATAATAATACATTTATACAATGTTTTTCTTTAATAAAGCATTACTCACGGGCAGCGGCATCTCTGCTGGCACCGGCCTGACTCAGCTCCTGCTCCAGTTTCTGCACCTCCTGGTCCCGAGAGGCCTGCAGGGCCTCCAGACCGGCCCGGGCCTCAGTGAGAGCTGCCTGGGTCTGACTCAGGCTCGTCTGGGCCTCCTCAACACGGGCCTGGAGCTCCACCCGGGCCCTCTCGGCCTCCTGGGCACACTGGACCTTCAGCTCCTGAGGAAGGCCAGATTGATTAGTGCACTGCCATTTTAAACAACTATGGCTACTTCATGGCCAAAGCAGATAAATTAAATATTACAAATAAATAAAATACATTAAATACGTTTTTTTACATTAATACATGTTAAAAAGTTTAAACCCTTTTAAGGTGGGACCTTCTAAAAATGTAAATTTTCTGAGAAAGGAGGAAAGTCAGCTCAATGTGTCTGTGAAGACTCTCATTCATCTAGGTCACGGTAGTTAAAAGAGCTAAGCTGTATGCAACTGGACTTTCTCGTTTGATCCAGCTCAATTTATCATCATTAACAAGTGACTCAAGCAACAATTTGTCACAACATAATACAGAAGCAAATGAAAGAAGAATGTAAATGAAAGAGAGGCAACGACAATACAATATTTAAATTGGTAACATTTTCAACACCTTCTCCATCACAAGGAATGCAAGTAATGTTCTATTGTGACCATCTTGTTACATGATTCTTTTCATAACTTCTTCCACATCAAAAAGGACAGAAAAGTTCATGCCAGGCTGATGAACATGAGGATTTAACACACCTGTATTTGACTGGCTTGTTGCTGTTCTGCAGAAGCTTTCTGTTCCAACAGACGCTTCTCCCATTCGGCCTTGAGATCATCTGCAAAGGCAGAGACCCACCAAGACATTACACAGACAGACAGACAGACAGACAAACAAACAACTCTCATACCCTTACAAATTAGCCTGGTAAACCAGCCCCTCGTACTTCATTTCATTTGGTACAGGGATCTGGAACAGAGACTGTCAGAAACAATTTGTTGGAGGTGTGGACTCTGCTGAAGTTTAAAAAAAGTGCCTCTGCCTTTACCGTCGCTAACGCCTGGTCGTCATGTATGCAATTAGCCTACCTACACACTACAATTCAAATGTAGCACACAAGGTCAACGTCACGGCTAACGAACACACCCTCTGTTCGCTGATTGGATTGGTTTTGCTGGGACTTGCTAAATGACCCTCAAGAGATTCCGGTCCAGACCCTCTGTACAAAATGAAATGAAGTACGAGGGGCGGGTTTACCAGGCTACTTACAAATGTCCTTAAAAGAAGCTTTAGGACGACAGCACAGACTGACAAATCAATAAATCAAACAAGCAAGGCTGTTAAAGGACTGGACTGGATAATCCATTTAGTTGCCCCTGTTGCGCCCCCACCCCACGCCCACCTACGCCCCACCCCACACCCCACAACCCCCTACCTGCACCCAACATAAACTCCCCCACCTGCTACTACACCCACCCCACAATCCATCTCCATCCTCCCCCAAACCACCCATCTACCACCCCCTTACCCATCTGCCTCTACCCCCTACCTGCATCTTACCATGAACCCCCCCTGCCCCCCCCACACAAACACACACACACAATCCATCTCCATCCTCCCCCACCCCCCCCGTACCCATCTGCTTCTGGTGCTGCTGCAGGAGCCTCTCCTCCTGTTGGTGGTTGTGCTGTCGGACCCTCTCCAGCTCGAACTGCTGGCGCGTCTGCAGCATGGCGCTCTCCTGCGCCCACTTGTCCCGCAGCGCCCCCTGCAGCTCGCTCAGCGCAGCCTCCTTCTCCTTTTGCATGTTGGCCTGCGACAGCTCCAGCTGCGCCGTGTGCATGTTGGTCAGGCTCAGACGCAACGCCTCCAGCTCCAGGCTCTGCTGGGTCTAGGGGAGAGGGGGAGGGGGGAGGGGGAGAGGGATGGAGAGGGAGAGGAGGAGAAGAGGAGGAGGAGGAGAAAAGAGAGAGAGAGAGAGAGAGAGAGAGAGAGAGAGAGAGAGAGAGAGAGAGAGAGAGAGAGAGAGAGAGAGAGAGAGAGAGAGAGAGAGAGAGAGAGAGAGAGAGAGAGACAGACATTGTAATAAGCTTTATTATAAGGGGAATTTTTTTTCTTTTTATATCAGGACATACAGAGCCAATTCCAGGAGAGCGCCCAAAGCACCTGATTGCTAGCTGATTTGCTGGCATCACTACCTGTGCCTGTAGCATCTAGCTAGCATGGCTACCTGTGCCTATAGTGTCTAGTTAACATGACTACCTGTGTTTGTAGCATCTAGCTAGCATGACTATCTGTGCCTGCAGCATCTAGCTAGCATGGCTACCTGTGCCTGTAGCATCTCAGCCTGGTGGGCCTCCTCCATGCTCTCCCTCAGCTCGCCAGTAAGCTCCTCCCTCAGCTTGTCCAGGGCGTCCCTGTGCTCCGCCAGGAGCGCCCCCATTACTCTCTGGTGCTCGCGCTCATGGACCTACAACATGGAGCAGAGAGAGTAAATGAGTACTCACTAAGGCCAGTTTTGTGAAAATTTGCTAGGGAGCAGCAGAAAAATTATGACTACATTGATGGAGGACGAAGTGCATTTTTAAAGACTTTACTGAAGGGAAGATCAGAGAATTTGCCATTTGGTTTTATCCTTTCTCCCCAGCTTGCCTATGCCATTGTATTATCAGGATGCCTGTGGATTTTGTCTGCTGACCTTTCAGCAGATGACTACATGATGGAGAACTAAGTAAATTCCTCAAAAATGCACTTAAACTAAGGGGAAGAACAAAAGAAAGCTTTCAAAATGCCAGATGCCATCCGGTTTTATCCCTTCCATATATCAGTCAGCTTGCCTAAGCCACTGCATTATCAGTATGCCTGCGGACTTTGCGTACCACTGTCAGGACGGCTGAGGATTTTGTTTGCTGACCTGTTTGATCATGCTGGCTTGTTTTCTATGCTGCTCTTCCAAGTCGATTCTCAGCTCAGACAACCGGTCATCATATTCAGTGTTGAGATCATCAATCTGGAAAAATGGAAGCAATTACTACTTCATTAACAACAGTTGACCACATTTTCACTTCCCCCCACATTTCTTGAGCTGTCCCCATCTCACCTCGTTTTGGTGTTTCTCCTTCAGAAGCTTCATTTCGTCTTCATGACAGCTCCTGAGCTGACTACAGGCCTCCTCCTCCCGCTGTAGGAGGGCCTGCACCTCCTCTCTGTGCTGTTCTCTCAGCTCCTCAAGCGTCTGCCTGACAGCTCCCAGCTCCTTCAGCAAGGCACTCTCCTTCTCCATGCGTTCCTCCTCCGCCTTCTCCCGCTCCCCTTTCACCTTCTCCAGCTCAGAGTCCTTGGCCTCCAGCTGGCTCTGGAAGTCCGCAAGCTCAGATTCCAGAATGTTCTCCATGCTCCTGACCTGCTCCTCCAGGGCCACGACTCGCTTGTCTTGACTGGCCTTTTCCAGTGCTGCATGACTTTGAGCCTCCTCAAGGTTGGTGAGGTTCTGTTTGAGGCACACAAGCTTGCTCTCCAGATCCACTTTCTCTTTCTCCAAGGCCTGGAGCTTCTCTCCTCGCTCCTCCATCTGCACAGAAAGCTGCTGGAGCTCCTTGCGGGCAGAGTCCACCTCCTGGGTCCTCTGCTGCAGGAGCAGCGAGTTGGTTTGGTTCTTCTCTCGCTGGCCGTCCAGCTGAGCAAGTAGTTGGTCTCTCTGCGTGTGCAGGAAGGAGAGCTGACGGCCAAATATCGCCTGAACTTCGCTGCTCACGGTGTCCCCAGCCAGCTTCTTCTCCTGGACGTCCCGGACCAGCTGCTCCTGGCTCCTGAGCTGGAAGAGCAGTTGGACCCGTTCTTCCTTCAGCTCCCGGATCAGCTCATCTCCGGAGAGGCAGATGGTCTTGCCATCTGGGTCCACTTGGTTGGTTCCGCTTCTCTGTTGCTCCAGCTCCAGTTCCTGCTGCTGCTGGAGGTCCTGCAGGAAGCTGATCTTGTTCTTCAGGTTGTCCTGCTCATGCTCCTTCAGACTCAGGACCTCCTCGCACTTGACCCTCTTCTCCCGCTCCCCCTCCAGCTCCCACTGCACGGCCTCCAGCTCCTCCGACGCCTTGCTCCAGCGGTCCCGCGCCTCCGCCACTTCCTCGGCCGACCTGCGCACCTCCTCCTGGAGGATCTCCAGCTGCCGCTCCCGCTCCTCCAACACCTCACTGAGCTCCTGGCACTGCTGCATCAGCAGCTCCTTGCCCAGGTCCACGCCTTGGGACGCAAACGATTCCCCATGCTCCGGTCCGAGGTTGTCCGCATCGCCTGCCCGAAGACAAGGTGCCTCCGGTAAGGTCGGCGACATTCTCGGTGTGGTCAAACGCACTCGACTCTGCTGCCTCCATGACTTCGCTGTTCAACTCGAACTGTACAGACGTGTCCAGGAAGCTGTGCTGCTCGATACTCTCCTCCGCCCAGGAGCTGTTGTGCGGGTCTGCGCGAGCCAGGTACATTTCCATGAGTGGCACAGGCTCTTCTGAGACAGAGCTGTCCAAACAGGGGTCTACCCTTGTGGCACCCTCACTGGCCAGGTCCTGATTCTGCTGCTCCTTGGAGGCCTTGATCTGGCCAACACGCTCAATCGAATCCTCTGAGGCCGCGCAGTGGGGGGAAAGGTCGAGATGGGGGGACTGAGCCTGAAACTGCTCGAGAAGTTTCTGAATCCGCTGGACTTCGTCGCTGTGCTCAGTCTGCAGGTGTTTGAGTGCTGCGTCGTGAGTCTCGGCCAACTGGGCCAAGTCCATTTCCCTCTCCTCCTGCAGCGTCTGCAGGCGAAGGTCGTAGTTCGAGATGTCCGACTCGTGTCTGGACCGCAGCAGACGGGCCGTCTCCTCCTCCTCCTGCAGTCGTTTCTGGAGCTCGTCCACCAGGCCGTGTAACTGGGCCAACTCGCGGTTCAGCTCGTCCTTCTCCACCTTGTACTGCTGGGCCTCGCGAGCGTGGGACTCTGCCCTCGCGAGTTCCGCCTGGACCTCGGCCAGCTGGGCTTCCATGCCCCTGCGATCGCTCTCCATGCGGTCGACCTGCTGCTGCAGCTGTTCAGCATGCTCCTGCGCTTGCTGGGAAGCATCCTTCTCCTTTGCCAGCTCTGCCTGCAGCCTCTCAATATGAGAGTCTTGGTGGTCAGACGCCATGGCTTTGTCCGGACTAAATGCAATGAGGCTCTTTGCCAGCGGGGAGCATTTGAGGTCCATGGGGCTAGGGATTGGGGAAGGTCTTTGGGCCGACTCTGACACACCCAGCTGCTCCTGAAGGTCCAAGATAACCGAATCCTTCTGGGCCAAGAGGCACTGCTGTTCTTTGGTTTTCTGTAAAAGTACAATTATTAGTACATGTTTATTTATTTGTGGATGTGCATACTCCTGCAAATTAATAATAAATAAATAATAAACAACCAGAAATCAGTGATGCTAATCTGGCTTCAGAAGCCATCATGTGAAGATAACAAAAAAATGCATTTGCAGGCAAACCTAAATGTGTGTTTTCTGGATCAACCTACCTGCTCAAGCTCCATCAGCTGCTGCTGCAGCAGGTCCATGTGAGAGCCCTGGTCCTGGAGGCTCTGCAGTACCGGTCCAAAGTGCTGCTGAGCCTGGCTAAGCTCAGCACAACCCTGACTCCTACTACGCAGGTACTCCTTCGTCTGAGGGGAACAGAGAGAGAGAAGTATAGATACAGACAGAGATAGAGATGAACATAGAGACAGACAGATAAACAGAGATACATGGATCAATAGACAGACAGATAGAGAGATGAACATAGACATAGAGGGACAGACAGACAAAATCATTGGCGGGGTTTACATTGCCGGGCAAAAGCCGAGCCGGCGCGGGCGTACCAGTGCTAAGTGGCTTCACACGTTCAGGGCCAGGTGCTAACACGGGCCTACAGGGGCTGTATTACCGTCATTATACAGCTGAGGCTATATTACCGTCATTACTGAAGAATATGAAAAAGATGAATCGCCAGTTCTGGCCAGCTGAAGATATCCGTGCTCTCCCCGTGGTCTGGGCAGAAGACGACGTGAATCCAAAAAAAACCAAAAAAAAATCCGCCGAGGTTTGCAGAAACGAGGAAGTCATGAAGCGACACAGCAAGTTGGACATTCAGCGAACAACAACCCGGCAAATTCGCGAGAAGCATAACAAAAACTACACCTAGAAAGACATTGTATAACAAACCAATCCCCCTTCCCCACATAAAATAAATCTGAATTGCTTTTACTCAAGCGAGCTTAATTCTACATTCTCTGTATGTCTCATATTTGGCTGGTAACATTCCAATTGCCCACCGTGATGCTGTGGACTAAATGACTCCTTTTCAAATTAATTGGAACAAACAAATGACTAGTCCTATAACATTGTCTTGTATCATTTTAGGCTACTTTTTATGCAGTTTCGCAGTGCTGAAGTGTGCAGCTGCCGACAAGAAATCACAACTTTCCAGTGTCTCTCCTTTACATGCCTTGTGCATCGTAACGTGGTTCTCCGCGGTGACTTCGCAGTTAACTGTTCTAAACGTGTGTGTCAAGCCAATAGGTCAAAATCACTTGGTTTTCTATGAAATTCATATATATTTGCCATTTCCGACCGTTTGGGCTGTAGGTGGTACTACCGTTGGTTTAAAAACAAGACTTTTCTTCCTTTAGCAACCGTTGCCATCGGTAAACAAAAGTAATACAATAGCCTATAGATGACCTAGCTCATATTTGGCTGATAAAAATTTCAAATTGTTGATCTAATTAGTATTGAAATGATCCGTTTCTGTCATTGTTATACCTTAAAGTAGCAGTAAATTGTGTCATTTGGCTACGTTTTGTTGGCAGCACTGTGTGGAAATATCAGAATAATGTGAGATGCATTCCCCAACAAGCATTTGACGCTCCGTGGCCGTCGGTCTTGTTCCATTAAAACATAAGGACGGTGTATTTTTGCTTTATAGCCTATAGTAATATATAGAAATATATTGGAACATGAACAACATGGAGGACGATCTGCGCCAGCAGAGGTTCCATGGCGTCTATTATCCTCCAAAGAAGTATTTGCAGTCAAAGGTATCGGCAGTAGTTGCTGGTCTGATACTTGGTCATATAATCGTCTTCTACTTTCTTCTACTACTGCTACTGAATTGCCCGCCTATCCTGCTTGAAAATGGGCTGTATCAGTGACGTTTTTGCAAACGAGGGCGTAACCCAGAGGGGCTAGTAGTTGGGCAGTGTGGACAAAACAGCTCTCAGGGCGTGGGGCTAGTGCCCTGGGGCTACAAGCACCGAGGATGCCCCCTAAAGGCCCGGCCCGGCTCCGGAATGTAAATGCGGCTATTATGGTCCAGAATGGAAGTTCATTTCCGCAGTAAGTACAAAAACCTCACAAGCAAACACAAACACTTACGACAGACATCTGTGAAGCCATGTTACTCATTCAGAGAATTAAATGACATGTTTAACTTGTAGAAAGGGTCATGTTCGAAATCGAAGAGCACAGGGTACAGCGGAGTATGGCAGAGCATGAACAGCTGTCGTAGGAGCGAGGTGTTGTGAATAGCGACTTAACTGATCCCAAGAGAGCAAAGAAGTGACCTTGTAGTGGTTTACCTGTCACACAATATTACAGTATGATTATGTACGTTTAATATAATAGGGCACAATACACACCGCTCTGCAGCTGTACAAGTGTGTGGGTGGGAGAGCTATATGGAGAAAGCTATATGGCAAGGAGAGAGAAAGCACGAGAGAGAGAGAGAGAGAGAGAAAGAAAGAAAGGAAAGACAGAAAGCGAGAAGGTGGAGGGGAGAAGGGTGACCAACGGAGGTAGCTATATGGAGAGAGGGAGAGGGGGGGGGGGGGGGGAGAGGGAGAGGGAGAGGGAGAGAGAGAGAGAGACAGAGAGATGGTGGGGAGGTAGAGAGAAGAGAGACTGACAAAGGGAGCTACATGGAGAAAGAGATAGATGACAAAGCATGACAAAGACAGATAGATGAAATGGTGGGGTGAGAGAGAGAATGAGAGAAGGTGGAGGGGAGAAAGGAGACTGGTGGAGATGGCTATATGGAAAAAGAGGGAGATAGAGAGCGAGACAGCGAAAGAGCGTGTAAGGGAGATAAAGAGCGAGAGAGCGAGAGAGAAACAGAGATGGTGGGGAGGTAGGGAGAAGAGAGACTGGCAGAGGTAGCTACATGGAGAAAGAGAAGGAGAGCAAGAGAGAGAGAGCGATAAGGAAGGGCTGATTGAGTACCTGCTGCAGTTGCTGCTGGAGGGCTTGTATCTGACTCGTGAGCTGCAGAGCCTCCTGCTGCACCTGGTCTCGGCTCTGCAGCGCCCCCTGTAGGTTCAGGCTGAGCTGGGAGATGATCTCGTTCCTCTTCTCCACAGCACGCTGCAGCTGCTGCAGTAGGAGAAACCAAGAGCAATGTTTACATTTACAGATGAAAGAAACAGAGACCAACCATTAATGCTGTCTTTAAAACAACCTGTGGAGTGTTGTTGTTAATGATACAGCGCACTTCACTGAACCACCTCACAGATTTAGTAATGTAAAGTAAACTACTTAAAGGTTACCTACTGTAATCGTAATGTAAACTACTTTAAGGTTAAGGTAGTCTTAAATGTCCCCGGGGGTCAACTGTTTGCACAATCAGCAGTATATAAAAATCATACAGACTTACACCACCACACACCAATTTATCTGGCATTCATTTCAGTAGTAGCACACAATGCCTAAACATATAGCAATAAAAACCTGAGACGCATAAGTTAAAAAAAATCTTGACAAGTCATGACTGCTTACTCAGAAGGGAAATGGCAGAGGGGCCTAATTGGTTTTTGAACCTGTTCGTCCCGCGTCGTGGCATACTCTACCTGTGCCCTGAGGGAAGCAGGCTGAACTGGCAGTACAAAGGGTGACTAGGGTCAGCAGCAATTACAAGAGCCTCCCTACTTTAATTTCAATTCAGCTATTTCAATTCCAGATCTGGCCTGATTTACACAGAGATGCATGACACAGTTATATTTCTGGAGGAGGTACATGGTCACTTTCCAAGAAGTTACTTCAGGTTCTTTGCCACTTCATACTTTTGTCGAAAGTTTACCAAAATGACTGTATGGTTTACCCAGAATAGTACATGTTTTTAAAAAAGCCAACATGTTTCGACCCAAGCCTAGGTCTTCACCAGGGCTTAAACTACAGCAAATGAGGATACAGCCCTCACCTGTATAGTGTCATCAGGTCATATGACCAACACTCGACCTGTGCATCACCCCCAGATTAAAACTACTTTTGTCTGTTTCTATATTTGCATGGTGTGCACATCAAGTAAAAAGCATAGACCTCCATCAGGTAAAGACACATACCCACCTCATTACTGCTGACAGGTGGAGGATTAAAGGATTCAATTACTAGTGGGCTACAGCAGAGTGCTTAAATGGTAATACTGTCGTTTTGGGAGCTGAGCTCTCAGACAAGTCTGAGTATTCTTTTTCCTTTTTATTCAGCATCTTCTATTTCTGTTTAACTGTGAGTCAGTCTCCATGCTTTTAAAAGTTGCAAAAATGTGAGATGATGGTGCATCAGCAGCTGATGATGTCTCATTCAGGACTGGTGTTTGAGGGGAGGGAGATGGAAGCGAGCGCTACTGCATTACCCCAATTACAGCTGGGGATGTGTGAGGAGAGATGCCAGGGGCTTTAGATGCACAATGCATCATCACAGGCACAAATAAACCCACCGGAACAAGAACCTACTTGCCGAGCCCTCTCACATTCAGGGCTATGATAATCACAAACATCTCCACTGACACCATCAACATCTCTATTCCACTCAGGAGAAGTTATTTCTGCTCTCCTGTGGAAAACCCATTACTACCACTCAGCAACTACACCGAGCAGCTTGGAGAGACAGTGGAGCATCAGTGAGTGTGTGGGTGTACATATGCACATGTAGAGAGAGAGAGAGGGAGAGAGAGGGAGAGAGAGAGAGAGAGAGAGAGGGGGGAGGGAGAGAGAGAGGGAGAGGGAGAGAGAGAGAGAGAGAGAGAGAGAGAGAGAGAGAGAGAGAGAGAGAGAGAGAGAGAGAGAGAGAGAGAGAGAGAGAGAGAGAGAGAGAGAGAGAGAGAGAGGGAGAGAGAGGGAGAGAGAGGGAGAGAAAGGGAGAGAAAGGGAGAGAGAGAGGGAGAGAGAGAGGGAGAGAGAGAGGGAGAGAGAGAGGGAGAGAGTTTGTTTGGGGAGTACCGATGTACTACCTTAAGCTGCTCTTTGCCCATGTGTGGGACAAGCATGGCCTCTGGGTCCTCCACATCCTCAGGGGGGCCCTCCACTGCCCCGTCCCCCAAAAGGGAGCTCTGTGCCTGGGTACCGGCATCAGCCGCCAGCCTCCTACACTCCAGCTCCTGACTGCTGTGGTCCTCACTGGAGGACCCAGAGTGCTAAAAGGTTTTTAAATAAAGACACACACACACACACGACACACAAACACACACACACACACACAAACACACACACACAAACACACACAACACAAGAGGGATGAAAATAAAACATACGTTATTGCTGGTTGTGTTACCATGACAACATTTCCCCTTCCAGCATTCACATGGCAGCTGACCCATTTCTCATCTATGGAATGAGTAAGGGACACACACACACACACACACACATTTAACTAACCAATGTGCACGCTACCAAGCCATGCACCAAACATACAGGCAGGGCAGGGTAGTGAGGCTGATGCACATTACAAGGTCTACTGGGTGCACAGCACTAAATAAAAGATTAATCTACGCATGGTGCTTTTTCCCACATCAATTTATTCTTTTCATGACATCCTTGCAAAATACCGCCAGACTATAATGCTAGGTGTCAGAGTGTGAACAGAGAGGTAGAATGTATTATTTGTACTCCAGCTGAATATACAGTAATAATGCACCAATGTCACCTATATGAGAAGCTATAACTCTTCACTAAAGCACATTACAGATTACAATGATCACCGTATTTTCACAGCATCTGAGAATTCAAAAACTAATAAAAAATGCAAAAAGCAACCAACCAATTTACACCGATTACATAATCCCCTGTATTCATACAGCATCTCAGAATTTAAAAAATGTCAAAAATGCAAAAAATAAAATAAAATAAATAAATAAATAAAAACAACCAACAATCCAAATGTTAAACCCAGTAAACCCACCTCTGGGTTGGTGTGCCCATCCTGTCCATTACCCTGCGCGTCTGTGGGGCGTGGCTCTAGGTGGCGCTCTTGCGCCGCGCTGTCAGTCTTTTGGACAGCCGAGCCCTTCCTCTTCGCCGTCTTTTTCTGCGCGCTCCCACCGTCACCTTTCGCACGGCGCTGTCGATAGTGAGCAAGCTGTGACAGAGGTTAAGGGACAGGTAGAGGCACAGGTAGGAGAGGATCAGGTAACAGGAGCACAGCAGCAGCATGCTATCAGCTCTTAGCCACCGGTACTGGAATAGCCATAGGTACTGGGATGAGGGGAGGGGGGCTACAGGTGGCAACCAGGGTCAAAAATCACACAGAGCCACCTGGAGGTGGAGGAGGAAAAAAAGAAAAACAAAAACAAAACACCACACAACGCCTTCATTCTGCATGATCTCAGCTCTGAACCCAGCTGGTGAGGTGTTCCTGTGGCAAGCAGACCAGAGTGAAGGGATGCAGCCTCCCAGAGGCATCTTTTACAGGGAAAAAAAGAAGAAAGCAATGGCAAAACATGCAAAAACAAAAGTTGAGTTTTCCCATTTCCTGGAATTCTCAGCTTTGTTCAAGTCACCCAGGCTTTCCAGTCCCCGTCATAGACACCAGAAAGAGAGAGAGCGAGAGAGGACAGAGAGAGAGACTTCCTCAAGTAGGCTGGTTACTGCTGCTACTACTACAACTGCTGCTGCTCTGCCACATCACTGTGTAGACCCCTCCCCTCCCTCTGTGTGTGTGTGTGTGTGTGGCGCCTAAGCCGCTTACGCTAGATTACAGTGCTTCAAAAGGAGCCCACTGGAGCTCCACACACACACACCACCTACAGACCTTTAAACAGTTGCAATTCAAACTACTACTGCTACCTCCCATCACAGAGACAGAGATGTAGTCTACCAGGCACGGCAAACATCTGCACACACACAGACCTTTAAACAGCCACACTTTGCACTACTGGCAGGGCTGCCTCCATTCACTAAGACACACATCTTGTGTAAGAGACATCTTTTCAACAGCCAGAAACCTAAGACAAGCATGAAGACTAGCAAAAAACTAAGAGTAAAATCCACTTCACTGCAATCGTATTTACAACATGTAATGATTGAGGTGCAGTGTGCGTTAAATTCTGCAAGTGAGGATGAAAGTTAGCTTACTGATGAAATGGTGATTCTGCAATATGAATCTCCCTCCTCTCTCTATACATATTGTAAGCCTATGTGGTTAACAGTGACCCAGTTATTTGTGCAAATTAGTTGAATGACAACAAATGTAGGTGGCATTGGCAGATTTAATGTGCTCTGGCTCAGCTGTGTGTGTGTGTGTGTGTGTGTGTGTGTGTGTGTGTGTCAGTCCTGCCTTTCTCGCCCCCATCTTCTTTTCACACTGTCGCGTCACATGAGATGTAAATATCGCAAGTTGCCCGGAGTCATGTCTGAACCCAAAAACAGATCGTGGCTGGAGCATGGAGTACAGAAGAGAGACACTGCTTGGCTTTAGCAGTCAATGACGACATTTAGGAGTCTTTTCAGAGCCATTTCTTTACTGATTTAATGTGAAACTATGCACAGACAAAAGAAAAAAAACAGTCACGACGACTAGTGCAAACAATACGGTTCCCAGTACATCATAAAAAAGACATCATCTTATTTATAAAGGGTCAGCCTATATATCCTGGCCATAGGG
This sequence comes from Coilia nasus, assembly GCA_027475355.1. NCBI lineage: Eukaryota > Metazoa > Chordata > Actinopteri > Clupeiformes > Engraulidae > Coilia > Coilia nasus. Next base: position 3,245,122 of record CM050220.1, on the reverse strand, counting down.
GCGCCATGGTGATTAAACAAATGCCATGGCAACTGTGTGTTCAGTTGAGGTTCATCATGCAAGAGTTTGAAATGTTCTCACTAAAGAGTAGGCTAGTCAAAATTCATTTTCAACAGTATAAAATGTCAGCTACACAGTACACAAAAAGGAGGTGACATATCTTTGAGGAGTAAATGTTACTATGCAATAGAAAGAAAAACAAATCAAATGGTTTTACAAAATCTTTAAGGCGTGACAGCGAAGGCAAAAACGGCATATTCATGGCATCTCATTTGGTGTCATTAGTATGCCATCTACTGGGAGGGAACTGCAACGACCAAAACATTGGCCAAGTTACTTCTTGACGTGACAAACTCTCAAGTAAAATTCACATATCAGCTGTAATATCCTACCAGTTTAACGTACGATGCACACACCTGTTCATAGTGGGCCATAGGCACCCTATTATTTACAAGAAAAGTGTTTTCAACTCCTCGCTTATTCCGAGCCGAGCGGCTGCAGGCACTGACGTAAATGCTTACAATGTACTAAATTTAACTCTGCCACCTGCGAGATGGCCTGGCCCTACCCGGAGACAGACCTGTGTCAGATTCCCGCTCTCACAAGTCCACTGGCAACTGCTGCGCAGATGTCTACAAGTAAATATTGGAATACGCCTCTGCGATTGCTTGGCTTGCTTGGAGTCCCACATTCACAAAGCAGAACATACGAGTGCAAGATGCACTGACCAGGTCACCACAGGTCAGTACTCTCAGGAAAAAGTCAATCCCATTCACCTCTACGCCTTCTGTCCACCATTGGCAGACATCCATAAGCAGCTTCGGAGTTTCAAGATAAACTCCAGGACAGCTGGCCAACACCTGGTGTTAGCCGACTCTATTATTCAAAAGAGAACGTAGAACACCATTATACATTTTCAAAACGATACTGGTTTGAATCTGAATGTCTACTCAAAATCTAACCCAAATTTGTTCCCCCCACACCGCATAGTAGGCGAATGACCTCACTTTACCCGCAGCCGAGTCAACTTCATGCCAAGAGACCCAAACAAAAGAACTGTGTAGGCATGTCACAGCGGTAACTTTCCAGTAAAAGGCTAATAATATGACCAGTCTCCTGCCTATCAGTAGGCCCGACATATCCAAATAGACAAAATAGTCGTGAAAAAAGACACGGGGATAACAATTACTATGTAAAAAAGCCTTTTTACGACTGTTCACTGTTGCAGCTGTATGAGTATCATTCGAACGGCATGTCTGGGGCAGTGTGTCGTGAGATTAAAGTGCCATAAAATTGAACTGTTCGTCTATCAGCAGTTTTTGTAGGTGTAATCTGCAATAACACCTAAAGTCTGGATTATCTACTTGGTTGTTTGCCAACGACGCACTGATTTTGAACGGCGGCAACATTGTGCTAGGATGGCTAGCCAAAACTGTTCAGTGAGATTGCGGCAGCTTTGCTTCTGTGTGATAACTACACAACGGGTCCTGCAAAATACAAGAGAAAGTGCAAAACCCATTAAATAATTACCAAATCACCTTGCAGTCAAAGCAGGGGAACAAATGGGTTACTAGAGCAGCAAGCTAAGTTTAGCTTGTTATAATAGCAAGTCAACGGGCTAGGTTTCTCAGCTAACGTTACCGCTATTGTATTCCAATGCAAACGCTGGGCTGTCGGTAGCAGTAACCTAAGGAGCTAGGATAACGTTCAAGTCTACAAACCTTTGCTCGTCCGGCCTCGAGTTTTCGCTGCCGTTCATCTTGATCCATCTCCTGAGTAAAACTAAACCATACGACTGAATTTAGTTTTCGATGCAACGGTCAATTTGATAAGATCTCCAATTTCTTTGCTATCTATCTTGAAGTTGGAAAGGAGTCTTTGGAGTAACTGTCAGAAAGAAATTCAACATGGCCGCGAATGTGTTTCAACTCCACCCTTATTGGTTAGATCCAGTTGATGCGGCCTATCAGAACCAGCATGATCAACTTTGTAGCCAACCACATTTTCGCTTGATGTCAAATTACTTAAAACCCGCCCACCAACTCCAGGGTCTGTAACTGACACATTTGACAACCTATGAAAAACATGTATTGACACAAAAAACAATAACCGAGCATTTTTATAGCCAATTATTATTCTTTCAGACATGTAGAGCCAGCCCTCCGCATCTGTTTTCAAAACGCCAAGTATCATCTGACTAGCTTCAATTGGTTCCTAAAGCAACACCCATAGAGCTGTCTTAGGTTCTTCACCAATGGGCTTAGACTGTCTAAAGCCCGGGTAAATTAACTGAACCAGTATCGAGGCCAAACGATTTTTTTTATCTCCAGTTTACAGACATGAAGTCATAGACTACATCAGTTCAGACGCCTGACACATGGTCAATGCTATTTTCATTATTTACATCTAAGTGTTGGTTTTGTTACTAAGGCCTACATAAAAATCACACAATTTGTAGATGGCCCGTTTTTGAAAAAAAAAGAAAAAAAAGAAAACAACAAACCAAACTAGACAACATAAACTTGAAACCACATCAGCTAGCACTGAGTAACATTTTCAAGTCAAAGTGCTCAATCCCACTATCTATTCTCAGCCAACTGTAGCCGAAGGCCATTGGAAAAAGAATAAGCATTGCAACCCGTCAACCCTCGGCTTCCATGACACAATATTCATGTTGTGCAAGGCCTGCCGCATAGCAACTTGAGGGCTGGGCTTAGCTTCACCAAAGATAAGTGCTGTGTTTCTGGCAACCAGGTAATGAAAGGAAGTGTGTTAGAGCACAAACCTGGGCAGCAGACTGTAGACTATCTGAAGGACTTAATGGAATGGACAGGATTATTTTACCAAAGAGGATTTATGTTTTTATAGTCATTTTATAGTTCCTGTTCTTTTTGTGGAGGAAATACCTGTTTCCCTTTGGGGTTTCTTCCCTATACCTGGTAACATGACAGATCCGATAGTTGACCAGATGACGCGACTGAAACTCAGGCTACTGGAGAAGGTAAGCGGCCAATGTGCAGTGTGCAAATGTTTGCATGTATGAGATCATCGCAAAAACACCACATGTCCTGACTTATTCGTCTGAGTCATTGGTTTTCTTCTTCTTTTGTGTGTGTGTGTGTGTGTGTGTGTGTGTGTGTGTGTGTGTGTGTGTGTGTGTGTGTGTTTGTCATTCACCACAGAGGCTTGAGAATGAGAGGAACAACTATGATGAAAGAGGAGATTCAGCTTTATCCACACGTAAGATGTGCCTGAAAATTGATACGCTGTGTGTTTTCACAGCAATGTATGTCAATAAAGTATTCTCATATTTATTTCTCAATGTGTTAGCTCCTCTCAACAATTGTCTGAACCTCTGGTAGAACACAGATTCTGCTTAGCCTTATTATGTCTCATTACATTTGGCAAAACTCCTGAATTGTAAGACGTTTACTCCCCCTGCTGGTTTAAAAATACATTACAGCAGGAGATACTTCAAGAGATGCCAGCCAAAGTTAATGCCCCAATAAACGTTTGCCTTGTTTTATTTTTCAAACGCAGGAAGTTATGATGGTCAAGCTGATGCCTTACATAGCGCCCTGAGACGGAAGAGGAGTTTACTCCAGAGACTGAGAGTGTGTATAGCATGCAGCCCATAAGCATGACATGAGTTGGGGTTATCTTTTGTCATTGGACCCTGTTGAGGCCTGCTGTGTACAGTTTATTGTTATGTACCTGTTTAAAGAAAAGGTGTGTGTGTGTGTGTGTGTGTATGTGTGTGTGTACAAGACTACAGTAAATCTCAGAAAGACATTGTTTTTTTCTCCCAACTGTACAGGAACAGCACTTAATGGAGGACCTTGGAAGACCACATACATGGGGAGGCTGTCACGGGCAACGTCGCCCAGATTACTTTCCTACAGCCAACCCTCCTCCAATCCACATCTACCAACCTCCTCTTCCTGCCCCCGTCCCCCAGCTACCTGCACCACCACCACAACTACCACCGCCTCCACGCATCATACAGCAAACAGTAACACATCCAAACAAATCTACTTTCTATTGCCCATTAATGTCAATCTTATCTCCTCTGTCACATATCATGTATCCTTACATACTCATATAAGGCTTCACAGGTTTATGATGCTGATAAGTTATTATTAGGAGTAGGTGTAGACACAGCCTATGGGTGAGCTGAGGTGGGCCTGTGCCCACCCACTTGTCAATCAGGCCCACCCAGTCAGAAGGCTCTATACGTTTGATTGACTGTTTTGGTAATAAAACATGACCTATGTGATTTGGGTTATAGGCCAACCAGATTTTTATTCTGGGCCCAGACATTTTATGATTTTATGATTTCTGGCTCCAGCCCTGTTATTAGAGTATATGGTCTGCACCTTAGTGTGTGTGTGTGTGTGTGTGTGTGTGTGTGTGCGCGCGCGCGCCCTCCTCTTCCCCACAGCTTCCTCAGCAACCAGCCACCATCATCCAGCAGTTGCCCCAGCAACAGCCCCTCATCACGCAGATACCGCCCCCTCAGCTAGCACCCCCACACAGATCTGGCAGCATCAAAGAGGGTGTGTGTGTGTGTGTGTGTGTGTACATGTCTGTGTGTGTGTGTCTGTCTGTGTGTGCATGTGTGTGTATGTGTGTGTCTGTGTGTGTGTGTATGTGTGTGTGTGTCTGTGTGTCTGTGTCTGTGTCTGTGTGTCTGTGTGTGCATGCATGCATGTGTGCATGTGTTTCATTCAGTGTCAGTGTGATATTTAAAGATTAGTTTACAATCTCTCAGTTGTCTCTCAGTTGTCTACACAGACTCTACAGTGTTGCTGTATTGTGATTGTTACTTTGTATGGGGTTTGTGACTCCCATAAAAAAGATAAAGTCTGCAACAGCAGTAATATGCTCCCAACATATGACTCCCATTCCACAGACATGGTGGAGCTGATGTTGATGCAGAATGCACAGATGCACCAGATCATCATGCACAACATGATGCTGAAGGCTATCCCCCCTATGGCCCTCTCCCCACCGACAGGACCCGGCCAGGTGCCCCCCTCAGCCCCACACTCGGCCACGGTGAGCAACATTTCACAACGTTCATGAACATGACGTTCAGTCATACCAACACTCTAGTACAGACCCTTTCAACAGTAAAACGAAAACCGATGAATTCTCAGTGTATACTCACTTACAAACTACTTCTGCTAAATTTCACATCATTGGTAATGTTAAAAATGGAAAACCCCATGAAACCAGCTCTGACACCAATAATTAAACTCTCTGTACAAATAATGCTCTATACAAATAAGCATTGAACAAAGCAATCACAGAAGCTGTGTTTATTGTCCTAATAGAAACTAAATTCCAAATAATTACTGAAGTCTTCTATGTCCATCTGTGCAGTGTTTCTGTGTGTCCTTTGAAAACATTGATCTGCCCTTTGCCCAGGACATGTACCCTAGAGTGAAGGGCAGTGCTGTCCACCACCACCACCACTACGGCCCGTCTGTCCCACAACTGCCCCCCATCACCTACCCCATGTGGGGCATCCAGGGAGGAGCACCCCAGCCCTCTGTGCAGCATGTCATGGGGCCCATATCCCTCCCACCCCTGAGCACGTAAGTGGTAAGACAGTGGACTCAGATACTAATCTTAGTAGTAAGACCGTACACTCAGATACTAGTAATCTTAGTAGACTCAGATACTAGTAATCTTAGTGGTAAGACAGTACACTCAAATACAGTACTATTAATCTAGTGTTAAGATAGTAGACTCAGATACTAGTAATCTTAGTAGTAAAAAAGTAGACTCAGATACTAGTAATCTACTCGTAGTATACTCAGATACTAGTAATCTTAGTGGTAAGATAGAAGACTCAGATACTAGTAATCTTAGTAGCAGACTGACATACTAGTAATCTTAGTGGTAAGATAGTATACTCGGATACTAGTAGGCTAATGTTAGTGGTACGATAGTATACTCGGATACCAGTAATCTTAGTGGTAAGATAGTACACTCAGATACTAGTAATCTTAGTGGTAAGATACTCCAGTCCAGTTTCTGCTAACTGTGCCTCGTCTCAGACGTGAAAGTAAAAATAGTCTTGATTTGTTCATATTCACAAAATCCCCATCTTTTGGTGTGTGTGTGGGGGGAGGTGGGTGTATGTGTTGTAGTAGTTACCTGTATATACTTAGGAATATACTGCATATACAGAATAAAGTTCTTGTGATTCAGAGTATGTTAAATATGAAGTTCTGGTGTATTGTTGTCAATGCTGGCCCTTCTTCACAATGAGGGCAATATTGCATTTTTTTCTGTTGACAGAGAACAAATTTGTGTTAATGTATCTCTTAACACTCTTTTCCAAAACGTTTTGCTTCCCCACAACAGAGGCCAACGATGGAACTAACTGTAGAATGCCTGTGGGATGATGCATTACAGGAGAATGGTTGACACTTCTTCGTGACAGACCTGATACACAGCCACACCCCACCCACTACCACCCCCCTTGTTTGCCAAACACCATTGGACAAGCGTGTGGGAAAGAGAACAGATGGAAGACTAAAGTGGTGAATGACTGACAGTACGCAAGACCAATACGGACTAAAAAAGACATTTAAATAAAGATGATGGTTATGTAAAGTGAACAATGGCAACTGCTACCCATACGTAATTAGTAGCTTGTCAAGTGTGTTATATTACATAGGCATTATGTTAAGTAGACATGCAAACCAAATTAACATGAATTGTGAAGGCATATTACTTGGCAAGACCAAATCATATGCACTCCACATCTTTTAAGGACAGTGTCCTCACAAACACACACACACACACACACACACACACACACCCTGGGGAAAATGTGTGCAGAAATCATTTGAAGATGATTCAATGGAAAAACAATCATATGGTAAAAGAAAAGTAATGTTTGTAAAAGCACGCTGAATGCATACCATTACAAAAGGTTTCATTGTTTAAATGTTTTATTAAACACATAAAATTGAAAAAATGAAATCATTTAAGCAGTGATGGTCTTCAGTGTGAGCTCCCTTCCGTGCCCATTCCCTATAGGATGTTGTAAGGCTGTTATAGGAATATCAGCTTTTGGTGGCAGTGGCTTGGAGTGACTATGAATATTTAGCTAAACAATAGGAGGTTAGGACACACACAAAAATATTTGCCACATCTTAAGTCATCATGAGCTCTTAATGAGTTTCACTGCATGTCCTACTACCCAGTATGTCTATGTACGTGACAAATAAAACTCCTTGTATCCTGTATCCTTAATGTTAAAAGAGTATCCTCTTCCTTCCCAAGATTTTTACCTTTTCAAAAGGAGGTAGTAGTGATAAGAATATAAAAGCATTCCCTTGCCTGTGGTGGCCTGTCCACATTTTCGGGGTTGTCTGAGGGCAAATTATCATCAACCAATGGGGGTGCGCATACCGCAAGCGCCTGGAAGTGCTTTACACGGCGAACTAGCACGAGCCTCTTCCTATCAGATAACCTGTGACGTAACATTGTAGCAGTAGCCCGCTGAAGCTCACATTGGCGTGTCGTAGTTGATTTTTTGTGCTAGGTTAAGCAGCGTTTTTGGTCACGTATAGACCTGGCACTGACAAACGAAAAGGTGTTCATTTATCTTTGGCTGTCTGGGATGTATGAATGGATAGTTGACGGAATATCATCGCTCTTCGTGCCTTTTTCTGGGGGAAAATCAAGGAGTTGGCCTAGGAACGGCGGTCCGTCAGAAACCGCGCCGGAGAACTGCAGTAACAGGCCAGCGAAACGCAATTATGAAAGGTCAGTATGGCCAAACTGGGTTGATGGTGGGTAGTGATCGTTTAGTTGTATGGATCACCTTACACCCATAGCCATTTCTTACTTTCTTGTCCACTATGTGACAGTTAGCTCATAGCATATCGGGAAGTCTTCATTGGAACGTTAACGGTAGCCTGCTAACTAGCTAGCTATTGAGCCAATTAGTTGCTAATGTAAAACTTGGTCCAGTCGGTGAGAGGCTAGTTGACTCGCAGATGCCAAAAATAACATCTGCCTTTTCAGCCCTAGTTAGAAGAGTTTAAATGTGGTTGATCCTGGTTTAAACTCACAAATTAGTTTTATTCAATGCAGTCACAGCTGCATTCTTTTGTTTACTTTCAGATCTTTGTTTACTTTCAGATCTAATTTAGATTACCCTAGTTAAAATCATCCTGTGTTTTAAAATCTAGCGTTAGCATACATATCATGTTGCCATGTGTGAATGGGACAGCGTAAATTTATGACTGTTACTCAAAATAACTCAGTAAGTATAACTTGTTAACGGTGTGTCTACTCTAACTTCAACCAGCTCTTGCAGAACAACCAGCTAAGGTTACACGTTGATGTTTACAAACATCGCTCAATGAATCATACTTAACTGCCAGTTTGGTAAACTGTACTGTACTGATACTGTACTGTATCTGTCACTGTGGACTAAATTGTTGGTACGTCGTTGCAGTGTCCATTCTCCCGAGGGCACGTCGGAGCCAGTGGAGATCAAGAGGCCGAAGAGAGGTAAACTAGCTTTTGAATTAGGCCTGCATGTTTCCGCTGGATTGCCCTCAATACTGTAGATGTAGGCCCATACATGGAACTTATTTTGCTCTTCTAGTGCTCACTGCTTGACAGAGTTTTGCCTAGCGGCACCGTTACTGGAATAAAAGCTTGGCTATTGAGAATCTTTAATTAAAATGCTCTAGTCTTGACATGGAACGCAGACCTGACTTGCATTTCCACTTTGTCCTCAGATGTGATATTAAGTACTGTGAAGAAGACTCTAGCAGGAGTGGCTGGCTTTCTTCGTTTGCAGCACCCCAAACCTAACCTTCAACATGATAAACGCGTCCACAAGAGAAGCCCGGTATGACTTGGACCTCTGTTGAAAGCTGGATGCTGAATACATACATGTAGCCTTCGTGTACAAGGCTTGTAATTTTTGTCTCTTGACGTGTGTGCTTGTGTTGCAGCTGCAACCTGTCGTGTTGGCGGGGATAGACGAGATTCCCAGCAGTAACTTTAGCATGCGGATTCTGAATGGGAATGTGAAAATGGGTAAGTGTGTATATCTAAGAGCGCCAAGGCTCTCAGTATTGACATTTGCCACGGTTTTATTAACAAAAACAGAAAGGACATTGATGTATGTACATTTTGCAGAGGGGGTCTCTCCCCCCACCATCTAAGAATATGCACTACAGAGTAGACATAGATTGTAATTGTAATATATTAATTAGATGGATAGTATTATGTATTGTAATTGCAGTTGTGCTGTTTGGGTGTAGTGCGTTTGAGCTGAGTTAGAGTTATGTTCTTGACGTATTTTACCCCAGACGTGTGGATTGCTTAGTTTTTGTCCCTCAAGCCCTGCCCTGGTGGTGAAGTGCTGACTCGTTTGTTGTCGTTCTCAGATAAACTGAGAGAGGGAGGGAGCGCGGGCCAAGACAAGACCCCCTCTGCCTTCAGCCACAACCCCTTGTCTCTCACCAGAAAGCAAGAGTGAGTAAGCAGAGTAGTGATGACTGCAATGTGTCTTCTCAAATCAGTGGTGTTGTCTTTGATGTTTCAAAAGGAGCTGATAATCCAGGTGCCTCTGCTTTTTGGTAACAGTGGCATGCATACTATTTGCAATTGCAAGCCGTATCTTATTGGTCACAAACGTATGCCCTTTCTTACTGGTTCAGAAAGCAAATGGACTCTCCTTCTGGTTGCAAGCATATGCACTTTCCTGTTAGTTGCAAGCAGATGCACTTTCTTATTAAAAGGACCTGCTGTTTGTACCCAAGTGTGCAGCATGTTTTTGAAGCTCTTTCAGACTTCGCTATAAATGGCAGCGCTATGTGGCTTCGGTGAGCCCGGTACCCTTTACATACCTGTGAGACGAGTGCCACTTGTGTCTCCCATGACAGCAGTGGGCCCATGGTGTTTCGGGGCGCCCAGAACCGGACCCTGCGCCAGTCCCTGCAGCTCCTTCCCGCCCGCCCTGCCATGCCCGTGGGCCTAGCGGCACCAGACCCGGCCGTGGCCTCCCACCCCCACAAACCTTGCCTGGCCGTGGAGGAGGTGATGATCAAAGATTTTAATCAAACTCTGACTAGAGACATTGGTCTAAAAAAATCTAAAGCTAAACCAGAAAATCTAAAGCTGTCCTGCCTCTTACACTGCAAACATAGTTTACACACAGGTACCAATAAAGTATTTTATTTATTTTAAATAATATTCTTTGAAGGAATCATGAAGGTTGTACAGAATAACGATACCAACATACTCCTTCAGGTGGGTACCAATAAAGTAATCTGAACCTGAAGGAGAGAATACATACACCAGAATGTGTTTTGTTTCGCTTGTTTGTTAGTGTGAAAGGCAATGGCCTGTATTGACGGACTGTGTGTGTTTCAGGCGCTGAAGGAGAGTGACCGGGAGCAGTACCTGAGGCTGGTGGAGATGGTGTCGGAGAAGTACAGCAAGAGCAGACCTCTGCCCTTCGCCCAGATGAAACCTCTGACGTGAGCATCAACATGGCACACTTCACATTTTACAGCCAGACAGCCACGTACCGCAGTGTAGCACACCTATAGTAGCTCAAATAGATTAGTAGCTAGCTACACACCCCATGTTGATTTCTTCAACTTTATTTGCAGTGTTACGGCACCGTGGACTAGTGAAACTACTTTCAGTAGGCAGAATTTAAGAACGTTTAAAAATTGAACACGGAGTGTGCGGCTACTCATCTTGTTAGTTCATAAGTTGTCCAAGCCTGCTCCTTACCGTGAGTGGGCATCCCAGTACCCCCCCCCCCCCCCAGTGCACTAGCCTAACTGCCCAGTACATTAGCCTTAGGACGAACACCGGTGAAATGTTTTTACATTACATTACACTACACTTAGCAGATGCTTTCATCCAAAGCGACTTACAATACAAGACACAAATCTTACTTGTCTGTTGTCTCCAAAGGACTCCTGTGCCTGTGGATGGACAGGAGCAAACCGTCTTTGGGAAGGCCTGGGACAAGAGCAAACCCAAGCTCGGCCCCCTCAGAGGTACGAGAGGAGACTCTGCCCTTCTGTAACCAGGGGTGTCGCTAGAAAAAATATAATTTTGGACCAAATGCCCCCTTTTTTTTTTTTTTTTTTTCATTTCTGTATGTACGCTAAATGGTTCTCACCCTTTTTCTGTATTTCTCTCTCCCTCTCTCTCTCTCTCTCTCTCTCTCTCTCTGTCCCTCTCTCTTCCTCTCTATTCCTGCTCTCCAGCGAACCCAAGGGAGTCTGTGTGGAGGGATGTGTCCTCTGGAAAACAACCTAAAGACAGGTAAAGCCAGTCTGGTATGTATGTGTGTGTTTGTGGGTCGATAGGGGATGGGGTCTGATTTCAGAGTATGGTTCACCGGGCCAGAGTAGCTTCATCTAATCTTGCCCTTGCCACACTTTAGTTAGACATACGCATGTCAGATTTTAACAAGTGTTATGAGAGATGGCAACCTGGTCCGCCGTGTGGGCGGACAAGGTCATTGCAATACAGACAGACAGACAGACATAGACACACACACACACACACACACAGATGGACGGAATCATTGCAATACTGCGGGACCAGGTAATAGAGCTTGACAAAAGGGTGCCCATGGCTTTTAGTGGGCTGCAGTGAACACTGGGAGCGTGGGTAGTTGGCTGGACTGCAGTGGGCACTGGGAGCGTGGGTAGTTGTTTGTGGACTGCAGTGAACACTGGGAGCGTGGGTAGTTGGCTGGACTGCAGTGAACGCTGGGAGCGTGGGTAGTTGTTTGTGGGCCATGCCAGTATATTTTGTGATGGCTGATTTTAATCTGACTTGAACACTTGTGTCCAGACCTGTAAACTGTAGACGCAGTAGTAGTAGAGTACGTTATTAATCCCGAAGCAAATGAAGGATAACAGCAGCACATGGGGTTTCCTCTAACGTGTTGTCTGTCTGTGCTCTTGTTGGCCAGGAGTGCAGATGGGAACCTGAGTAAGCCAGTCGGAGACCTCAAAAACACGAGAGCGGATGAGCAGTTGGCATGGAAACCGAAGGTAAGAGAGGTCTGCAGTCCTCGGCTTCCTGTGTCACTGCTGGAGTCAGTGTCACTGTTGGTCACCGATGAGAACTGACATGTCCCCTCAAGAAGGCCTCAAGTGATCCTGTAAATAAGCAAGCATAGTCTCGAGCTAGAAGCACTTTCAAATAGCATTTACATTACATAAAATCAAATGAAAAATCTAACTTAGAAATTACTTTTCCCAGTTTCTGCATTTTGTGACCATGCCCGTGTTTCCCGTGGACTCCTCGTTTGTGATGAATAACCGTGTTTGTGGTGTGTGGCCATATTTGGGATTGTGAAAGATAAAAAAGCAGTAGTGATTTGTGGTGTGTGATTGTGACAGATAAAACAACACTAGTGATTTGTGGTGTGCGATTGTGACGGATAAAACAACACTAGTGATTTGTGGTGTGTGATTGTGACGGATAAAACAACACTAGTGATTTGTGGTGTGTGATTGTGACGGATAAAACAACACTAGTGATTTGTGGTGTGTGATTGTGAAAGATAAAAAAGCAGTAGTGATTTGTGGTGTGTGATTGTGACAGATAAAACAACACTAGTGATTTGTGGTGTGTGATTGTGACGGATAAAACAACACTAGTGATTTGTGGTGTGCGATTGTGACGGATAAAACAACACTAGTGATTTGTGGTGTGTGATTGTGACGGATAAAACAACACTAGTGATTTGTGGTGTGTGATTGTGACAGATAAAACAACACTAGTGATTTGTGGTGTGTGTTTCTCTGCCCGTGCAGCCGGTGGATGTGGACCTGTCTGCAGAGGTGGCCGCGCGTCTCAACCTGAAGGACAGGGAGCCATCTCTGCCCTCATCCACGCCAGCGCTGGCCCAGAGCTGGGCCGCGTCTCAGCCAGACTCCCGCCAGGCCGAGGAGGAGCTGCCCCGCCTCACCAAGGTCAGCCAGCTGAGCTCGCCACAGTTTATAAGCTGTGTGTATGTCTGTGAAGGTTCTCATTCATCCCAGTCATGGTAGGCTAAGTAGGAGCTAAGTTGTACGCAGCCGGACTTCTTTTGGAGCTTGAAGATGTTTCATGGCGGTGACACAGCCTAAAGAAGCCTTTTGGATGAAAGGTGAAATGTCTTCAGACTCAAGTCCAGTAGTGCTCCAACTTAGCTCCTTTGACCAGCAAACTGTGTCTACGATGCACAGGTACAGCCATGTTTTTTTTAGTAGGTGGAGGCATTGTAATTGTAATGGCGGGTCTATGAGAGCTACGGGGAAGAAAAACAGGTGTGTGAACCAGTTCTGGGGGATATGGAAAATAAAACATCATACAGGCAGGGATAGTGTCTTGAGGGGGGAGTGGCAGAAGGCTCATATTCTAATCTTCTAGAGTCTTCTAGAATGGCTGTTGCTGCCATGAATATAAAAACTTTTTTGCTCTCTACAAAGCAAGTTTGCTGGGTGTTGTTCATCATAATCAGCTGCTGAGAAGATGAAGGCTCTAGGGCCTTCATAGACATGAGAACAGTTTCTCAGGCCAAAGCACTCTTTATTTGAAATGTCTGTATTTATAATGACATATTTAAAAATGCCCACGTGTGGCGGTATAAGGCGTTCTTCCGGGTGTAGTGAAGGAGCTTTACAAACATGTTTGATCGTGTGTGTGCGTATGTGTGTGTGTGTGTGTGTGTGTGATTGTCAGGAGATGCAGCAGGAGGTGGCGGCTGCGTTGGCTCAGAGGGATGCGAGTCTGGTCCTCAGCAGCGCCTTCAAGCTGCACATCACGCAGAGAGACCTGGTCACCCTGCAGGAGGGCTCCTGGCTCAACGACGAGGTATGCAACGGGGGGGGGGGCGAGGGGGAATCATTGTGGCTCAACGATTAGGTACACAACTCTGTGTGTGTGTGTGTGTGGGGGGGGGGGGGGGGGGGAATCATTAGCGGGGTTCCCATTACCGGGCCAAACCCGAGCCGACACGGGTGTACCGGTGCTAAGTGGTTTCACACCTTCAGGGGGAGGTGCTAACACGGGCCTACAGGGGCTGTCCTGGGTGCTAGTAGCCCGCGATTTCTGGCCCAACTAAAACGATGGTCCTAGAGGGGCTAAAGGGGGTCTAGAGGCGGTGTCAAGGTCGGGGCGGCGTCAACATTTGGAAGCAAAATAAAGCGAAGATGGCATGAGTATTATCTGCACCTGTATTACCGTTGTTACTGAAGAATATGAAAAATATGGATCACCAGTTCTGGTCAGCTGAACATATCCGTGCTCTCTCCGTGGTCTGGGCAGAAGACGACATGAATTAAAAAAAAACGACGAGGTTTGCAGAAACGAGGAAGTTGGACATTCAGCAACAACAGCCCGGCAAATTCGCGAGAAGCATATAAAACTACGGATATAAAGACATGGTATAACAAACCAATCCCCCTTCCCCACATAAAATAAATCTGAATTGCTTTTACTCACACGAGCTTAATCCTACATTCTCTGTATGTCTCGTGGCTGGTGGTGAATGCTTGGCTGGTAACATTTCAATTGCCCATGTGATGCGGTGGATTAAATGACTCCTTGTCAAATTAATTGGAGTAAACAAATGACAAGGCCTATAACATTGCCTTGTGTCATTTTAGGCTACTGTTTAAATGCAGTTTCGCAGTGCTGAAGTGTGCAGCTGCCGACATAAGATCCCAACTTGCCAGTGTCTCCCCTTTAGGCTATGCCTTGTGCATGGTAACTCTCCGCAGCGACTTCGCAGTTAACTGTTCTAAACGTGTGTGTCAAGCCAATCGGTCAAAATCACTTGTTTTTCTATTAAATTGATATATATTTGCCATTTCCGACCGTTTGGGCTGACGGTAGTGGTACCGTTGGTTTAAAACAAGACTTTTCTTCCTTTAGCAACCGTTGCCATCAGTAAACAAAAGTAGACTCTCTACAATAGCCTATAGATGACCTAGCTCATATTTGGCTGATAAAAATTGCAAGTTGTTGATCTAATTAGTATTAAAATTAACTGTTTCGGTCATTGTTATACCTTAAAGTAGCAGTAAATTGTGTAATTTGGCTACGTTTTGTTGGCAGCACTGTGTGGAAATATCCGAATGTGAGACGCATGAGATGTGAGATGCATGCCGTGGTTCTCCGCGGTGACACAGTTAACTGTTCTAAACGTGTGTGTCAAGCCAATAGGTCAACACTTGTTTTTCTATTAAATTGATATATATTTGCCATTTCCGACCGTTTGGGCTGACGGTGGTGGTACCGTTGGTTTAAAACAAGATTTAATTTCTTCCTTTAGCAACCGTTGCCATCGGTAAACAAAAGTAATGCAATAGCCTATAGATGACTCATATTTGGCTGATAAAAATTGCAAGTTGTTGATCTAATTAGTATTAAAATTAACTTATTCGGTCATTGTTAGGCTATACCTTAAAGTAGCAGTAAATTGTGTCATTTGGCTGTTTTGTTGGCAGCATTGTGTGGAAATATATGTGAGACGCATTCCCTAACAAGCATTTGACGCTCCGTGGCCGTCGGTCTTGTTCCATTAAAACATAGGGACGGTGTATTTTTGCTTTATAGCCGATAGTCATATAGGCTATAGAAATATATTTGAACATGAACAAAAAGGAGGACGATCTGCGCCAGCAGAGGTTCCATGGTGTCTATTATCCTCCAAAGAAGTATTTTCAGTCAGAGATATCGACAGTAGGCTAGTTAGGCTATATAATCGTCTTCTACTTTCTTCTACTGATGCTACTGAATTGCCCGCCTATCCTGTTTGAAAATGGGCTGTATCAGTGACGTTTTCGCAAACGAGGGCGTAACCCAGAGGGTCTAGTAGCCAGGGAGTGGGAACACAACAGCTCTCAGGTCATGGGGCTAGTGCCCTGGGTCTGCAAGCACCGAGGGTAGCCCCTAAAGGCCCGGGCCGGCACCGGCCCCGGAATGGGAATGCGGCTATTGTGGCTCAACGATTAGGTACACAACTCTGTGTGTGTGTGTGTGGGGGGGGGGGGGTCATTCACTACGGGCACATGGTAGGATTGGATTGGTATTGGATTGGGTGTTGCTACCCAACGGGTGGTCTGTCCCAAATCCCTGTGCACATGAGAGTTCGTGTAAGCGGATAATGGTCAGAGATCTGGCCGTTTCCGCTACGCTAGGTGGCGCTGTATTACTTTCAACAAGTGGTGTTAGAACTACTTCAGGTTGACGGCTGCTAAAAAGAAAATAAACAAACTATCTGGCGGCATACAAAACAAAGATAGCGCTCGAGGAGGTTGACAGAGCAGCATTTGCATGCATGTTGTGCATTCTCCTTTGTTTGGAAGTCCGTATGAAAGAACAAACAGCGTTTTTGGTTTCCTTGATACGACATGAACTGTGCCGTCGCCGTTTGATATTACAAGCAATTGAGGACAACGAGACTTGTTGAGAGCAGGTGCTAGAAAGCCTCGACGTTCAGTATGGATGAAAATCAGGGACAGAAGCTTCTGGGATCGAGTGGTTTTACATGCGCAGTACGTGAATCCAAACCAATACCGTGCACAAGGCGGCACCAAGCAGATTAACATCGGCTTAAGCCAGGGGTTGTAATCGGATTCGCAAAACCAATCCCTATACGATCTTTAGCCTGTGCACATGAATTCGATACGATTCCAAACCATTTCCAATCGGATTCAACTCGTCCATGTGCACGCAGTGATTGGGGGGGGGGGGGCTCCTGGCTCAACAATGAGTTACAGAACCTGGAGTAGGGGGGGTGGGGGGGGGGGGCGGGGGGGCTCCTGGCTCAACAATGAGTTACAGAACCTGGAGTGGGGGGGGTTGTGGCTCAACGACGAGGTACGGGGGCATTGTGGCCTCACAGATGGTAGCACAACAACGAGGTACACAACTGGGGGGGCCATAGTAGCTCAACGACGTTTATCAAACGGAGCTGAGCGTTGATGCATGGTAGCTAGGGGGTGGGACATTGCCTGAAAGGATATGATGGTATCATGGTTTTGGATCACCATGTAATATATTGCAGTCTATTTCTGCTATTTAGCATGTTGTGGGTGCTGTGTGTCTCGGTAGTTATCCTGGCATGGTACAGTCATTCTCAACTCACTCTACCGCTAATTTTCAGTGTGATGCAAAGGAAGAATGATGTCTTGTGTCGTATTGTTGAAGCAGTGTTTACAAAACTGACACTAAACACACCAAGATGAAATCATCTCTGTCTCTCTCTCTCTCCCCCTCTCTCTCTCTCTCCCTCTCTCTCTCTCTCCCTCTCTCTCTCTCCTCCTCTCTCTCTCTTTCTCCCCCCCCTCCCTCCCTCCGTCTCTCCTCCCTCTCAGGTGATAAACTTCTACCTGAACCTAGTGATGAGTCGCAGTCAGGAGCAGCAGGTGTCGGGGGGGCGGCGGGTGTACTCCTTCAGCACCTTCTTCTTCCCCAAGCTGCATGGCGGGGGCCACCCGGCCGTGCGCCGCTGGACCAAGGCGCTCGACCTCTTCACCTTTGACCTCATCCTGGTTCCCCTCCACCTGGGAGTGCACTGGTCTCTCGCTGTAAGTCCCCTCACCACGGTTACTCTGGGTTTCCCACCACACTGACACACACACACACACTCACACGTATGGGCAGCCCCTGGGTTACCTGCCCACACACACACACACACATCGCCAGCCTCTGGGAAAATTCTAAAACCTCGCTTTAAATTTTGCTTGTCTAAACATGACCTGTGGACAAAGCTAATGTTCACATGTTGACCTTCATTTTTGAGCAAACTTGTGTGTGTGTGTGTGCTTGTGTAGTTGTGTTTGTATGGCGTTAATATGTCACTGAGAGGTTATTTTGGCTTTGCCTGCTCAAGGTGGTTGACTTCAGGACGAAGAGTGTGAAGTCCTATGACTCCATGGGCCAGAGGCATGATGACATCTGCCACCTGATACTGTAAGCTCATGTTTTCTTTCTTGCTTTCTTTTCGTTGTTCTTTCCCTCCGCCTCCCTCTTCCCCTCACTGCCTGTCGCTCTTTAGCCTGTTGTGGGTTTCCCTGGCCTCTGCATAAGTGAATGATACGCATGTGATTCCCCAGGGAGTGGCGCAATGTGGGTGAAATACGCCAAGTGTCAAGTAAAAAAGGCCCTTTGTGTGTGTGAAATGCAACCTGTCCTAAATGTGGGCTGTGACCGCATGTGTGTACCTGCAGGAGGTACCTGAAGGAGGAGATGAACGCCAAGAAGGGCAAAGATCTGGATGTCACCAAGTGGACCGTCAGCAGCTTAAAGGCCTCTGTAAGTATGTGTAACGGATGCCAGCTAGCACAGCTCGGCATAGAACATTAGCAAACCTCCCTCCCAACGCCTCAAAAAGATACGCTGCTGAGCTAATAGCGCGGCTTTTAGCTCACTTGGTAGCGCGTCTGTCTCCCATACTGGATTTGCTGTGAGGTCGCGAGTTCGAGACTGGGTCTGGACTGCGCAGGAAGACCTTGGTTACATATGGAAACTGATGTTACTTTTTAACAGCGTATCTTTCAGGGGTTAGGTATTAACATTGTTCAGAAAATAGTTGGCCTCATGACTGCATGTTCGGGAAAATCAGCATGTATATGAATCCAGATATACATGATGGTCTACATGAACATGTACATGCTGGTAGAGGAGGGTGTTATGCTCAGAACCAATAGATGTTATTTAAAATATTTCCTTATTAAGGTATGAGGCATGCTGCCATCTTGATATCTTCCCCTTCAGATCATATGTAGAGAAGGGTCTACAGTAGGGCTTTGACTCCGAACTTCGTTATTCGAATATAATTCAAATATTGAAAAAATTTTAGATATTCGAATGGCAGACCTTAATATTCAAATCTGTTATGGGTATTATTTTTTGTAAATGTGTTTGCGTGTAAATGTTGTTTTCAATTCAGATTCCAACTGCTGAAGTTGTGAATCGCGAGCTCATTACGGTATTATTAGTCATCTAGGCTCCTGTAGGTGAGGTTAGCGTCCTGGTTCGTGCCTATTTTGCATACCAAAACAGTGGTCACGCCAGCAACAAGCACGTCTGACGAGGAGTTTTAAATCTACACTTCTGGCAGTTTGAAAAGCAAGAGTGCGGCGCTTGATATCACGGTGTGTGGCGCTGCTTCGGCTTCCCAAAGCAAGAGGGGAAAATCACAAGGGAGGACAAAGTGACATGACTGATTGTTTTTTAATTAACAGTCATCACACCGTGTTGTTCTTTCAGAAACATCGACTAGGTGCACTAAAGATTCATGTAAGCTTGTGTATTTCCGATGGAGCATTAACTGTGTCATAACAACATCTTCTGTTATATTCCGCTCATTAAATCTTCATTCCGACACTGAATATCTTGTTTGCTCAATAATAACAATGCATATTTAACACGCATAAATATTTAGCCTTTCGTTTACAATCTCTATTTACATTGACTGATACACAGCCCTCTGGTGGATAACTTAAGTTTGATACCAATATAGGTCTTACTGACGGCATTCAATGGTCAAAATATTATTAATAAATATTCGAATATATTCGAATATTAATATTCATAAACAAATGAACTTCCAATATGATTTTTGAGCAAAAGTCAAAGCCCTAGTCTACAGTAGTGTTCCTTGTGTGTGTAGGAGATCCCTCAGCAGAAGAACGGCAGTGACTGTGGAGTCTTTGCCTGCAAATATGCCGACTACATTTCCCGCGGACGACCTTTGACCTTCAGACAGGTACACCACCCCTTGCCGCTAGATACACATGGAATGCATATTATGGATTTATTTAAAATGCTAATGCTCCTCTCAGTGTATACATAGAGTTCACAAAGCATTTTATGCATTCCATGACCTATGCATGACTTTGCCTGGGAAGTAAAATTGATTACGTAAAAACGTGATGGACTTATCCTAATTGTTTCTTGCAAACATAATTACATCTCAACAATGTCTTATTTGTATTTGGGGCTTGTTGTGTATGTACTAATACAATCACAAATTACCCTAATGATGCCAGAAGTCAGCTTGAGTGGAATCACTCTATTCTATGTGTTAGGGGTGTGCAAAAATATTAGAATATATTGTATCACCATATATCCACCACATATCAATATCGCAATGTTGAGTCACTAACTCTGAGTTATGTTGATTTAATTCAGTTTTGATAAGATGTAAGACTATCCAGATCAGATAAATAGCAACTGATAATTCAGCCCTATTTTTACATTTTTTGGACTATGTAGAGTATCGCAATGTATTGCAATATACCCAGTAGCCCAAAGTATCGTGATACAGTTGTCACGATACGATTCTATCGTGATATGTATCGTATCGCAAAGTCCTTACCATTACTTACCCCTACTGTGTGTGGCCGTGCTTAACTAGTGGTGTTCTCTCTTTGCCTCTTCCTGTAGTGTCATATGCCACTCTTCAGAAAGCTGATGATCTGGGAGATCCTCAACCAGCGCTTGTTGTGAAAGACGCCTGAAGAGGGTTTTTGGCAGACACAGCAAAACACCATGGACCAACTTAACCTCCACCCCTCCCTGATCTCCACCCTTTATTTTTCTTTATATATAAAACATTACTACAGTAGCCTCTAAGTTAATGAGACGGTGGATTTAACACATGTCCCACCTACTCCACATCATAGAATACAACACTAGAAGAAGCACAGCTTGAGGTGAGAGTTTATACTACAGAGTATGTTTGTTACAAAACCAGTCATCTCCATCAGTATTCGTAGCGTAATTTTACTGATGTTGTATTTGTGAATAACTGGATGATCCACATAGCTGTCTGCTCTGTCCTGTTGCTGTAACTGGTATTAGTCTGTTGAGCAGTGGGGACTCTTTGAGAGATAAAAAGTTTCTGCTTCAGAGCTGCATGTGCTGATCCAGATGTGCAAGACTGCGGTCCACAGGGCTAGCGTCTTAGCCGTAATATTACAGTTTAAATGGCCAGAGGGCTAGCATTCTAGCGCAATATTACAGTTTAAATGGCCAGAGGGCTGGCATTCTAGCGCAGTGTTACAGTTTAAATGGACAGATTTATTTGGGGCTAGAATCCTAGCATAAAAGCTGTAATATTACAGGTAAGATGGCCACAGGACTAGCATCCTAGCCATAATATTACAATGTGAATGACCACAGGACTAGCATTCTAGCGTAATATTACAGATTAGATGGCCACAGGGCTAACATACTAGCATCCTAGCCATAATATTACAGTTTAAATGTCCACAAGACTAGCGTCCTAGCTGTAATATTACAATTTAAATGGCCACAGGATTAGCATCCTAGCCGTAATATTACAGATTAAATAGCCACAGGACTAGCGTCCTAGCTGTAATATTACAATTTAAATGGCCACAAGACTAGCGTCCTAGCCGTAATATTACAATTTAAATGGCCACAGGACTAGCATCCTAGCCGTAATACAATTTAAATGGCAACAGGGCTAGCATTCTAGTGTAATATTACAGATTAAATGACCACAGGACTAGCGTCCTATCTGAAATATTGCAGATTAGATGGCCGCAGGGATAGTGTGCTAGCCGTAATATTACAATTTAAATGGTTGTGTCCTCGTTGTAATATTACAAAGTAAATACATACAGCAGACCTCCTAGCCGTAATATTACAGATTAGGTATGCAGGTCTGTGCTTTACAGGGCTAGTGTCCTAGCGTTATATTACAGATTAAATCACCACAGGGCTAGTGTCCTAGCGTAATATTACAGATTAAATCACCACAGGGCTAGCGTCCTAACTGTAATATTACAGAGTAGATAACCACCAGTGCCAGATGACTGAAAACCCGAATCTTATGTTTCAGTACTATAGTACTATAGTCAGTCTACATCGCTGCTTTCAGACTTTGCCTGAAGTCCTGAATTTTCCCACCTTTTTTCCAGTTGTGTAAAAAGGAAACCTCAAGGAAAGCAGTTTTCCTGTTTGCTTTTTGTGGCGTTTCTTGTCAGTGCCCTGGCCCAATCTCTGGAAATGTTGCTGGCAGCACCAGCACAGCTCTGGCAAAATCAAGGTTAGCGGGCAGGCACCCAAATCGCCGGATTGTTGTGTGTTGCATGAAGGCCCGCCGACGGGGGGGGGTGGCAAACAGGTCTCTTGTCCCGGGCCCAGGGGAAGGGGGGCCCAGAACCTTCTTAAGTTATGGAATATGGAGGGGGGACCCCAATCACATTATCTTGTCCTGGGCCCAGCCAAGACTGTCAGCGGGCCTGCTCGTATGATCGGGTCTCTTCTCTGAAAAGTTACAGTTGAGAGCCTCAAGTTAATCTCCAACTAAAGGTCAACTTTGGCGTTTAAGTCTGTGAGCACATGTGTGTGCTGGAGAGAGATGCCCAGTAATGCCTGTTTGTGGTGTCTGATGTGTTACACACATCGTAGTGACGTGGTGATTGTACATGTCCTTCTGTAATGGGTCCCTTTAGACTGAAGTGCCTTAAGATCACCCCCTCTGTCCACCACACACGCAGTCGGTGTGGCAACCTCAGCAGAGGTCATCAACGGTCTGTGTTTTAACTAGTGTTGAGGCTGTGTGTGTGTGTGTGTGTCTGCCTGTCTGTCAGTCTGTCTATGTATGCAGTGGCTGTCACTAAAGTTCTCATAAGTTACCTTATAAAGTAAACGTAGGTCCGATGGAAACATTGTATATAACTCCATGGGTCTCTCCACATGGTCTTGTTGGGTCCCAAGAGGCTTATCTCCCAAACGCCAGAACAGAAGACTGACGAGGACAGAGAGGGTTGCATGTGTAGTCCTGCGGTCAAATCAAAGTCTGCCCCCCCCCCCTCCTCTTATTGTGCCCCCTCTGCCTTTCTCCCCACAATCTCCCTGAAATGTTCTTAATTTAAAGACAGAAAAGCATTATATTTATTTTGTTACGTTCATTATTTCTACTTTTTGGTTTGGCTTGTAAATAATATAATCATCAGCTTCTGGTGTGTGCTTTTTTTTAAGAGATAAAATGAATGTAGTATGCAGCTGAACTCAAACAAGTGAAACTTAACACTATGGGCTGATCTGAAGTATTTATGTTGCAACACGCACAGTATGTAACTATGTTTGGGTAGATCTGTACAGATTGTTGCTCATTATTTTTGTAAGTAATAAAGAACTGGATGAAACAAGGTGGCCTCTGTTTTTACTCGTGTTGTATTGACATTTCATTCCACATGAGCTAAACTATGCAAATGTTGGTACACAACATTTTGTACATTAACCGTTTTACACCAGTGTAACAGAACATATAACAGTATACCCCAGCCCTGGGGTTAAAATGGCCTAGGCTACAGTACCCCCCAGTCTAGATTATACCCGGGGTTAAAGCGGCCTACGTTACCCCCCAGTCTAGATTATACCCGGGGTTAAAGCGGCCTACATTACCCCCCGGGGCAGATTATAACTGGGGTTAAAGCGGCCTACATTACCCCCCGGGGCAGATTATAACTGGGGTTAAAGCGGCCTACATTACCCCCTGGGGCAGATTATAACTGGGGTTAAAGCGGCCTACATTATACACCAGGGCAGATTATACTCCCACATCATCTGGCCATGCAGTAACCTATACACGTGTCGAAAGAAGTACATTAATGTCCGATGCCAATTTTTTAATCTGTAAATATTACACTGTACTGTACACTGTAAAAACAATCAAAACCTCTTTACTCAAGAGGGGTATATTCTGGCCTAGGCTATTTTTCACCTCAGGTATAGTTTGACCTAGGCTATTTCACACCTCAGGTACAGTATAGTCTGGCCTAGGCTATTTTATCCCTGAAAAATACTCTTGCCTAGGGCTGGCTATACATGTGTTTAGTCTGGTTTTAATATACCTCTATAATATAATATAGAGGTTGTTTTAACCTGTTACACCTTTAATGTTTTGCAAGAAGCATTTTTCCCTTAATATTAAGACCTTTCGAACTCAGGGAAGATCTTCCGTTGTGTTGAGACCATTTTGCGTCAGCAGGGGGCAGCACTTGACCAGCAAGCTCAGTGGGCTGTGTTCAAATTCTTCTTTGGTGGTCTGAGAGGACCTCATGAGGAGGTTGATGACTTTGATGACTGACCTCAGGTTTAGCTTAGCTCAGCACAATGTAACTGTGGATTTACCTGATGGATTTTATGTGTGTGAGTTTTCAATGTTATAAACCTGTTCTTAAATTAGACACCTGGTGTTTTAAGCCCTGAGAACGTGTAAAAGGCCCATTTGACCCAAAAAAGGCTTCATTGCAGAAAACAAAAAGGGTTTCGCATAGAACTCAATACAAATTTTACAGTTCACAAATTACAGGATTTCCTCTAGGTTATGTAATGTAAATATGAGGTCAGTTTTTGTCTGTAACGTTTTAACAACCCAGATCATGGTAATTATAGGTGTTAAGTTGCAGGAAACGGCTTCTTTCCTCACTTGCTGACATTTCACCTCCTCACAAAGGCTTTTTCACTTCTAAGAACTGATGGTGGATACACAGAGTAAGTGAGTAACCAGAGCCTTTGGGAGGAGAGCTGAGATGTCTTGAAGCAAACAAAAAAAAGTGCAGCTGCCAACGACTCGAGTCCTATGATTCTGAGGTCATTTATTCTATTTCAAGTAAAATCCATTACTGATCAATTGCAGTCTGAACCACCACTGTTGCAAGCGTTTACTGTATCTGGTACTATTGTGCTGGTATCTTCGCTGTCACTTTGAACTTTGACAGAGTCAGTTAAAAACAAGTCTTTAAAGTCTTCAAAGAGTTGATGTAGCACCCTTAGCAGGCCTGTTTTGGTGCCATTTTAGCCGAGTAGAAGTAGGGAGGTTAGTCATATGTTCCTGGCGCGGCGCTTCTTAAATCACCCGATCCTCCTGTTCATTTTTAATAACCCTGAATTATTCAGACAGGTGATTGGAGAGTCACGGGCATGACAGCTGCTCTACCCGTGATGGTGACACTGAGATGAGATGAGATGAGATGAAAGGGGAGAGGAGGGGATGGGTTGGGTGGATTAGAGAGTCAAGGGGCTTCAGTGCCTGTGGTCTTGAGTCAACTCCACCCACACGTA
>CM050220.1:3215000-3217500 GCA_027475355.1 Coilia nasus | reverse complement strand
CTGTCCTATAGGGGGTTTATGTCTGTAAAGGCAGGTAATGTCGGCAGGTCACCTGTCCTATAGGGGGTTTATGTGTGTAAAGGCATGTTGGCAGGTCACCTGTCCTATAGGGGGTTTATGTCTGTAAAGGCATGTCGGCAGGTCACCTGTCCTATAGGGGGTTTATGTCTGTAAAGGCATGTTGGCAGGTCACCTGTCCTATAGGGGGTTTATGTCTGTAAAGGCATGTCGGCAGGTCACCTGTCCTATAGGGAGTTTATATCTGTAAAGGCAGGTAATGTCGGCAGGTCACCTGTCCTATAGGGGGTTTATGTCTGTAAAGGCATGTCGGCAGGTCACCTGTCCTATAGGGGGTTTATGTGTGTAAAGGCATGTCGGCAGGTCACCTGTCCTATAGGGGGTTTATGTGTGTAAAGGCAGGAAATGTCGGCAGGTCACCTGTCCTATAGGGGGTTTATGTCTGTAAAGGCATGTTGGCAGGTCACCTGTCCTGAAGGGGTTTATGTCTGTAAAGGCAGGTAATGTCGGCAGGTCACCTGTCCTATAGGGGGTTTATGTCTGTAAAGGCAGGTAATGTCAGCAGGTCACCTGTCCTATAGGGGGTTTATGTCTGTAAAGGCATGTCGGCAGGTCACCTGTCCTATAGGGGGTTTATGTGTGTAAAGGCAGGAAATGTCGGCAGGTCACCTGTACTATAGGGGGTTTATGTCTGTAAAGGCATGTCGGCAGGTCACCTGTCCTATAGGGGTTTTATGTCTGTAAAGGCAGGTAATGTCGGCAGGTCACCTGTCCTATAGGGGGTTTATGTCTGTAAAGGCAGGTAATGTTGGCAGGTCACCTGTCCTGAAGGGGTTTATGTCTGTAAAGGCAGGTAATGTCGGCAGGTCACCTGTCCTGAAGGGGTTTCCGTAGATGATTCCGGAAAAGAACCTCCTCAGGCGTCCCATGGAGAAGCGGCCAATGAAGCCGCCCAGCTGCTCTCTAATCTGCTCCCTCTCAAAGCCGCCGCTCGACTCCGGAGCTACGCAGATGTCTGACCACAACACACACACACATAGACATGTGTGACCACAACACACACACACACACACTCTCTCACACATACACACACAGACACACACACACAGACACGTGACCACAACACACACACACATACACACACAGACACACACAGCCGTATGTGATCACACCGCACACACACACACACACACAGACGAGCTCAAACACACAAGGACATGCAGACACAAGCACACACAGACATTTGTGACCACACACACACACACACACACAAACAGACGAAGACATATGTGGCCACACACACACATACAAGCACACACACCATCATAACATTTATGCTTTGATGGTAATTTGGTGAAATCTGTCTAGCAGCAACTTTACTCAGTATGACAGTAGTGAGTTACCATATTCAAATCTTACTCAGTATGACAGTAGTGAGTTACCATATTCAAATCTTACTCAGTATGACAGTAGTGAGTTACCATATTCAAATCTTACTCAGTATGACAGTAGTGTGTTACCATATTCAAATCTTACTCAGTATGACAGTAGTGAGTTACCATATTCAAATCTTACTCAGTATGACAGTAGTGAGTTACCATATTCAACTCTTACTCAGTATGACAGTAGTGAGTTACCATATTCAAATTTTCAGTATGACAGTAGTGCGTTACCATATTCAAATCTTACTCAGTATGACAGTAGTGAGTTATTATATTCAAATCTTACTCAGTATGACAGTAGTGCGTTACCCTATTAAGGTTGTGACACTGCAGTGATGAAACCCAGTGGAAGAGCTACCTATGACGTCCATATTGAACATCACATTACTACCCTACAAAGCCAAAAGGCTGTAACTACACAATTAGTCAAAACTGAGTTTAGACTGGAAATTGACTTTATAACACCTCTTTTGTTGTGTGACTAAATATGTTGCAGTGCGTAAAATAAAGTGCGTAAAAGCATCACCACTATTATACTTATAATATGTTTGACTGGGCAGTATGACAACTTTGAAGGCATTTTTCAGTTTCTGCGTTTGCGTAGTTACTGCCCTTTCCCATTGTAGGGCAGATTAGGTCTGACACAGGTGTCCTAACTGGGGCACTGGTGGCCTGGCAGTTAAGGTAAAAGACAGGTTTGAATCCACCACCTGTATAGGCCTACAGCATGCACATCTGCCTCAAGTAGTCTGGGTTCTGGGCCAAAAAGCGAAATCAAAAAACAAAATCAAAGTCGGTGACTCCAGTGTGCGCACACAAAAGGATGTTCATCATTCAGGACGTTTTGGGCGTGCTCCTTTTAAATGAACTTTTTGTGAGAGCACACTGGTGTTGCAGACTGTGTTTCTGTTCTTTGAATCACTGGTGTCGCTGAGGTTCCTGGGTGCTGTTGTCATAGCCCTGCCCTGCTCATGTGTGTGATGAGTTACATGCAGTTTGCCATTGGTGTGCACCGTGTGTGCGCCATGCAATCAACATGA
>CM050220.1:3202500-3210000 GCA_027475355.1 Coilia nasus | reverse complement strand
GTCCCTAGCTGGGCTAATCAACCCCCTTTACCAGAAGTGCACCGAAGCAACAATTTAAAGCAGTTTTGTACAGTAATAAAAAAAAGAAAAATTGCAATGTCACACTGTCTGTTTTAAAATCATAGTAATGTGTAATAGTAATAACTTACCATTTAAATATTATAAGGACATTCACATAACTTTTAATGGTGCTGCACCTAACTATAAGTATTGAGCTTTGCACAAGTTTAGTTGTGTCCTTATAAACACCAACAAGTTAACAAGTAAAGTAAACAAGTTAAAGGAGAACTTCGGTGTAAAATGAAAATTGGCATGTTAAAACATCATACCGAGTTGGTATGTGTACTGAGGAGCAAAATTGATTTAGCCTGTTGCATTCGGAGTTTAACTATTTTTTATCGTTTGTCCCAGAAGGCTAACAATGGAAGTGGTAGGTGCCATAGACGAAGCATGATGACTACGCTATTTTTAAACCATTAAAACAGCTCGAAGAAACTCCACATTCCATTGGTAGTACAACAAAGGCTCTGGCATTCAAAACGAACCACTGAGAATATTGTAAATGTACACAACGTTTATTTAAAAAGCTGTTCTTACATGCAGTCGTTTGCAGTTGTTTCTTGTTGCCGCCATGATGAAAGTCCAAACAAGTCAATTGTACCACCTCTCCTCCTATTCTTCCTGCTGGTTCGTGTTCGTCAATCGACTGGTGCGGACATTCATCATGGCGGCGACGAGAAACTACAGTAAGGTACTGCTTGTCAAAACTGTTTTATTAATAAATGTTGCGTACACTTACAAAGTTCTCAGTGCCTCGTTTTTAATGTCAGGGCCTTTGTTGTACTACCGATGGAGTGTGGAGTTTCTTCGAGCTGTTTTAATGGTTTAAAAATAGCGTAGTCATCATGCTTCGTCTATGGCACCTACCACTTCCATTGTTAGCCTTCTGGGACAAACGATAAAAAATAGTTAATTCCGAATGCAACAGGCTAAATCAATTTTGCTCCTCAGTACACATACCAACTCGGTATGATGTTTTAACATGCCAATTTTCATTTTACACCGAAGTTCTCCTTTAATGTCCAGTTTTCTTTGTTTCAGGTCTCTCTCCTCTGCCACCCATTTTCCCATGTGTTTTGGTTACGTACCAGCTGTGATCTCTTTCTCTCCCACAAGTATGTCTTTCAGCGAGAAGGGGGTCGACCCAAACTTGTCCTTCTTCCGGAAGCGTCTTCTCTTCCTGGTCACCAGGCTGAGGGGCTGGTACCGGTCCGCCTCGCTCAGGCTGGGCACGGAGTTCAGCCGGCCCGTGTCGCCCACCTGCTTCACGAAGTTCTTGGTGGCCGCAGCGAACATGGCGACGGTGGCAGGGCTGCGCAGAGCTCAGGGCACTGACCGCCAGGCGAACATGGCTGTGTGTGTTAGTGTGTGTGTGTATGTGAGTGTGAAACGTTCCAAGCTCAGAATGATCGCCCCTGGCCGAGTGTGTCTGCACACTGAGCACTAGTGTGTGTTAGTGTGTGTGTGTGTCCTGTCCTCTGTCCTGTGTCCTCCTGTGAAACGTTCCAAGCTCAGAATGATCGCCCCTGGCCGAGTGTGTAAGCCCGGTGAACTAGTGGGACAATGGTGTGGCTGCTACCCTTCCTGTGCGAGACTGGCTCAATGAATAATGCAGCTCGGCGTAAGGCGATAGGGAACACACAGTCACATGTAGCGACGGTGAGACGTCAAGATGATTGTCCTCCCCCGCCAAGCTTCACAGGTCCACAGCAGTTAGCCACACACTCTTTTAAGCCTGATGGACCTGGCAGAGGGTAGGACAACAGAGGGCCTGTAAAGCAGTCACATATTTGCAGTGTTTGGGTCACTGGGTGGATGCAATTGATACACCTAGACTGACCTTTACCTGGCCACTGCTATTTCCATATGCCATGTCCTTTAACAGCGTCTAGGCTGCTCTGAGTCTAATCCTATACTCTTATTACCGTGCAGTACAACCAGAAAGTCTTGTACATTGATGGTACTATAGTTCAACACATATGAACTGGCCCACCATTAGAATAATGGGGGCAGCTGTGGTCTAGTGGTTAGGGAGTTGGTCTTGGGATCAGAGAATTGCAGGTTTGAGTCCCACCCTACCCATGGCTAAAATGCCCTTGAGCAAGGCATCTAGCCCCACCCTGCTCCAGGGACTGTAACGGAACCCCTGTAAATAACTGTAAGTCGTTCTGGATAAGAGCGTCAGCGAAGTGTAATGTAATAATAATAATAAAAATAAAATGGATTCCAACTGGTATGAACCTTTTGCCCATAAGCCAGCCAGTCTGTTGTGGTATGTCAGTTGAGCCGTGGACAGTCATGTGATTTTAAATGTAGGCCTTCAGTTGAGCCTTGGGCAGTCATGTGATTTTAAATGTAGGCCTTTAGTTTAAGCTTAAAATATGGACACTTCTTGTGGTCTGTGCTAACTTGGGAGTTTTTCTGTTAGAGGAGTTTAAGTCTGCTGGCAAACCGTTGAAATAATGAACAAATAGCTTTAACTAAATAACACATCAGACATGGTTCTGTTTAAAAAAAGGCTATGTAAGGACAGGCTAGATGTAATACGAGGCTACATGACACAGTTAGGCGCAGTAGCTCTGTCCTGTGGATTGATAAACCACATGTTGTGTTCTAGAACCACTGCAACATCTGTTTGCTGGCAGAGAGTTTCCACAGAGAGGGGCACTGCACGTGCTGGGAGAGAGAGGTGGTGTGTGTGTGTGTGTGTGTGTGTGTGTGTGTGTGTGTGTGTGTGTGTGTGTGTGTGTGTGTGTGTGTGTGTGTGTGTGTGTGCGTGTGTGTGTGTGTGTGTGTGTGAGAAGGTTCAAAGTAAGGTGTAGTGTGTGTGTGCATGTTTGTTAGTGTGTGTGCATGTGTGTACTTTGAGGTTAGTCTGTGTATATCTCACTGGGAGTTAGACCCTTCTTAAACCTGTACGGTGCCCTTGAGAGGGGGAACATATGGGTAACCATTATAAAACGTTTCCTACATGTGGGGGTCTTGTGGTTGCCTAGGGGACGTAGGTCAGTGTCAGGCCTACATGAAGCCATGATCACAGGTCCCCTCCTCTACATTTGGCCCACACGCTATTTCCATAGCAGCTGTACATTACCTTTGTCTAGCACAGCTTTTCCTCCACTTTCATTCACACTGTTTTGTGAAAGGTGGGGAACATTTTTTGTGACATTTCCCTGAAATACTCTTTATATATTTAAACTCTTACTGGAATCAGTCCTTGTATATGTTGGCTATTTATTATATTTATTAATCATTCTTGTTAATCACAGGTCTTCCTCTGTTGTATATAAAATGCTGAGTCTGTGTTTGTATGTGTATGTGATGCTTGTGTAGTGCCATGCTAGTACATGAGCTGTCTATTTTATTTGTGTTTTAAGGTGAATAGTCAAATGTCCACTTGTGGATAATAAAATGTTTGTATTCGCGTTCGTATCATGAAACAAAAAAGCACAAAATAGCACATAATCCTTGGCAGCCAGAGGCATAGCTAGTCACCAGGCAACACAGGCAACTGCTTGGGCACCTCAGCCACTAAGGGGCCTCATAGGGCCTTTAAACTGCAGCGGTGGCAATGCAATGCAGTTTTCAACAGAAGAGAAGAGTATTTGCCTGGTGACCCTAACACAGTCTAAAATGGCCTCTGTTGGGGGCCACAGGACTGTAAGGTCATGTCCAGTCATTTAGACACACAGACCTCCTGTGAAGCCATTGGATGGCCCACCTGTCTGTCAACACCCCTTCCTGCATCGTGATTTCTATTGGGCGTACTCAGCTCCAAAGGAAGGAAGAGGTTGGGTGTTACCCTCGTTAGAGGTTTTCATTATCCTCCTTTCCTGCCTTTAATCTCTGAGCCTGTTAGAGGTTTGTTTGGCATTTTCATAATTGGGCCACTGGCGGCTTGTTTCTTATTGTTATAGAAATGTGTACTTGTAATTTGAAGACTTTTGTGCATCCCACATGAAGTATTTGCAAAAGCATAGGTGGTGTATTGACTAAAACACTGCCTGAATTCGAGCTCTTCCATCAGCTTGATTTTTAGGTTTCCATTTTTAGGTTACACGTTATTTAACTGTCTCTGTTACCTCAGTTAGGTACAGTGTAACAAAGTGTGTAACAATATGTAACATTAAGTACTTACACTGTACCATAGGGTTGGGGTTAGTGTTAGGTATGTGCAGTGTAAGTACATAATATTACATGTTGTTACATGTAGATACACTAAAAAAGAAACAGGAAAATAAAGTCTTACCCCATTTTTATATTTGGTTTATTGTCTGTGTTTGCTGTACTGCAGGTCTGACAGTAACATTATTTCAGTTCTGTACAGTACATATCCTGTACATATTTGACAGTAAAGCTGACTTTGACTTTGAGGTTAGACACACTGGCCCCTTTGCTGCCTCTCTCAAAGGGCTTTTCTTGTGGTGCTTGTCTGGTGGTGATGTCGTCTTCCATCTGCAGCTGAGTGAGGCATTAGTGTGGTCTCTCACCCACATCATGCTCCCACCCCTGCGCTCAGGACCAGTGAAGGGCGAAGGGCGCATAGCTCATACGCCCATGACCTCACCTGTAATTTCCCCTCGCCGCACTGAACCGAGAATGGAGGGGAAAAAAGGGCCCGATTTTGTTTGAACACACACACACACACACACACACACACACACACACACACACACACACACACACACACACACACACACACACACACACACGCTCACTCCTTAAACAACTTACACCGGGAAACTAGACAGTCTCTCCAGCAAACATTAGTTTTCTTTTGGGTGGGGTGGTGTTAACCTGGTGTGCTGGTGTTTACAGTGAGCCTTTGTGACAGAGGGGTGGGGGGTGGGACACGGGTCACTGACTTACAGCAGCAAATATGATGAAAGAGCCAGCATGTAGGAAACTCGCCCAAAACAGCGTAATGAGTCATCTGTGTACAGTAGCGGGTGTGAGCTCGCTGAGTGTGTGTGTGTATGAGAGAGAGAGAGAGAGAGAGAGAGAGAGAGAGAGAGAGAGAAGGGTGGAATAAACCAGAGTTTAAGAGGAGTGATGGAAATAAGTCTCCTATTTGTTGTTTCTGGGGTTTGCTGTTTGGAGTCCACACAGAGCAATGTGTGTTTAGAGGAAAGAAGCAGCCAGGAGGGGGCGATGGAGAGCAATGTGTGTTTAGAGGAAAGAAGTTTGGAGAGGGGGAGAGGCAGACACAGGGATGGGGACAGAGACAGAGATGTGTAGAGAGAGAGAGAGAGGAAGAGAGGCAGACAGAGAGAGAGAGAGGAAGAGAGAGAGGGAGAGAAAGAGAGAGTGAAGGAAGGGGAACAGAAAGATGTTTAGAGAGGGAGGGAGAGGTAGACACAGGGAGAGAAACAGTCGGGGAGTGAGACAGAGAGAGAGACAGATGGAGAGAGATAAATAGAGATAGAGAGAGAAAGAGAGAGAGAGGGTGAGGGAAGGGCAACAGAAAGAAGTTCAGATAGGGATGGAGAGGTAAACACAGAGATGTAGAGAGAGACAGAGAGAAACAGACAGAGGGAGAGTGAGGGAGTTGGAAAGACAGATGGAGAGAGAGACAGAGATGGAGAGAGAGACAGAGAGAAACAGACGGAGGGAGAGAGTGAAGGAAGAGGGACAGGGGGCTCCCAAAGCCCCAGCATCTGTTGCCTGAATTAGACACGAGCTAAAGACCAACATCAGCCTAAAACATGGCCCGGACCCAAACTCCCCGACGTGTCACCATGAGTTAAAGACCACCATCAGCCTAAAACATGGCCCGGACCCAAACTCCCCGACGTGTCACCATGAGTTAAAGACCAACATCAGCCTAAAACATGGCCCGGACCCAAACTCCCCGACGTGTCACCAGTGCTGCTGTCACATGGCCCACTGGGGGACCCAAACAGCCCTGTCATGTTGGGCAGAGTGTGTGTGTGTGTGTGTGTGTGAGAGAGAGAGATAGATACTCACACAGAAAGGACCCCGTCATGTCATGTCAGCATGCTCAGTAATTACTCAGCTTCTCGCTCCAACTCTAGCGCATCTAAACAGGGTGGGGAAAAGATGTGACAACTTTATTCCAGCATTTCCCATTACTGCTGTGGGTGTGTGTGTGTGTGTGTGTGTGTGTGTGTGTGTGTGTGTGTGTGTGTGTGTGTCCTCACTGTGGGGTGTATGTAAACAAGCGCTGTGAACTGTGGCTTCTGTGACGCTGTCTGTGAGGCGCGGAGCTGAAATGTTGTGAAGGCTTTTCACAGACACTGCTGTGTTGTCTACACCAGGCGGTTCACTAGAATGGCAATGGCAAAATGACTCACGCTGCATATTACTAAAGAAAATAAAATATAAAGAAATCTTTTTCAATGGTGTACATTTGTTGAGGAGGTAATCTCGCTGTCAGAAGCGGCCATTTTATGCACAAGACAGAATGCTAATGTGTTTATGCTACGGGAAGAGCATACCAGCTAATGTTTGCTTCAACTGAATATTCAAAACTGTCAGACTTGGTTACATGTGTTTCTGTGTTATCATCAGTGTCATGATGGTGATATTAAATCAGAGTCTTATCATGACATGTATCTGTCTCCGTAACAACAAAGTGGGACTTTCTGTTCTGTAGTCAGATGCAGTCAAAGAAAGTAGCCCCAAACTCCGCTTTGCTTCTTTTTTAACTTCTTTTAATGTCCATGCCCGGCATTCGATGCAACGAAGGCCATTTTGCCTGAACGTCGGCCATGGACATTATAAGAAGTTTAAAAGAAGCACAGCGGAGTGTGAAACTGTAATCTTCCCTAATAATAACAATAATAATAATAATAATAATAATAATAATAATAATAACAACAATTATAATCTTCCCTAGCCTGCAGCTTAATGTGAATGTGCATCCTTTCCTATCATTTGCTACTGTAGCCAGATGCAGTCGTGTACCAAAATAATCTGATCTTCGCATGTATCTGTCTCTGTAACAACAAGTAGAGGCTTTCTGTACTGTACTCAGATGCAGTCATGTGCCTAAAGCTGACAGCTGCTTTGCCAATTACTCTACATTACTGAAAGGCCATGTCCGTGATGACCATGACAGGCGCTGATTGTCAGAGGAAAACAAATTGCGGTTGGACAGCAAGTGGAAGCGTGCACAGGAGAGGGAAAGTGGGTCAGGGGATGCTTTTGGAAGATGCTGTGTGTATTAACAAAGGGAGGGAGAGAGACGTGCATGGGTCAGGGGATGCTTTTGGAAGATGCTGTGTGTGTATTGACAAAGGGAGGGAGAGACGTGCATGGGTCAGGGGATGCTTTTGGAAGATGCTGTGTGTGTATTGATAAAGGGAGGGAGGGAGAGAGACGTGCATGGGTCAGGGGATGCTTTTGGAAGATGCTGTGTTTGTATTAACAAAGGGAGGGAGAGAGACGTGCATGGGTCAGGGGATGCTTTTGGAAGAT
>CM050220.1:3130000-3195000 GCA_027475355.1 Coilia nasus | reverse complement strand
AACGAGTGAATTAGGGGTTTGTTTCGCTTATTACTTGGTGACAGCCATAATCAGGCAGTCGTTAAAAAAAATAATGATGCCTCACAAGTTGTAGTCCCCATAAGGTTAATCCCTTTAAAGGAAAGAAATGCTGTTTTTTAAAACCACGACTGTGATGCATTTTAGCTGACATGATTATGGTTTTTGAGCAAAGACACGCAACCACAAGTGAACTCAGCCTCACTCACCCGCACAGAGAATGGAACCTGAGGAGAGGGCTGGACTGTCCTTTTCTCTTTGGGGGAGTTTTTTTATGAAGCCATGAATTACATGCAGCTTGTTTGTGGCCAAAGCGCTGTAATTTATCTAAAAGGGCCAAACAAACAAAAGAAAGCCTATACTTTCACTCTGGAGAGACATTTCTTCAGATTTTTCTTCAGAAGGGAACTTATGAGGGGGACGAGGCGAATGCTGTGAATTCAGCCTTTGAGTTCTGCAACTGAGTTTAAATATGTTTAGATATGATTAAAATCAAATGTCAGTGTGTTGCGTGTGTTTTCCTGTGTGTGTGTGTGTGAGTGTGTACGTGTGTGTACTTTTTGAGACTCTACTTGTGCTATATTAATGCCTTGTGTGTATATGTTTGTGCGTGTGTGTGTGTGTGTGTGTGAGAGAGAGAGAGAGAGAGAGAGAGCACTGTGTGACAAGGGAAAGGCCTCTTTGTGCCCTGAAGGGAAAATTATGCAGATATTAAAACAGTGCTCTGTGCAAAATCTTACTAAAAAGTATTTTACACACCTAAGTCTGTTATAATCTCACAAAATCAAAATCTTACATTCATAAGTGTTTTACACACCTAAGTCTGTTATAATCTCACCAGTGTTGTGTATTTGAGATCAGGGCTGCTGTAAGGTATCATAGGTGGGTAAAAAGACTCCAGGAGCCCAACGTTGACAAGGGGCCCTAATACCATTCTTATGGGGGTCGATGTTTGGGGCCCTAATACCATTGTCATTGGAGTTGATATTTGGGGCACTAATAGCATTCTTATGGGGGTTGATGTATGGGGTAGGGGGCCCTCATAGCATTGTTATGTGGGTCACTGGTGGGGGTTTGGGGGATACATTCAGTAGCATTATTATGGGGGTCGATGTTTGGGGCCCTAATGGCATTGTTATGGGGGCCGAATTGATGTTGGGGGTTTGGGAAATACATTCAGAGAGAGAGAGAGTGCTACTGAGGGAGTTGATACACTTACAATATAACAAAAAATCAATACACAACTCTATTCACTGACAAATCAGATTCGTGATTTATTTTATTTTTGCTCCGTGCTTCTTTGGTGTGTGGGTAAAGAAATGGTTATAATGGAATACAGATAATTAGGCCTGATGTTCACTTTCCCCTTGAAAAGCAAACCAGGGTATTTCACATCAGATTAGACTTTAAGAGACTTCAAGACTTCAAGTTGCCTCTACAAAGCTATTAAAACAGCAAGTTCACAAAGGTGCAAAGTAAAAGTGTCAGTAAAAGTGTATTACATGATACCTCTGCTGTGATCAGACCATCATAGGTGCTGATTGTAAGATGTGATGTTCATTAAGTTCATGGTTTCAAATGTAGCTACTGTGTGTTACTGTTATAGATATGTTACCTACCTACTGCTGAAAGCCTACTGCCTTACGTCAGTTTGGTTGCTCATTCCCTGCGATGTTCCCCAATGCAATAGAAGGTAGTTTTTTGTGGTAAATGGTTTACAGCATTGTAGGTCACAGATGCGTAAAAGAGTTACTGTTCCAACAAAGACTCTTACACTGTACAGGCAGCATTTGCACAAAAAGCAGTCAGACTAATTGTATTATTTAATGGAATAATCATATTTCAAATAGAAACAACAATCCTCAAGTCATCTGCATGTCTCAGCTGTGCATTAAAGATGCTGTGTCATAGTATACAGGCCTATGTATGCATCAGGGGTAGAGTACAGGTCACCTAAGCTGCATCCTGCCTTCAGACAGGACCAAATAAGCACAACACTCAAGAGTGAACCAGCTCTTCATCGCCCCCTCCTGGCTGCATTTTGAATAGTTCTCAGAGTTTATGAAAGTGGTGTTCAGGTGCACACAAAGCATAGTGAACTACAGTGCTTCCTCTTGAGGGCCACAAAACTAAAAATGTAGTTTGAGAGCATTAACAGATGTAGTAAACATATGGGCAGCATTTTCGCAGCGCATCTACTTATCCGAGCCAATCAAATATTAATAGTGCTCAGATGTTGATCAAACCAGCTCCATTAAACAATACATTTGTTGAAATTATTCTAATATACATTGAGCACAGATACTAGGAATACTCTAGGGATACTCTTTGCCTAAACAGACCACGCCCAACCAAATGATGTATGTGTCTGTGTGTGTTTGTCTCTTGCTTGCAGAGGAGCAAGGCAGCTGTATGGAGAATGATCAGGTGTACCCCAACAATGAGATCTGGAAGCCGGACCCCTGTAAGCTGTGTGTGTGTGACAATGGCACGGTCATCTGCGAGGACATCCTCTGTGAGGAGATCACCAACTGCGAGAAGGTGACGATCCCCGAAGGGGAGTGCTGCCCCGTCTGCGAGAACTTCGCCAGCGTCTCGGGCAAAACACGTGAGTCACACACACACACACACACACACACACACACACACACACACACACACACACACACACGCACACACACACACACACACACAGACACACACACAATCTACACATGCACACACACACACACACACACATGCACACACATACACACACACAATCTACACAGGCACACAGACAGACACACACACACACACACACACACACACACACACACACACACACACATAATTCACACACATGCACACAGACACACAGACACACACACACACACACACACACACAGTTTACACACATGCACACAGACACACACACGTGCATATGTACACTGCAGTGCTTTCTAGCGATAGTTTTAGAGATGCTTAGATCTCACATCTGATACATTAATGGAAGTGTTCACTGGATTTACCCCTGATCAAACAGGCTGAGACTAGACATGACAGCAAAACTGTCTGCCTTACCTCTTTTGATTGCAAATATCTTGTTAGTAAAAGAGTCAAATGTGTGCTTCACTTTCTGTTTCAACTAAGTAAAACAGACAGCATAAGAACACTACATGTGTTTTGAAGTTTCTTCTCTTGAAGGACCTATTTTTATTTTAGTTTTTAAAATAATGGTGTAATCATAAACCATAACAGCACAAACCTGAGGATATGCTAGTTTTTTACTTTCATGGAGCCATAATTGCATGCATTACAATACATTACTAAACCACCTGCAGACATCTGTATAAAGACTAAAGGTATTAATATAAATAAAAATCTATAATTGTTAATATCTGTTTCTTTGTGCTTTTATTCCGTATACAGAATTCTTTGCATATCATTTGAGGGTAAGTGATTGATGCAGATCATGTTTATGTTGTGCATGTCTGACAACAGATATATTTGGTGGCACTGGGGGCCACACAGCACACTATCCACTGATGATTCCCATTTCTGTATTTTAGGGACAAAAAGGAGAACCTGGTGACATTCCATATGTGAGTGTGCTGTTTACTATGATGAAGCTGCATGAACACAGTGTCTTATTTATGTGGAGACCACCTCATTCTCTGTTTACTAACATAAAATTACTGAACTGTTTTTAGGTCGTCGGACCTATGGGACCTCCTGGAGCAACAGTAAGTTTGAAACATTCCAATTATCTCAACATACAGCATGAAATTTGCTTGTAATAAAAGTCATTTACAGTCTTGAAACCAAGCAGCAGAGCAGTCAAAGTGTGTATGACCACTAGGTGGCAGTATAACTCAGCTGAATGATGATTGTGGTGAAAGGCAAATCTTTCAGAGCATTGCATCTTACATTCATGTGTGAGTCAGCCATGAATCACCAGCCAACTCATATTTTAACAATCATGTTCCAGGAAGCAGCGTAGAAGTATAATAACTCATACATACACTGTACACTGCACTGTACACATGTCCTCATCCCATCTATTCATCCTGTGTGTGTGTGTGTATGTGTGTGTATGTGTTTGTGTGTGTATGTCTGTGTGTGTGTGTGTGTGTGTGTGTGTGTGTGTGTATGTGTTTGTGTGTGTATGTCTGTGTGTGTGTGTGTGTGTGTGTGTGTGTGTGTGTATGTGTGTGTGTGTGTGTGTGTGTGTGATGCAGGGAACCCCTGGTGCGGTGGGACCCAGAGGACGCGCAGG
The DNA here is from genome assembly GCA_027475355.1 of Coilia nasus. NCBI lineage: Eukaryota > Metazoa > Chordata > Actinopteri > Clupeiformes > Engraulidae > Coilia > Coilia nasus. The sequence goes on along the minus strand of CM050220.1, from coordinate 3,190,724 downwards.
AATGAAAGGAAGACCTGTACGTGTTCTCTTCCTGTTTGCTCTTTGTGGTGATGACGCGCATGGCATACACATGACATACACTCATGGCATACACATGACATACACACATGGCATACACATAGCATAACAAACATGGCCTCTCTGTTACACATGTTTACTTCCTGTTTCCTCTCTGTGATGATGACACACATGACATACACACATGGCATACACACATCGCCTCTCTGCTACACGTGTTTACTTCCTGTTTGCTCTCTGTGGTGATGACACACATGGCATACACATAGCATACACACATAGCACACACACATGGCATACACACATGGCATACACATGGCATACACATGGCATAACAAACATGGCCTCTCTGTTACACATGTTTACTTCCTGTTTCCTCTCTGTGATGATGACACACATGGCATATACACATGGCACACACACATGGCATACACATGGCACACACATGGCACACACACATGGCATACACATGGCACACACACATGGCACACACATGGCACACACATGGCACACACACATGGCATACACACATGGCACACACATGACATACACACATGGCATACATATGGCACACACATGGCACACACACATGGCATACATATGGCATACACAAGGCCCCTCTGTGTTATGATGACACACATGGCTCTATTAGCCATCCTGCAGTGACATGTGTCCATTAGAGTCTGCACTAGCACAGATTGTAGAGAGTTACTCTTGTGTTCATTAGAGTCTGCACTAGCACAGATTGTAGAGTTACTCTTGTGTTCATTAGTCTGCACTAGCACAGACTGTAGATTGCAAAGCGTTACTCTTGTGTCCATTAGAGTCTGCACTAGCACAGACTGTAGATTGCAGAGAGTTACTCTTGTGTTCATTAGAGTCTACACTAGCACAGATTGTAGAGAGTTACTCTTGTGTCCATTAGAGTCTGCACTAGCACAGATTGTAGAGTTACTCTTGTGTCCATTAGAGTCTACACTAGCACAGATTGCAGATTGCAGAGCGTTACTCTTGTGCTGACATCTTGAATCTTGCTGTACCAGCAGGCTGTACAAACACCAGACCCATTCCATATGAAATAGCTATCAATAATATATAAAAAGCTTTTCAGTATTTAATTATCTTTAATTAAGTTACTTCGTAGAGGACATGTCATAGAGAACCTTAAGATCAGAATAGTGTTTAGAGTGAGTGCACGAGTAACAGTGATTATAACTCTGTTATAACTCTGAGTAACTCTGTTATAACTGAGTAACTCTGTTTATCCAGTTTTGTTGTTATTATATTGCCCTAACAGTAATGCTAATGCTTTCCTATGTGATTACATTGTAATAAGTGAATATTATACATTGCACAAGAGCAGTATAGTGAGTTCATGTTAAGACAGATTAAATCACTATGTAATTATGCAGTTAATATTAGACTGGCATACTACATGACAGAAATGAATTCATTCAATGCATTACATGAACACACAGAACCTCGCATATCAGTTTCACCATGTGGCTTGCAAGGAATCAGGTAAGAGATGGTGTTGCTCTGTGTGTGTGTGTGTGTCTCCCCCACTCTATCTTTCTCTCTCTCTCTCTCTCTCTCTCTCTCTCTCTCTCTCTCTCTCTCTCTCTCTCTCTCTATCTCTCTCTGTCTCTCTCTCTCTCTCTCTCTCTCTCTCTCTCTCTCTCTCTCTCTCTCTGTATGTGTGTGTGTGTGTGTCTCTTAGGGTTTGAGAGGCCCACCTGGGTTTGACGGGGAGCCAGGAGTACCAGGCAACCCGGGCCAACCTGGACCTTCCGGACAAGCCTCCCCACCAGGGGTAAGATCACACACACAGCCCCCAAAGCACCCTACAGGGTCTCTTTCAACCAGGGATAAGATCACACACACACACCCAGCCATACACACACACACACACACACACACACACACACACACACACACACACACACACACACACACACACAGCCAGATCTATGGTATAATGTAATGTACTGAACAACAACAACAGCAACAACAACAACAACAATAATAACAGAATAAAGATGGTAATAATAATAGTAACAGTAAAAGTAATATTTATTTGAATAGGACTTCTCATTCCCAGACCAGTTTAAAGGGCTAAGTGCTTAGTTACTGTATGTACGTATCACACTGCTGTAAAATAGGTCAAGATCCCACATTCACTCAGCACTTACCATATGGTGTGAATTTGTTACTGGATTACATGGTGATGTATTCACAGGCTTATACAGGCACTGTAGTACATAAGACATTACACACTGGCAGTCAGTATGGCCTAAGTGTCTGTGGTACATAAGACATTACACACTGGCAGTCAGTATGGCCTAAGTGTCTGTAGTACATAAGACATTAGACACTGGCAGTCAGTATGGCCTAAGTGTCTGTAGTATGTAAGACATTAGACACTGGCAGTCAGTATGCCCTAAGTGTCTGTGGTACATAAGTCATTACACACTAGCAGTCAGTATGGCCTAAGTGTCTGTAGTATGTAAGACATTAGACACTGGCAGTCAGTATGGCCTAAGTGTCTGTGGTACATAAGACATTAGACACTGGCAGTCAGTATGGCCTAAGTGTCTGTGGTACATAAGACATTACACACTGGCAGTCAGTATGGCCTAAGTGTCTGTGGTACATAAGACATTAGACACTGGCAGTCAGTATGGCCTAAGTGTCTGTAGTACATAAGACATTACACACTGGCAGTCAGTATGCCCTAAGTGTCTGTGGTACATAAGTCATTACACACTGGCAGTCAGTATGGCCAGTGTCTAGTACATAAGACATTACACACTGGCAGTCAGTATGCCCAAAGTGTGTTTAATTGTTTAGTTTTCACATGCTGACACCCCCAACCCCAGTATTAAAACATTTGTATTCATGTCATAGAGAAAGTCGGTGCACGCAGATATGCACTACAAAGCCCATTCATTACACAGTTCTCTAAACTACATTTTCAGATTTGCAATGCATAAACTGCATTTGCAACTCATTTTGCAGTTTAGTGGCTCCTAATTTCTTATAGTTTGTCCTTGGCGTAGTGCATAGGATAAGATGCTGGTCTTTGTATCGAGTCTTAATTGCTTTCCTAATGTCTTTTTTACCTTTCTGTTTTGCACTGCAGTTCTCATTGCTTGTTCACACTACAAGTCCTCATTACTTGTCTTAATTAAAACACGTTAGCCTGACCTTTTTGTAATCAAACTGAGTTTGACACAATGAATGAGTCGCATTCATGTTTATGGACGTTCATATTTATGGACGATCATGTTTATGAATGTTTGTGTGTAATGGATGTTCATGTTCACGAAGGTTCTTGTTAAATGAAGCTTTTCTCTCTGTTGTTCCAGAGTCACTTCGCTCAACAGATGGCATCGGGCTTCCATGAGAAGTCTGGAGTGTCAGGCATGGTCTCAGGAACAATGGTAGGGGATAGCAGCATATCATATCTCAATAAAATACGGTATCAACGCTGGTCTCAGGAGCAATGGTAGGGCATGGCCCATATCATATCTTATTAAAATCCAGTATCAACGCTGGTCTCAGGAACAATGGTAGGACATGGCCCATATCATATCTCAATAAAATACAGTATCAACGCTGGTCTCAGGAACAATGGTAGGGCATGGCCCATATCATATCTCATTAAAATACAGTATCAACGCTGGTCTCAGGAACAATGGTAGGACATGGCCCATATCATATCTCATTAAAATACAGTATCAACGCTGGTCTCAGGAACAATGGTAGGGGATAGCAGCATATCATATCTCAATAAAATACGGTATCAACGCTGGTCTCAGGAGCAATGGTAGGGCATGGCCCATATCATATCTCAATAAAATACAGTATCAACGCTGGTCTCAGGAACAATGGTAGGGCATGGCCCATATCATATCTTATTAAAATACAGTATCAACGGTGGTCTCAGGAACAATGGTAGGACATGGCCCATATCATATCTCAATAAAATACAGTATCAACGCTGGTCTCAGGAACAATGGTAGGGCATGGCCCATATCATATCTTATTAAAATACAGTATCAACGCTGGTCTCAGGAACAATGGTAGGGGATAGCAGCATATCATATCTCAATAAAATACAGTATCAACGCTGGTCTCAGGAACAATGGTAGGGCATGGCCCATATCATATCTCAATAAAATACAGTATCAACGCTGGTCTCAGGAGCAATGGTAGGGGATGGCCCATATCATATCTCATTAAAATACAGTATCAACGCTGGTCTCAGGAACAATGGTAGGGCATGGCCCATATCATATCTCAATAAAATACAGTATCAACGCTGGTCTCAGGAGCAATGGTAGGGCATGGCCCATATCATATCTCATTAAAATACAGTATCAACGCTGGTCTCAGGAACAATGGTAGGGCATGGCCCATATCATATCTTATTAAAATACAGTATCAACGCTGGTCTCAGGAGCAATGGTAGGGGATAGCAGCATATCATATCTCAATAAAATACAGTATCAACGCTGGTCTCAGGAACAATGGTAGGGGATGGCAGCATATCATATCTCACTGTAATACAGTATCATAGCACTGGTGTCTACTCCGTCATCAAATGTATTATTTATGTACTAATGTGACGAAGATGACTGGATAATGTAATCAGCAAATGTAAACGCAATAAAGCTTTGATCATACGTACACCAAACATAACAGATAAACCAGCCACACATGGAGTTAGTTTCTTTAAGTATCTTTTTTGGTTTTTATTGGTTTTATGTTCAGACAGGACAGTTGAGAGATGACCGGAATGGAGAGAGAGACACAGAAAGAGAGAGAGAGAGAGAGAGAGAGAGAGAGAGAGAGAGAGAGAGAGAGAGAGAGAGAGAGAGAGAAGGGAGAGAGAGACATAGACAGAGAGAGAGATGAGGTAGGGATTGGGAAGTGACCTCAGGCAGCAATGGACCCTGGGTTGACGGGTTTGTAGTATGGGAGCATTAGCTAACTGCCCCCCCCCCCCCCCCCCCCCCCTTAGTTAGTTAGTAAACAAACTGTGAAAACTCTCACAGATTGTCTTTTTACTACATTTTACTTGGAGAAACTTTTAACACCGCAGCAGTATAAGCAGCAGCTGTTTAAGCAAGGCACCTTCATCAGCCTGTGAAGATAGCTGACATAAGCACACAAAGGCTTACAGAAATCCTGCTGAGGTAGAGGGTGCTGGAGAAATGAAACCCTAAGAGGTGTACAGCTAATTTTATCATAGCTGTTGGAAATTAATCCTCAGTCATTTTTTACAAAAATATTTTGTATCTTATCTGTGTTGCTGCTTTGCGATCTTTTCCATACTTCAGCCAACGATAAGCTCAGACTCAATGACCTGTCTGACTCCAGGTGTCAGTCAGCATCATGTGATAGATACATGGACAGATAGATAGATAGATAGATAGATAGATAGATAGATAGATAGATAGATAGATAGATAGATAGATAGATAGATAGATAGATAGATAGATAGATAGATAGATAGATAGATAGATAGATACATAGATAGATACATAGATAGATACATAGATAGATAGATAGGTGGTTTCAGTTCAGTAAAACGTCAAACGTCTAAGACCTGATGTGCGTGTGTTTGTGTGTGTTTTGTTTTCTTCAGGGTGAAGCAGGACCACGGGGAGAGCCAGGACCAGCAGGTGCACCGGTCAGTCCCTCGTGCCCTTCAGTGACCTTACTCACGACCTTCAGCAACACACTTACTGACCGGTCAAATCTACAGTACACACTTAGTGATGGTCAACTCCACACACTTAGTGATGGTCAAATCTACACACTTAGTGATGGTCAACTCCACACACTTAGTGATGGTCAAATCTACACACTTAGTGATGGTCAACTCCACACACTTAGTGATGGTCAACTCCACACACTTAGTCATGGTTAACTCCACACACTTAGTGATGGTAAACTCCACACACTGAGTGACCGGACCAGTTAACTCTACACACTTGCTGACCAGTCAGCTCCACACAGTTACCGGTCAACTCCACACACCTACTGACCAGTCAACTGTACACTCAGATGTCATACAATTCTACACTCATTGGTCAGTAAGCACTTCACTTTAATTCTAGTAAACTCTTCTCTGTGACCAGTCTGTGATACGAGTCAGCTTCACATGCTGAGACCTGTCGCCTCTAAAGCCTGTGTTAAATCTGTGTTAAATCTGTGTTAAATCAACTAAAATCAAATCAACAGCTAGCGATCCGTCAACTCCATATTCAGTCACCAGTGTCCACTCAGTGACGCCGTGTTTGAACTCTGTTCCTCAGGGAGCATCAGGGGCCCAGGGCGTCCCTGGAGACGCTGGTGAGCCAGGACCTATGGTAAGGGCCGATCTCTCCATCTCCTCCACACACACGACACACACACACACACATGCACACACACACACACAAACACACACGAGACACACACAAACACTTCCATTCTTTTCTAATATACCTTGCATAGGGAAATAAGAACTCCCACACAGCCCATCCTGCAAGCAAGATTTATTTCCAAAGTTTCGCTCATAGACCTCGTAAGGTTGCTTCACATTTATTTAAATTTCAGTCACAGACCTCGTCAGGTTGCTTCACAGCTAATAAATCTTGCTTGTGGAATGGGCAGTGTATGGGGAATTTAACTAAGTAAGACTGCAGCCATCTCCAATACACCTTTTTTAGAGGTGTGCATAAGTTATTTTTCTTTTTTAATATACCTTTAATAACAGCACTGAACAGCAGTTAGTATATATGTGTGTTTGTGTGTGTGTGTGTTTGTGTAGCTGTGTGTGTGCATGTGTGTGTGTGTGTGTGTATAGGTGTGTGTATGTTGCATAACAGCACTGAATGGCGGTGAGTCGGCCTCTTCTGTTGTGAGTTAAGGGACATGGCTCTCAGTGAAATCTGTTTTGTCTCATAGCTCATAAGTCTAAAGCCCCTAAAGTTCCCTTACTGCAGGTGTCTCAGGACTCCTAATCCGTCACACATCAGTAATTGTCACTCAGCTCAGCACATCAGATCCGTGTGCAGTGACATTTGTCAGGCTAGGAAAGGGGTGTGTGTGCATGTGTGTGTGTGTATATCTGTGTGTGTGTGTGTCTGTACTTGTTTGTGTGTGTGTGTGTGCATCTGTGTATATATGTGTGTGCATCTGTCTGTGTGTGTGTGTGTGTGTGTGTGTGTGTATGTGTGTGTGTGAGTGTGTGTATGTGTACCTTTGTGCGTTCCCTGATGTGTGTGTGTGTGTGTGTGTTACCCTGATGTGTGTGTATTTGCAGGGCCCATTTGGCCCCAGAGGCCCTGACGGCCCCCAAGGAAAGCCCGGCCTGGACGTGAGTAATTTGTTTACTATTGTTTATTTGTTTGGCTGGACGTGAATAATTTGTTTACTATTGTTTATTTGTTTGGCTGGATGTGAGTTATTTATTCTTGTAGTTTATTTGTTTTGCCTGGACGTGAGCCATTTGTTTACGTACTCACACATTTCCATTGCAAACATCTTCACAAAGTTATTTTCTCATCCAAACTCACTGCACTGAAGAATAATTCTGCCGACAATGTGAATTTATCATTTTTATGCCAGTAATTTTCCCAGTAATGTTTTTTTAAATGAGTATGATAAATACTTCTGTTTGTGTTGCAGGGAGAGCCTGGACCATCCGGAAACACAGGAGAACAAGGCCTTCCCGGATCCCAGGTAATGTACTTCCCCCCTAGACTCTAATTATTAGGAAATATTAATTATTAATTATTATGAAACACTTTATCTCTCCTCAGCACAACAGCATCCTAGGGCTGCGCACATAGCAACAGCGCTTACAGACACTGCCCTTAGCAACCCAGAGGAAAATGTCTTTGTTTCATCAATAAAAAAATAAATTTGTTCTCAACTTGATCTCAATTTGTTTCAGTTAGAAACGGAAGTACACAGTGTTATCCTGCTGGGACGTAAGCCTGCCAATATTATCATCATTGCTAAATAGTTGTGGTCAAGTGAATGCTATCAATTAGAAGGTTGCAAAGTAGGAGGTTTCAATTTAAAACTGGACGGTTCTAAAGTGGCAAGTTTTCCACTTCCCAGTAAACATTCTAGAGTAGAACACGTAGCACTCTAGAATCCTTGCTTCTCAGTGCCATGAAGGCACCAAGCTGTCTTTCCTCTCACGGCCCCAGACAAATGGCAGGCCTTCTTTTCTGACTCACAGATGAACAGGAAGTGTCACAAGTGTGCCAACATTGCCAAGGGGTATCTTAGTGCTTCTGAAGTTAAAGTGGGTCACCCACTGAGCGAGATAGCAGACTCCCATTTCCTTGTGCTCTTTTCCCAGAACCCAAAAATATCATTTAGGAGCTAATCAGCTCTGATCCAACTCACCCCTCCTAAAGCCACCTGTGTAATTTCTTTTTTTTTTGTTTTTAAGTGGCCAAAACCAGCAGCCAACACACAGAAACAAAAGCGATAAGAAACACAATCTAGATGACACCCACGCTGTTAGCTGGTCTGAGTAGGATATCTGGATGAGTGAGAAGTCATAAAAGCCGAGTGTGTGTGTATGTGTGTGTGTGTGTGTGTGTGTGTGTGTGTGTCTGGGTGTGTGTGGGTGTGTGTTTGTGTGCGTATGTGTGTCTGTGTATGTGTGTCTGTGTGTTTGAGTGTGTGTGTGTGTGTGTGTGTATCTGTGTGTGTCTTTGTGTGTGTGTGTGTGTGTCTGTGTGTTTGTGTGTGTGTGTGTGTCTGTGTGGCTGTGTGTCTGTGTGTTTGAGTGTGTGTGTGTGTGTGTGTGTGTGTGTATCTGTGTGTGTGTTTGTGTGTCTGACATGTTGAACTTGTTTGTTTCAGGGTGGGAGAGGGTTCCCTGGGTTGCCAGGACAACCAGGACTGAGGGGACTGAAGGTTGGTTAAAGTAGTCAATAACTCCTTAAAACTTTCTTATGCTGTGGAATTTAACAGGAGCATTTAAGTCTGTAGCCTGCACAAGTTTGGCTGCTTAAGCATTTGTACCCTAGATGAATATGCATATACAGCATTGCTTGCTTAACCAAAGGCAGCTACACTGTTTCACCTTGATCTTACTTGGTGATTAGTATGCTTAGTAATGGCGAAAGGGATTTCCTAAGGCAAATGGCCTAAAGCATACTAATTCTAATCATTAACTTACCAGTATAATTTACACTCATAGATTAATTATTGTAATTCTTTATTTATCATTTATTTGTATAGGTTATAACACAGTAACTGAATTAAAGAATAATTATGGATGTGAACACCAGCAGATGTAAGGCAAAAGTACAGTAAGTGAAGGCAGTCCCTGAGGGTGTGTGAATTATTCATGCGTGTGTGTGTGTGTGTGTGTGTTATTCCAGGGACACATTGGGCCACTAGGATCCAGGGGTGAATCTGGGGCCACTGGCTCGAAGGTAACGAACCTCAGATGTCTTTGAACGCAGGAACTCTCCTTGAAAACTATGATGGCACTCTCAGCCTTCTTTTGACTGTATGACTTTTCAAAGGCTTTGAAGTTGCATGTGTGCGTGTATGTGTATGTGTATGTGTTTGTGAGTGTGTGTGTATGTGTCATGTATGTTAGGCTGACTGTATAAATATACAGCTAAACTCGTCCTCTCTGCATGAAGAGACCGTCCTCAACTGACTCTCTGCCTGTGTGTGTGAGTGTGTGTGTGTGTGTGTGTGTGTGTGTGTGTGAGTGTGTTTGTCTATCTGTGCATGTATGTTAGGCTGACTGTATAAATATACCGCTGAACTCGTCCTCTCTGCATGAAGAGACCATCCTCAACTGACTCTCTGCCTGTGTGTGTGAGTGTGTGTGTGTGTGTGTGTGTGTGTGAGTGTGTTTGTCTATCTGGGCATGTATGTTAGGCTGACTGTATAAATATACCGCTGAACTCGTCCTCTCTGCATGAAGAGACCATCCTCAACTGACTCTCTGCCTGTGTGTGTGTGTGTGTGTGTGTGTGTGTGTGTGTGTGAGTGTGTTTGTCTATCTGTGCATGTATGTTAGTCTGACTGTATAAATATACTGCTGAACTCGTCCTCTCTGCATGAAGAGACCATCCTCAACTGACTCTGTGTGTGTGTGTGTGTGTGTGTGTGTGTGTGTGTGTGTGTGTGTGTCTATCTGTGCATGTATGTTAGTCTGACTGTATAAATATACTGCTGAACTTGTCCTTTCTGCATGTAGAGACCATCCTCAACTGACTGTGTGTGTGTGTGTGTGTGTGTGTGTGTGTGTGTGTGTGTGTGTGTGTGTGTGTGTGTGTGTGTTTGTTTCCTCACAGGGAGAGCAAGGCAGTCCTGGAACAATGGGTGCACCGGGTCCAAATGTGAGTGTGTGGCAAAGCATCCCCCCCAAACACACACACACACACACATACACACACACACACACACACATTACTCTCTCACCAATCAGGCCTGTGATAAATGGCCTACTGACAGTTCAATCAAACTTAGCTCACGTCACCATAAAGCACGAAAGTCCCCTTTCCAATTAGGGCGGCCATTAATTTAACTGACACGCTCGTGCCGTTGCCATGGCGCAACAGCTACATAAATCCCACCAGCCTAATGATGAGCTTCGATGCGTTTTTTTCCCCTTTACTTGGTATTTTCTTGAGAAATAACACATTATAAATTATGCAAAGCCTGATTACATTGCTGTTGTCAGTCAGAGATGGAAGCATAATAAAACAGCTGGTTCAACTAGGGGGGATTCCATGGGTTGTGCTATTACACACTGATATAAATCACTGTGCTGTTATGTGCTACAGCTCACAGGAGCACATGTGATTATGTGGGTCGTCTGCTATAACTCACAGGAGCGTGTGTGATTATGTGGGTATTCTGCACTGTGCTGTTACGTGCTGTAACTGACAAGTGTGTGTGATTATGTGGGTCGGGCTGCACTGTGCCGTTACGTGCTATAACTCACAGGAGTGTGTGTGATTATGTGGGTCGTCTGTGCTGTGCTGTTACGTGCTGTAACTGACAAGAGTGTGTGTGATTATGTGGGTCGTCTGCTATAACTCACAGGAGTGTGTGTGATTATGTGGGTCGTCTGTGGTGTGCTGTTACGTGCTATAACTCACAGGAGTGTGTGTGATTATGTGGGTCGGCTGTGCTGTGCTGTTATGTGCTATAACTCACAAGAGTGTGTGATTATGTGGGTCGTCTGCTATAACTCACAGGAGCGTGTGTGATTATGTGGGTCGTATGTGCTTTGTGTTTATGTGTGTAGGGTCCGATAGGCATGCCTGGAGACAGAGGGAGGATCGGAGCGCCGGGACAAGTGGTAAGAGACCAGATGCAGCCTTTTAAACTGCCATAGGTCTTTATAGGTGATTAATTGCCATAGATGTTTGTAGGTGATTAATTAGCGTAGGTGTTTATAGGTGATTAAGTGCCATAGGTGTTTATAGGTGATTAATTGCCATAGGTATTTATAGGTGATTAAGTGCCATAGGTGTTTATAGGTGATTAATTGCCATAGGTGTTTATAGGTGATTAAGTGCCATAGGTGTTTATAGGAGATTAACTGCCATAGGTGTTTATAGGTGATTAATTGCCATAGGTGTTTATAGGTGATTAATTGCCATAGGTATTTATAGGAGATTAATTGGCATAGGTGTTTATAGGTGATTAAGTGCCATAGGTGTTTATAGGTGTGTCCTGACTACCCGAGGGCCCCACAGACCGCTGATGTCTTTAAAAGGAACTTTTTAAAAGGAACTTTTTTTTTACCTTTTTTAAAAAGCTTTTTTATAGACTGGCCTTTTCACTTTTTAACTTCTAGTGACCTCTTTTTGTAATTTTTTGCTCTGTAGCACTTTGAGATTGTAAAACTAGAGTGCAGAATAAATGATTATTATTGCTATTGTTATTATTATTATTACATGTGATTAATTGGCATAGGTGTTTAGATGTGATTAACTGAATAAATAGTAGTGGTTGTTGTAAGTAGATAGTTATAGTGTTTTACAGCTTAATGAACACCAGATGTTTAGTTTCTGCCCTTGTGTGTTCTTTCACCCAAACAAATCTAAAAGAAAATGTACTGTAGTATTTTTATTTATTTTTATGTTGTCAGAGACGCAGCATCTGGTACTAGGATTGTAAATTGCCATTTTTATCCTCTCTGCTGTAGGGAAAGCGAGGAACCAACGGTGAAGTTGGTAAACCAGGCCCAATGGTGAGCACTGCTTTGTTTGTTTGTTTGTGTTTACACAAATATGCCATAGAACACAGGATGCCACTGCATACTACAGAATATCATAAAACATATGATAGTTAGCAGACATTGACAATCTCACAAATAACTCAAACTGTCATAGGAACAAATGATCTTTATCAGATATTGATCTCACAGATAAGTATTACAGAGCCTTATCCAAAACAGCTCTAAATATCGCTACTGTAGTCAGTTGGGGGCACGATCCTCTGATGCTGATGTCATGGTGATGTGTTTCCATAGGGACCAATGGGCATCACGGGGGGTGCTGGCTTCCCAGGTGCTCCCGGTATGAAGGTAAGAGCCATTTACTCGTACCTGTGGCCAGAGGTTTTGCTAATACACAGCAGTGCTAATGCGCGCGCACACACACACACACACACAAACACACACACACACACACACTATAGAATGTGATCACATGGATTCTGTTATTTCTAAACCCTATGGTGTGCTGCGTGTATACATAACACATCTCACCTCCTCCTCCTCATCCTCCTCCTCTTCATCTTCCACCTGCACCTCCCCCTTCCCCTCCCCTCCCCCTCCTCTCCTCCTCATCCTCCCCCTCCCCCTCCTCTCCTCCTCCTCCTCCTCACCTCCTCCTCCTCCTACAGGGTGAAGCAGGCCCCACAGGAGTGAGAGGCACAGCGGGGCCCCAGGGCCAGAGGGGCGACACGGGCAGACAGGGCAACCCTGGCCCGGGGGGCAACCAGGTGGGCACGGGGGAGGGCCTGACTGGCCGACACCTGGATCTGCTGCTTAAAGATTGTTAATCTGCTGCTTGATGATAATTTTATGTTTGATTTTGGATTTTATTTCATAACTACATGCTCTTTTTAAAATGCTTTTAGCGCAAGACTGTGCTTGTTTTGAAAGAGCTGTGATTTCAATGGGAGAGTAACTTGAAAAATGTCATATGGTACGGAAGCCGAGAGAGGCCATGGTCTCAATTATTTTTTTCCACCTTGTTATCCCGAGATAACTGGATAATTAATTAGAGATCTCGAAAAAACAGGCACCAAGACGTGAATGCTGACTTCGGGCTATTTCTCATTCTTTGTAAACACAATCTTAGTCAAGAATGTCTGGAATGATCGATCACCTAATAAGGCAATATTTTGATCAGGGTTTGACACAGACAGAGATTGCAGTCTTTTAATAAGGGATAATGTCAAAATCAGTCCGCGCCACCTCCGCAGAAGACTGGCCAGGCTTCGTTTCAACGGAGATACAGTGATCCAGCTGAGGTTGTAGGTTTTATCTCTAAACTTATGAACGGGCCAGGAGAATCCGACTAAAGTTGCGTTTACAAAGAATGAGAAATAGCCCGAAGTCAGCATTCACGTCTTGGTGCCGCTACCTGAATGACCCATAATCAATCTCTACATCATGAAATAATAGTTTTGTTTTCTCGAGATCATGAAATAATTGTTTTTGTTTTCTCAAGATCACTGAATAGTTGTTTTGTTTTCTCGAGATCATTAGTTAATTGTGTTGTTTTCTCGAGATCTCTAATTAATTATCCAGTTATCTCGGGATAACAAGGTGGAAAAAAAAAAGATTGAGACCATGGCCTCTCTCGGCTTCCGTAATATGGAAACATGTAATGTATGATATATTATTTGCAACAGAATATATAATTACAGGTGACAGAGAATCGAAAGCTGTTTTTATCTTATGTTTATTGAAGAATGGTAGTCTACCCGCGTTCAAGAACATACGGAAAGAGCTAGACATTTTGAACATATCCATTTCATAGAAATGTCCACAGAAAGTGTGCCAATCTCTCTCTGTCTGTGTGTGTGTGTGTATAAATATATGTGTGTGTGTGTGTGTGTGTGTGCGCGTGTGGTAATGCCCACAGGGAGCGGCTGGCACAGACGGAAGCCCTGGAGCTAAAGGACCAGGGGTGAGTTTCCCTCTCAGTGTGTGTGTGTGTGTGTGTGTGTGTCTCAGAGGACGGGAGCTGCCAGGGGAGTTCAGCACACATATCACATATCAGCACAGATACACACACAATAGAGGCTGACACATACACACATACACACACATGAAAGCCTGATACGCACACATTGAAGCTACACACACACATACACACACATGAAAGCCTGATACACATACATACACATGAAAGCCTCATACACACACAGATACACACACATTGAAGCTACACACACAGAAATACACACACATAAAGGCCTGATACACACACACATACACACAATAAAGGCTGACACATACACACACACACACACATACACACATGAAAGCCTGATACACAGACATTGAAGCTACACACACACTGATACACACACATTAAGGCCTGATACACACACACATACACACACATTAAAGGCTGATACACACACACACACATAAAAGCCTGGCCGAATGAATGAATAATGCAAATACAGAAGTGTGTGTTGTCTGGGTTGAGTGTGTGTGCTGAGCCCACAGGTGTGTGTTTTGTGTGTGTGTGTGTGCATGCATACATGTGTGTGTGCATGTGTTTGTGTATGTATTTGCATGTGCGTGTGTAACGGATGCCAGCTAGCACAGCTCGGCGTAGAACGTTGGTAAAACCTCCCTCCCGAGGCCTCAAAAACATACGCTGCTGACTGAGCTAATAGCCCGGCTTTTAGCTCACTTGGTAGCGTGTCTGTCTTCCATACCGAAGTTACTGTGAGGTCGCGAGTTCGAGACTGGGTCTGGACTGCGCAGTAAGACCTCGGTTACACGTGCGTGTGTGTGTGTATGTGTTTGTTCATGTGTGTGTGTGCGTGTGTTTGTGTGTGTGTCTGCATGTGTGTGTGTATGACAATACTGATGTGTGTTTCTTTCCCAGGGCCTGCCCGGTATTCAGGGGCCCGTGGGTCTGTCTGGTCCTCCCGGCCCCCCTGGACCTCAGGGCACTACTGGATTCCCAGGGGTCAAAGGTCAAGCGGTAAGGGACAGCCCATACATGTCACCTGCATAGGGGTCATCAGCCCATATGTCACCTCAGCATGACACTGCAGCATAGGGGTCATCATATACAGTATGTCCCCTGAGTATGACACGGTAGCATAGGGGTCATCATATACAGTATGTCCCCTGAGTATGACACGGTAGCATAGGGGTCATCATATACAGTGTGTCCCCTGAGTATGACACGGTAGCATAGGGGTCATCATATACAGTATGTCCCCCGAGTATGACACGGTAGCATAGGGGTCATCATATACAGTATGTCCCCTGAGTATGACACGGTAGCCTAGGGGTCATCATACATGTCACCTCAGCATGACACTGTACTGCCCTACAGAGGCAAGGTGCAGTAACCATGTGCTACATAAAAACTGAAAAAAAAAAATGCCTTTAATGTTGCCATTAATGCTGTCATCAGCCCATATATATATATATCACCTCAGCAGGACACAGCAGCATACGGGTTATCAGCTGTACAGCAGTATGTCACCTGTCACCCTAATGTATTTTTTATAATATTGGAATACTAGTATTGTAATATTGTAATTTTATGTATTCTGATAGGTCACTTCAGACTAATACTGTAACACTGACCCATAAACTGTTCTCATGCATAACCTCATATCGTAATTCAGGGCAAATATACATTTTCCATGCCAGTCGTGTCACAGATATTCATTTATTCTATGTTCTGCATGTACCGTAATGTTACAGGTCCTAACTTGTGTGTCTAGTATCCTCTCTAATTCTCTCTAATTCTCTCTAATTCTCTCTAATTCTCTCTCTCTCTCTCTCTCTCTCTCTCTCTCTCTCTCTCTCTCTCTGTCTCTCTCTCTGGATCAACAGGGTGAGCTGGGAGCCCCAGGATTCAAGGGAGAGCCTGGTCTTAAAGGAGAAATCGTGAGTATATTTATGGACATAAAAAAGTTATTTGTACAGTGTTGATGTCTTTCCAGTAAACATTTCCTTGAAGATCTTTAAACTGTTGCAGTCAAAAATGAATAAATGTGCTGCAGAAATATCTAAACAAATTATAGGTAAAACATGCACGCAATATGACTTACAGTAAATGAACCTTTTGTGAACACCACCTTATACACATAAGCAAAAAGACATGTTCTGAATTACAAATAAAGGTAGCATGAAATGATGACAGTAATAAAAGTGTGTGTGTGTGTGTGTGTGTGTGTGTGTGTGTGTGTGTGTGCGTGTGTGTGTATGTGTGTGTGTGTGTGTGTGCGTGCGTGCGTGCATGTGTGTGTGTGCGCGCGCGCGCGCGTGTGTGTGTGCACCTGTGTGTGTGTGTGTGTGTGTGTGTGTGCGCGTGTGTGTGTGTGTGTTTTAGGGTGCACCAGGCCCCCATGGGGAGATGGGTCCCGCGGGAGAGGAAGGGAAGAGGGGACCCAGGGGAGACGCAGGCTCTCAGGGAGCAGCTGGGCCTGTCGGGGAGAGGGTGAGCACCAGCACTGTCTCATTCATTCACTCATTCATTCATTCATTCATTCATTCATTCATTCATCCATTCATTCACTCATTCATCCATCCATCCATCCATCCATCCATCCATTCATTCATTCATTCATTCACTCATTCATTCATTAACTCATTCATTCATTCATCCATTCATCCATTCACTCATTCATCCATCCATCCATCCATCCATCCATCCATCCATCCATTCATTCATTCATTCATTCACTCATTCATTCACTCATTCATTAATTCATTCATCCATTTATTCATTCATTCATAGAGAGATTGACTGATTTCTTGATTCAATGATGCATCCATCCATTTATTCATTTATTCATTCATTCATTTATTCATTCATTCATCCATCCATTCATTCATTCATTCATTCATAGAGAGATTGACTGATTCCTTGATTCATTGATGCATCCATCCATTTATTCATTTATTCATTTATTCATTCATTCATTCATTCATCCATCCATTCTTTCATTCTTTCATTCTTTCTTTCATTCATTCATTCATCCATTCATTCATTCTGTCATTCATTCATTAATTCACTTATTCATTCATTCATAGAGAGATTGACTGATTCATTGATTCATTGATTCATTCATTCGATTTAATTAAAGCCATTGGTTAATTGATTAATTGATTCATTCATAAATTAATCCGTTCAGTCATTTAATTTATTAATTAACAAATTCAAAGGGTTAGTCATGGATTGATTAACTAAGTAACTGATTGGTTTATTTATTGATCTATTTATTCATGAATCTAATCTCCCATTCAGTCAGCCATTTTTTCATGCATTATTTTTTAGATAAAGATATTTATCCAACTCAACAACATACAGTTAAGATGAAATACACAGTGTCCCACTATATGTGCTGTCCTTGAAATTTCAATAGCACTTCCACCCCATCACTGTTAACACGGTTGCAGCCACCCATGGTGGGTACAGTAGATGCCGACCTACTTCATCCCAGACAAGGCTGCTCTCCAAAAGCCTCTCCTCTCCTCTACAGCACGTCGCAGTCGGCTGTCATAAGACAAGGAATGAGCTATGAGCCGTCAAGCTCTGCCTGACTGAATAATTGTGCTGAACTACAGTATGAGTGTGTGTGTACTGGGCACTTTTGCCATAATAAAACTATGTCCAAGCTGTAAATTAACAGGCACAGCAAATGTCCTTTAGAAGTAGTCAGGGGATACGAAACAGTGAAATTGCTAATTGAAACTGAAAATTGATCAGCCAAAAAAAAAAAAAGGCTTGTTACAGAACCCCAAATGAATAGCCATTTAAAGAAAAGCCATCAAAAAGTCCATTATTAAAACTGCTGAAATTAATTAATTTGAATGAATGCTGGAGTTAGCAGGTTTTAATCCCCAGGGCTATATAGGAAGTACATTTTAGAGAAGGTGTGGACTGTCATTTTAGGAAAGGGGTCTGAAAGTTGTAAGAAGTATCAACTTTGTGCTGAGCATCTAGAAAAGATATAAAGGTCTTTAATCAAATTAATGACTCTCTTCTGTTATCAGGGGGCTCCAGGTAACCGCGGTTTCCCTGGTAGTGATGGCCTTCCTGGTCAGAAGGTAAGTAGTGAAATGATAGAGTGTTAATTATCATTAATAATTCATTATTATTTATCATTCAATCATACTTTAGTATAGTATAGTGGTATAGTCTGCCTACCATGACTTTACAGGAAGTTTGTTGAAATGTACAGTATCTTCATTCTATCAGTTGCTCATTGACTTAAAAGCTCAAAATCCAGCCTTTAACCTTGCAGTTAGCCGAGTTTCAACAGATTTATTATGATGATTACTACCAGCTGCCAGCAGAGGTTATATAATCATCAGCGCTTGTTTGTTTGTTTGCTTGTTCGTTAGTTAGCAAAGTAAGTCAAAAAGTTCTGAATGGATTTTAATGAAATTTTCAGGCTAGGTCAAAAATGGGCTAACTTAAAAGTGATTAGATTTTGGTGGTGATCTGACCTGCCCTGGTGGAGGTCCGCGCTCTCCGAGTGCTTCTCTAGTTAATTATAACAACAACAACAATGCTATTAATAATAATAACAAATAGTTCATTTACAATCTCAGCATCTGTAAATAGTCTATAGGAGCCCATCTAACTGAAGCATGACCAGTTACTGCTATCTTTCCTGGTGTGTTTGATGACCTTTGACCTGTCTCTGGGCCTTAGGGTGCCCAAGGCGAGCGCGGTGGCCAAGGATCGTCTGGCCTGAAGGGGGCAGCAGGTGACCCTGGACGCCTGGGGGAACCAGGTCTGCCTGGAGCTAGGGTAAGAACCGCATCACTTCCTTTTCCTCTTCAAAGATCTTGGCACGTTTTCCTCTTTCTCAAGTGTGTTATGGGAGGACTTAGCGGCATTGCTGTCATCGCTCAGAGTTGTTTACCTGCATAAAACACACATCCAGATGGCTGGTTTGCCTCGGGGCTCACTGCTCTGTTCCCCTGCAGGGTCTGACAGGGCTGCCTGGAACTCAAGGACCAGAAGGCAAACTGGGACCACAGGTGAGTCACCAAGGACAGGTGCGCAAAACTGTCACAAATTTACATCACAGGTAGCTTACAGAGGATAGGTATGCAGAAGTGTTTAGAGATTTACACTTCATTAACCTATCCGCGTGTGACACCTGTCACTTTGTCTTAATGCCGAGACATGGAGTGAATAGATTAATCTATTCAGCACCTTTGTCGTCTCCCAAATGCCGGGTAAAGATCTGGCCTTGGCTGACTCACTCACCCATTAATTCTCTCACTAAAGACATACACTATAATTAGTAACAAAATGTCACCTTAGCATTAACACACACCCTACACTTGATATTAGCATTAGCTTAACAAGCTTTAGATGGAGAGATCAATTCTTGTTTTTCTTCTCCCTGACAGGGAAGTGCAGGGGAGGATGGCGGTCCGGGACCAGCTGGTCCGGCCGGTACCAGAGGACCGGGAGGGTCCCTGGGCCTGCCCGGTCCAAAAGGCTTCAGTGTGAGTATGAGCTGGTGTTGACAAGTGTGTGACCAGCGTGTGTGATCCTACCAGACTGCCGTATGATCCTATCAGGATTTCACGCATTCACGCAAGGATTTTTATGCTGACTTTATAACCTACCAAGACTGCAAAATTCAGTTAATGTTTACATGTTAAGAGCAGCTAAAATTGCCAAAATTCTAAATTGAAATAAAATCTTTTATTATTTTGGTTTTTGTTTGTTATAATTCATCGACCTGTGACACCCAACATCTCCATCCATACACACAGGAAGAAATGTAAACATGTCATTAGTGTCTGATGGTGATTTAAAATGATATATGAAGTCTGTATGTGTTCATATGACTTTAAAAATTGAGTTTAGTGTCTCTGTTTGTCTCCAGGGTGACGCAGGGAAGATGGGGGAGGCTGGAACCCCAGGAGTGGCTGGCCAGAGGGTGAGCGTTGCCCCAACCACACCTTTGGCACTGGGCTAGACCTGGACTAGACTAGGACCAGACCTGGACTAGACTACCTGTTTTCCACCAGGACTGTTCTGCTGTCGGTGTCAGTGCTAATGTTGAGCTAGTTCGGGTGCTGGTGCTAGTGCTAATGTTGAGCTAGTCCTGGTGCCGGTACTAAATTTGAGCTAGTTCTGGTGCTGGTGCCAGTGCTAATGTTGAGCTAGTCCTGGTGCCAGTGCTAATGTTGAGCTAGTCCTGGTCAAGCACTGGCACCAGCACTGGCACGCATTTCCACAGGTTTCAGAACCGAGCACTGTGACACTGTGGTTCCGACTTTGGGACCAGCAACTTCAGGGAGTCGTGCAAGTCCCCGCTTTGTGGCACAGGCGCCTGTCACCTTTCAGTCCAAACAAGCAGAACCCGTTCCAGATTGTGTACCGGCACTAGCACTGTGTCAGGTCACCGGATCCAGTATAAATAGCTGCCGGAGCCAACGTCGGAGGTTCCGGAGCGCGCTCCGGCTTGCTCCCCCTCAAATTAAGCCCTGGGTACCGGCACTAGCACTGTGGCAGTGCAAGCGAGCCAGACTAGGACCAGAGATAGACGTTTGTTTTTAAATGAATAAAATTATGATGATCTGAGCATTGTGTTATGATTTTCTGCTGCCTCTTCCTTTTTCAGTGTGTCTCAGCCAAAGGAGAGCATCCTCCTTATCAGGGGCAGACTGAATTAGCAAGTCAATACTGACTGAAGGGTCATTTGTGCATGCATAAATCAAACCCTCATCCTTGTACAGTTCATTATGCACAGACAACCCACATTTGTATATCTTTCTCTCTCTCTATCTATCTCTCTGTCTCTGTCGCTCTCTCTCTCTCTCTCTCTCTGTCTCTCTCCTTCTCTCTCTCTCTCCATCTCTTTCTCTCTTTCACTTTGAGCCAGACTGAATTGGGTCTCTTGAGGGTCGGGGGAGGGGGTTGCCAAGATGTGGAAGATGATAGCCTCACGAATGAACCGCATTCAGAAATGAGTGAATGGAATTTGAAAGGAGAGGGGTGGAGGGGAGGTTTGTTTGGGGTGGAGTGGAGGTGTGTTTGGGGTGGAGTGCAGGTGTGTTTGGGGTGGAGTGGAGGTGTGTTTGGGGTGGAGTGGAGGTGTGTTTGGTGGGCGAGAGGAGGGGAGTGGAGTGGAGGTGTGTTTGGGGTGGAGTGGAGCTGTGTTTGGGGTGGAGTGCAGGTGTGTTTAGTGGCCGAGAGGAGTGGAGTGGGGTGGAGTGGAGGTGTGTTTGGGGTAGAGTGCAGGTGTGTTTGGTGGGCGAGAGGAGGGGAGTGGGGTGGAGTGGAGGTGTGTTTGGGGTGGAGTGCAGGTGTGTTTGGTGGGCGAGAGGAGGGGAGTGGGGTGGAGTGGAGGTGTGTTTGGTGGGCGAGAGGAGGGGAGTGGGGTGGAGTGGAGGTGTGTTTGGTGGGCGAGAGGAGGGGAGTGGAGTGGAGGTGTGTTTGGGGTGGAGTGGAGGTGTGTTTGGGGTGGAGTGCAGGTGTGTTTGGTGGCCGAGTGGAGGTGTGTTTGGGGTGGAGTGGAGGTGTGTTTGGTGGGCGAGAGGATGTGTGTTTGGGGTGGAGTGGAGGTGTGTTTGGTGGGCGAGAGGATGTGTGTTTGGGGTGGAGTGGAGGTGTGTTTGGGGTGGAGTGCAGGTGTGTTTGGGGTGGAGTGGAGCTGTGTTTGGTGGGCGAAAGGAGAGGAGGGGGAATGGCTAATGAGCTGGTCTTGTTGTGTTCGCAGGGACTGAACGGAAAGGACGGAGAGGAGGGGGCAGCAGGGCCACCTGGACCGGCCGTAAGTGTCTCTCATCTCATCTGATCTGATCAGCCATTTTGAATTCTGCATTGTGTGCTTTGCAGGGGGCACACTTTAATATTTATGATGGAGGTTTTTGTGAGGTTGCTAATGTATATCAAAGCTAGCCTGATTTTTCTCCCTCCTTCCTTCTCCCTCTCTCTCCTCTGTCTGTCTCTCTTTCACTCTCTTTTTCTCTCCCCATATCTCTCTTGCTCTATTTTTCTTTCTCTGTCTCTGTCTTTCTGTCTCTCTTCCTCCAACCCTTTCTTCTCCTCTCTCTCTCTACTTTTCTTTCTCTGTCTTTCTCCCTTCAACACTCCCTCTTTCTCCTCTCTCTCTCTCTCTCTCCCTCTCTCCCTCTCTGTCTCTCTGTCTCTCTCTCTCTCTCTCCATCTTCTTCCTCCCTCTCTCTCTCCCTCTCTCTCTCTCTCCATCTCTGTCTCTCTCTCTCTCTCTCCCTCTTTGTCTCTCTCTCTCTCTCCATCTTCTTCCTCCCTCTCTCTCTCCCTCTCTCTCCCTCCATCTCTGTCTCTCTCTCTCTCTCTCTCTCTCTCTCTCTCCCTCTCTCTCCCTCCATCTCTGTCTCTGTCTCTGTCTCTGTCTCTCTCTCTCTCTCTCCCTGTCTGTCTGTCTCTCTCTCTCTCTCTCTCTCTCTCTCTCTCTCTTCTCTCAGGGAACTGCAGGGAAGAGAGGTGAACAAGGCCCACCCGGTCCTAATGGATTCCAGGTACGCTCTTGCCCTTCAGCGTCTCCTACAAGAAAGGGACTTTAAAAGGGTCGTGCCTTTTTCCTGGCATAGCCCCAATACCGTGACTGTCCTCCTAAACCTGAAGTGCCTTTCAGTTCTGCTGTGACAGGATATCAGACATTCTTTCAAGTCTTCTTCTTTCAAAACTTTCTCTCTCCTCTGTGGCTATCTTCAAGGGCTTGCCAGGATCCTCAGGGCCCCCGGGAGAGTCAGGAAAACCAGGAAGTGAGGTGAGAGTAAGAAGATACCGTATGTGTGTGCTCGACCTCCTCAGGTGCAACCAGAGAGCTCTCACCTGTACCTGCCCGTCATGTACCAGAGCCCAATTACACACCAACCTTCTATTGCACCCATGATCAGTACCTCTACCTGCCAGATATAATATCAATAACACCAACACCATTATAATATATACAGTATAGTATCAATAGATAATAATAATGCAGCAATTTCACCCTTCAGCAATTTCACTGCATGCCCTACTCTTCCCAGTATGTCTACGCATGTGACGATAAAAATGTCCTTGTCCTTGTAATACAGTATCAGCCCGATCACCTATCTGCTAGAGCAAATACACAAAAACCTATGCGCATCTGTCAGAGTTCACCTACTATCTTTGCAACTGCACCGTGTATCTCCCAGAGCACTGTGTGTTTATACAGCCAGATCACCTACCCATTACAGCATAAATCTGCAGGTGTCCACCAGATCGCCACTTAGCTATGCCTTTTCACCTGAATAACAGATCATTCATGCATGGATGAGATCCTCCTGTAGATCTGATTTTACATGAAGTGGATTGTTTGTTTTTCATTTATGCTGTTTCAGGGCCTTGTTCACAACCCCTTGTTTTGCTCTTCATAGGGCGTCAACGGAGAGACCGGACCTGCTGGGGCAACGGGACCAAGAGTAAGCTGATTGGCCAAACGGTCAAGAATCTACATTACAGCATCTATGTTCAGTATCAGACTGGGTAGCATATGTAATATGTTGTAGGCTAGTCAGAATGTAGAAAGAGGTAGGTCATTTTTTATAACCAGTGGTTAAATTGGCTTTTTGTAAGGAGGGGCCACCCTTCTTTACTCACAGCGGTCAATATGTCACTCTATTGTATTACTGTAAATACTGTAGCAGATACACAAACACACACACACACACACACACACACACTCACACACACAGTGGTCAATATCTCCCTGTGTATTACTGTAAATACTGTAGCAGAGGGAGCTCAGCTCTGGCTGGCTGTATTGCCGAGGTGAGGAGGCAGAGCTGAGCTCCAGAGGGCTCCAGCCCAGTTTAAACTCTGGTTATGACCATTACTGGTACTGCTTACTAGCATTGGTTGCACCTACTGTTTCACTTCAGCAGTGGTGTGCATTTAGGGCATGAGCATGTCCAGACACTTAGAGTCAGTCATGGCCAAACAGTCAAACATCTACATTACTCAGCATCTATGCTCAGCATCAGATTGGGTAGCATATTTAGTATGTTGTAGGCTAATCAGAGTGTAGAAAGAGGTAGTTAATGTGTTATAACCATTACTGGCACTACTTACTAGCACTGATTGCACTTACTGGTAAAATTAAAGATTAAAGATATCTTGACCTTAGTAGGCGTTTGGGGCATGAGCATGTCTAGACACTTAGAGTCAGTCATAAAAGCACTGCACAGTGTTGCATGTGTGGTAGATGCCATCCAACGGCCCTCTGCTCTCTCCCAAGGGTGAGCGGGGTACACCAGGAGAGAGAGGCGAGCCTGGACCCAACGGCCTGAACGGAGCCAAGGGCTTATCTGGCACCCCTGGACCCGATGGCGCCAAGGTGAGTCAGCCGTGCGTCAGCGCACTCACGACGGTCAGGTTACCATGGGAACAGTGATGCTTGGCCATATTGAACCCTTGGCTGTTTTACCTTTGCTTGCTCTTTTCCTCCACACTTCTGTTAGCTTGTTTATATCCTTTGTTTCTGAGCCACTTTGGATAAAAGTATCTGCTAAATGTAATGTAATGTAAAAAATGTAATGTTCCTGCAAAGCTGTGTCCTCATAGCCCTCTAGCCACTCAGACACTTCAGTATATAATCAACATCAACAACACTATATTTATGTAGTTCTTTTCAAGACACCCAAGGACCTTTAAGGGGGTAATGTTTAGTCATGCTCCTGCAAGGCTGTGTCCTCATAACCTTCTGGCATCTAAGATGCTTCAGTACGTCATCAACAAGAACACTGTATTTATATGGTGTTTTTCAAGACACCCAAGGACCTTTAAGCGGGTAGTGTTTAGTCATGTTCCTCATAGTCTTCCAGCTTCTCAGACACATAGATTAATATTCATCAACAGCAACCACACTCTATTTATATAGTAGTGCTTTTCAATGCACCCAAAAAGCTTTTGGGGGGACCCCACTAATCACTACCTATGTATAACAAATACCTGGGCGATGTATGTGATTTAGCTTTAATTTATACACCTGTATCTTAAGGAAGGTCTCCTTGCACATTCCTAGTATTGATGTGCATTAGAAACAGGTCATTGCACAGAGGACAGTCTTTAAAAGCTTGGACATAATTGTGTATGGACAATAATTGCGAGCCTGAGGACATTGCGTAGTTAGAGGACAGGAACTGAAATGAAGCCATAATGTTCAATAAAAATAAACCATGCAGTACATTTCTTTATGGATTATGGCAAACATTGTTTATCATTAGCATGAGAAGTAATAAGCTGTGTATTTAAACTTTTCCTTCCTGCGTTGTCTGCATTGACCCTTTGGTTGAAAGGTTGCCCTTTTTTTGTGTTGAAGCGTGTACAGTGCGCTCCTGGTATCTGACTTTGCCTGCTGACTGCACCTGCTGACCTCTCACCTTTCCATTTGACCTTTCCCCCCATCCCAGGGTAGTGCGGGACCCAAGGGTACCCCCGGAGAGCTGGGACCCCCAGGACTGCAGGGCATGCCGGGAGAGAGGGGAGGCTCTGGACCCGCTGGACCTAAAGGAGAGAGAGTGAGTGACCTCTGCTGACCATTAAGTGACCTCTGCCGACCTTTGACCTTACAATGAGAATTGACATCAAGCTTGCAATTACAGTGTCTTTAGTGTTGTACTGGTAATATAACATCTCTTCACCAAAGCAATTTACAACACCTAGATAGTGCCCAATTCAGCATCTTGTGTGCTTCCTGGTTTGACAGTATGTCCACCGGGACTCGACAGGAAATTAACTGTAGAGATGATGTAGTTGCTTCCATCTCTCCCTGTTCAGGTCTCCTCATCATGAAATCTGTTTTGGTTTGTGAATGTACCCTGAGCCAAGGTCCTGCTTAATGAGATCCATGGAGATGTGCATCTAGTTTATGAGTGCTCAGAATTCATTTTAATGTGTGTGTGTGTGTGTGCATTGTTGTGGTCATTATCACATAAGCTATAATCACAGACGTCCTGGCCTCAGTGTGTGTGTGTGTGTGTGTGTGGCCTCAATGTTTGTGCTTCCTGCCCCTCGTCTCTGAGTGTCCTTTTGTGATTTCCAGGGCGGCAACGGAGATAAAGGCGGCGAGGGGAAGGCTGGAGCCGATGGCGCCAGGGTGAGTAACACCGACCCCTCTGATCAACACCGACCCCTCTGATCAACACCAACCCCTCCAATTAACACTGACCCCTCTGATCAACACCGACCCCTCTAATCAACACCGACCCCTCTGATTAACACCGACCCCTCAGAGTAACACCGACCCCTCTGATCAACACTGACCCCTCCAATTAACACCAACCCCTCTGATCAACACCGACCCCTCAGAGTAACACTGACCCCTCTGATCAACACAGTCCCCTCTGATCAACACTGACCGCTGTGACTAACACTGACCCCTCTAATTAACACCGACCCCTCTAATTAACACCGGTCTATCTTATTTACACTGACCCCTCTGATCAACACTGACCCCTGTGACTAACACTGACCCCTCTGACTAACACCGACCCCTCCAATTAACACTGACTCTCCCCTCTGATCAACACCGACCCCTCTGATCAACACCAACCCCTCCAATTAACACCGACCCCTCTGATCAACACCAACCCCTCCAATTAACACTGACTCTCCCCTCTGATCAACACCGACCCCTCCAATTAACACTGACTCTACCCTCTGATCAACACCGACCCCTCTAATCAACACCGACCCCTCTGATCAACACCAACCCCTCCAATTAACACTGACCCCTCTGCTCAACACCGACCCCTCCAATTAACACTGACTCTCCCCTTTGACCAACACCGACCCCTCCAATTATCACTGACCCCTCTGCTCAACACCGACCCCTCCAATTAACACCGACCCCTCTGATTAACACCGACCCCTCAGAGTAACACTGACCCCTCTGATCAACACAGTCCCCTCTGATCAACACTGACCGCTGTGACTAACACTGACCCCTCTAATTAACACTGACCCCTCTAATCAACACCGACCCCTCTAATTAACACCGGTCTATCTTATTTACACTGACCCCTCTGATCAACACTGACCCCTGTGACTAACACTGACCCCTCTGACTAACACCAGCCCCACTGATTGAAACTGACCCCTCTCATCAACACTGACCCCTCTGATTAACACCGATCCCTCTGATTAACACTGATATTTGTTATCAATAGTGAATAGCTATTGCCATTGGTTTGCTATCACGCTATTGCTATTACTATTACTATGACTACTGACTAAATTCATTGACACTATGAATACTTTTATTATTACTAACACTATAAATGTTATTGGTACATTTGTTATTAACAATATTACTTCTGCTATTACATTTGTATACATTATTTGTACTATTATGAGTTCTAGTACTCTTGCTAATACCAATGCTGTACTATAAATGTTCCTGCCATTACTGTTGTAATCTGTGGAACTCTGATGTACTGCATTGCCATTAGATTACTGTTGTAATCTGTCAATCCCTGACGTTGCGGTTGTCTTTTAGGGACTAGTATTAGATTCCTGCTGTAATCTGTCAATCCCTGATGTTGTCTTTTAGGGATTACCTGGCCCACTTGGTCCTACAGGCACAGCCGGTCACACTGGAGAGAAGGTGAGAAGGGCGTAATGTTTTTTTACTGATGAGTTCACTATGTGTGTCTATGCATAGACAGATAGATAGATTTACTTTACTGATCCCCAGATGGGAAATTAACAAAATGTCAATTGCAGCAAATAAAAGTACTTTTATCCTCGTATCATTGTATTCTTAGCCTATATATGGTGATTCATAGTGTCGTATGTGTGTGTGTTTAATCTTGTGTAGTGTGACACAGGGTGAGTATTGTGTGTGTGTGTAATCTCGTGTTGTGTGACACAGGGTGAGTATTGTGTGTGTGTGTAATCTCGTGTTGTGTGACACAGATTGACCCATGTGTCTGTATGTGTGTAATCTTGGGTTGTGTGACACAGGGTGTGTGTTGTGTGTGTGTAATCTCGTGTTGTTTGACACAGGGTAAGTATTGTGTGTATAATCTCGTGTTGTGTGACACAGAGGGTGAGTGTTGTGTGTGTGTGTGTGTGTGTATTCTCGTGTTGTGTGACACAGAGTGTGTGTTGTGTGTATAATCTTGTGTTGTGTGACACAGAGGGTGAGTGTTGTGTGTGTGTGTGTAATCTCATGTTGTGTGACATAGGGTGAGTGTTGTGTGTGTGTGTGTGTATTCTCGTGTTGTGTTACACAGGGTGTGTGCTGTGTGTGTGTAATCTCGTGTTGTGTGACACAGGGTGTGTGTTGTGTGTGTGTGTAATCTCATGTTGTGTGACACAGAGGGTGTGTGTTGTGTGTGTGTGTAATCTCGTGTTGTTTAACACAGAGGGTGAGTGTTGTGTGTGTGTGTAATCTCGTGTTGTGTGACACAGAGGGTGAGTGTTGTGTGTGTCTAATCTCGTGTTGTGTGACACAGGGTGTGTGTTGTGTGTGTGTGTGTGTGTGTGTGTGTAATCTCGTGTTGTGTGACACAGGGTGTGTGTTGTGTGTGTGTGTAATCTTGTGTTGTGTGACACAGGGTGAATCTGGACCTCGAGGCCCTCCTGGAAACCCCGGAGCCAGAGCTGTCGCTGTAAGTATGTTTGGGTTGTGTTTGTGTTGTGTTTGTGTTGTGTTTGCGTTGTGTTTGTTGAGAGTATGTTTGTGTTGTGTTTGTGTTGTAAGTATGTTTGTGTTGTGTTTGTGTTGAGAGTATGTTTGTGTTGTGTTTGTGTTGTAAGTATGTTTGTGTTGTGTTTGGGTTGTGTTTGTGTTGAGAGTATGTTTGTGTTGTGTTTGTGTTATAAGTATGTTTGAGTTGTGTTTGTGTTGTGTCTGTGTTGCATGTTTGGGTTGTGTTTGTTTTGTGTTTGTGCTGCATGTTTGGGTTGTGTTTGGGCTGTGTTTGTGTTGAGAGTATGCTTGTGTTGTGTGTGTGTGTTGTAGGTATGTTTGGCTTGTGTTTGTTTTGTGTTTGTGCTGCATGTTTGGGTTGTGTTTGGGCTGTATTTGTGTTGAGAGTATGCTTGTGTTGTGTTTGTGTTGGTAAATTGTCCTGACGGCACTTGAATATAAATCACTCGTCCAGCCTTGGGCTTCATTTTGGCTGCTTTTTAAATCTTTTTCCCTTCCTCTCAACGTGAGCTGGAGAAAGTCCAGAAAGAGCTGAATCTCTGTCAAGGCAATTAACATCCGGTGTCCACAGCTCTGATGGACCTCCTCCAAAGTCATCTATGTGTATAACATAAAGTTGTCATCTATCATAAAATATCTTTACAGCATTTCTGTGATCTTACAAGGGGCAGCTAGAGAGTGCAGCCTTTGCCAAGGCCGAATGCCCGATCTCACAATGTGCACTAAAGTGGAAAATAATTGAGGGATCTGCCCATGTAATTTGGGTTTGCTACAGCATTTATTATGCGTGATACGCCTACATTGTATCAGCCAACTAGTTTCATAAAAAAATGACAGGTAGTTTTTTGTTAAATCCTTACAGACAGACACACAGAATAGTGCTAATCTCTTGTGCAGGTTGCACGCTGATTAATTCTAATCAGTCGAGTAATTGATTTTTATCTGTTTGTAGGTTTCTTTCTCACACGTGTCTTAAAGTAAAGCTAAAAAAGCATGTTAACCCTCATCAGAAGTGTATCACAGCCATAAGCTTTCACAGATGTCATATCCCGTTTAAGTATAACAGCCGTAAACCTTGACTGATGTCATATCCTGTTTAAGTATTACAATCATAAGCCATTGCTGATGTCACATCCTGTTTCAGGGTTCTCCTGGTGAGCCTGGTCCCACTGGTGCTGTTGGATTCCCTGGACCTCCTGTGAGTAACACCACTCACGTCTCTATCTTTACGCAAGACATTTCAGGTCCTGTCAAAGGCTTTAAGTTCCTGTCAAAACCCATAAGCCCACAGTGTTTATAACCCATAGTGTGTGTTTATAACAGTGATTATAACCTATGAGCACATGACTGGTAATGTTTATAACAGAGTGTATAACCGATAAGTCACATGACTCAGTGTTTGCAACACTGATGATGATGCCATCGCTCCATGGCTGCAATTGTTTAAGTGTTTATAACCCTAAGTCATGTTTATAACAGCAATTATATCTACATGACTGCCAGTGTTTGTAGCACTGTTTATAACCCATAGGCCTAATGATCACCAGTGTTTATAAGGGTAGTGTTTGTCAGTGTTTGATCATCAGTGTTTATAAGGGTAGTGTTTGTCTCTTGTCATCAGTATTTATAAGGGTAGTGTTTATGTCTTGTCATGACAGTTTATAAGGGTAGTGTTTATAAGGGTTGTGTTTGTGTCTTGTCATGAGAGTTTATAAGGGTAGTGTTTGTGTCTTGTCATAAGTGTTTAATAGGGTAGTGTTTATAAGAGTAGTGCTTGTGTCTTGTCATGAGTGTTTATAAGGGTAGTGTTTGATGAACAGTGTTTAATAGGGTAGTGTTTATAAGAGTAGTGCTTGTGTCTTGTCATGAGTGTTTATAAGGGTAGTGTTTGATGAACAGTGTTTAATAGGGTAGTGTTTCTGTCTTCTCAGGGCGTGGATGGTCAGCCAGGAGTGAAGGGGGAGCCGGGTGAGCCTGGAGCCAAGGGTGAGGCCGGAGCTCCGGGACCCCAGGGCATGGCTGGCAAGCCTGGACCAAGGGTAAGTGGTGTCTGGGTGTGGGGTACACTAAGGGTAAGTGGCGTCTGGGTGTGGGGTACACTAAGGGTAAGTGGCATGTGGGTGTGGGGTATCGCTCCTGGGCCAAGGGTAAGTGGCGTCTGGGTGGGGGGTACACTAAGGGTAAGTGGCATGTGGGTTTGGGGTATAGCTCCTGGGCCAAGGGTAAGTGGCGTCTGGGTGGGGGGTACACTAAGGGTAAGTGGCATGTGGGTGTGGGGTATCGCTCCTGGGCCAAGGGTAAGTCGTGTCTGGGTGTGGGTTATAGCTTTTTTATCTCCCTTAACAATGGAGTTATCTTTTCTGATTGGCTGATGAGGTGGGAATTAACTTTTTATAACTGGCTACCTTTGAAGTAGATCTCAAAAATGTAAATAAGTCTTCTATATCAGTGCGCTTATGAATGGTAACCATGACAACTCTCGCAGCCAAAAAAAGTTAAATGACTACTTTTTGTCCTTTTTACTTGACGGAGTGACGGAGGTCTTTGCCTTGCCATTATTTCCACGGAACTGGTCACCTCGTTGGGCGTTATCCCTTATGTATGGGTGTGTCTGTAAGATTATTATTCATCCAGGTCATGGTAGTCAAAGCATCACCTATACAAAAGCGAATGGAGCTAAGTTGTAAGCAACTGGACTTTGTCACATCGTCACATCGTCAAGGCCCAAACGAAGTCCAGCTGCTTGCAACTTAGCTCCTGAAACTTCAAAGGAGAACTCTTGTTTTTGTTTTGTGTGGGATGGTTATGAGGTCATATGCGTACATAAGCTCCCCAGCTTCGCCATCACCTTTGAATGTTTGCCCTGCTAATGAATGGAGACGACTGTTGCTGACTTCATTTGGAGCTGAATTATGCCATCATTTTGAACCAAATTATGCCCCGGTTTTGAACTGAATTATGCCCCGGTTTTGAACTGAATTATGCCATCATTTTGAACCAAATTATGCCCCGGTTTTGAACTGAATTATGCCCCAGTTTTGAACTGAATTATGCCCCGGTTTTGAACTGAATTATGCTGTAATTTGTTTCCAGGGCACTACGGGAGTGACCGGACTGAAGGGGGGCAGAGGAACGCAGGGCGCCACGGTGAGTGAATAATCGCTCAGTTTCCACATGTGGGTCACCAAGGCCACAGAGCTGTTACTTTGTGATTTTTATTCTATATTTACTTCATTTAGCAATTACAATACAAGTTATGTAGCATTCACTTTGTGATGTCAGTGAATAAAAACTTTGTACCTGTTTTGACTATAGCTGGAGATTTATATTTTGCAGTACTGTTTTGTTATTAATCTACTGTACATGACTGTAATTAGTCTAAGTGTGTCACTGTACATGACTCTAATTAGTCTCAGTGTGTCACTGTTGACAGAGCTCCAGTGTGTGTCATTGGCAGTTTGGTTTGTCATGTTGCCCAATCCCTGTGCTCCTCTTAGTCATGTTGGCCAATCCCTGTGCTCCTCTTAGGGCCCAAGCGGGTTCCCTGGCTCCCCTGGCAAAGTCGGACCACCTGGCGGTCTCGTGAGTACTTCTGTTTCTCTTAAGGATGAAAGGGCTCAACTTCTCTGTCTCTGGTTGTGACAGCATTCTGCTGTGCCTTTGGGCAATCGATTGTTATGTCTGCATGAAGTAGCTACCACAACAGATGTCCCGCATCAACACCAGTTGTGTATTCAGTTTCCATCTATAGTTGATGACTAGGCAGATGTGTGTTGTACAAGGATTTAATGTGTTTTATTGTCACATACATTGAAAGGCATTCAGCTGATGACTAGGCAGGTGTGTGTTGTACAAGGATTCAATGTGTTTTATCGTCACATACATTGAAAGGCTGAGAGTAAAACATGTAGTGAGCCTGCATTCTGTGGGTCAGCCTATTCTGTGCATAAGTGTGGGCGTGCGTGCGTGCGTGCGTACGTCTGTGTGTGTGTGTGTGTGTGTGTGTGAATGTGTGTGAGTGTGTACAGGTATGTGTTTGTGTGTGTGTGTGTATATGCGTGTATGTGTAAGTGTGTGTGTGTGTATGTTAGTGCTGTTAGTGGGGCATTAGGCCTTGAGGTTAACGGCGCCTCATGACTGCCCCCTGCAGGGCGCCACGGGTGCGGAGGGTGTGATTGGGCAGCCGGGTAAGGCGGGGGCCAAGGGCATCCCTGGGGAGAAGGGGCCCATGGGACGCGTGGGGGAGCGCGGAACACAAGGATCCGCCGGAAGCTCTGGAGACAAGGGAGACGCCGGAGAGGACGGACCAGAGGTAATGTAGCAGATTTATTATTTATTTATTTATTTATTTATTTATTTATTTATTTATTTATTTATTTATTTATTTATTTATTTATTTATTTATTTGTCTATTTATTTATTTATTTAAAGACCAAGTAATGTAGGTGAGATATAACTGTGGTCACCATTTTAGCAGAGAAATATTATTATTTTATAATTTATTGATTTGATAGGGACAGATACAGTATACATTGACATTATCTAATATACACATTGTTATTAATTTATGATTAATTTGATTAGGGAAAGATACAATACATATTGCTAATAATGTTCATTTTCAACACATAATAGTATAGTAATAGAAGAATAATAGAATAGGTCATTTCCTTGTGTTTTGTTCATTTAGTTTGTGATTTTATTATATATTTTCTTCATTTAGCAATTGAAGTATAGTTTATGTAGCATTTACTTTGTGATGTCAGTGAATAAAAACTTTGTACCTGCTTTGACTATAGCTGGGGATTTATATTTATATTGCAGTGCTGTTTTGTTATCAATCTACGTGACTCTAATTAGTTTCAGTGTGTCACTGTTGACAGGTTGATGCCTGTCAGTCTTTGTATGCCGTAACCGACGAGGAAGAGATAACGATTGAGTCACATTGATCCTAATCACACCGTTTGACACACAACAGCCAATAGTTTTCACGTCCAGACGTCAATTACCATTACTTGTTAAACGATGTAATTACTGTTAAATAAAGATTTAACTTCCCTATCACAGCCTGTCCCCTACTTTACCGTCCCCTCAAGTCTGCCTGGCGTGACACAACTGCCACTGCCCAGCGACTGGGGACAAAGCTTTAAGTGGCTCTAATGAATTAACTTCATGCAGGTTCAGCCTCATTCTTCCCCCTCTGACTCACACACTCCTTCTCTCTCCCTCTCTCTCTCTTTCTCTCTGGCGCTCTCTCTCGCTCTGTCTTTCTCTCTCTCTCTCTCTCTCGCTCTGTCTTTCTCTTTCTCTCTGTCTTTCTCTCTTACTCTTTCTCTCTCTCACTCTCTTTCTCTTTCTCTGTCTTTCTCTTTCTCTCTCTCACTCTGTCTTTCTCTCTCTCTCTTTCTTTCCCTCTCTTACTCTCTCTCTCTCTTTCTCTCTCTCTCGCTCTCTCTCTCTCTCTCTCTCTCTCTCTCTCTCTCTCTCTCTCTCTCTCTCTCTATCTCTCTCCCCCACAGGGTCCTACCGGTCCCCCTGGTCACTCTGGTGCCTCTGGCATGAGAGGGCTGGTCGGCCTGCCTGGCATGAGAGGAGAGAGGGGCATGATGGGATTGCCTGGACCCGCTGTGAGTAGCAGCACCCATTACATGGATCTTTCACTCAGATGGTGCAGTATAACAAAGTATAATGTAGTAAAGCATAGTATAGCATTATATATTAAATAAAATACAGTGTAGTTTAGTAACCTAACCTTTAGTAGCCTATATTATATTATATTATATTATACAACAGTGCCTCTGAAGCATGCATCTGCGCTGAGTACTATGTGAAATAGGATGACCAGATCTCTGAGATGAACTGGGAGATTTGCCTGGAACTTCCTGCCGTCAATATCATTACGTTTACATGTTTTGCTGGGAACAGACCACCAAAAATCTGGTCACACATTTTTTGTGTACATTATATAGCAGGTGTGTCATTACATCAGATTGACTAACCTAAGATGGCAGCCCATTAAAAGGGTTATTGGGTCTGTGTCGTACGGCAGTTTTGCCAACACCGTGACAAGCGACAGCAACAGTTTCATCTTGTGGTGCGCCTCCTTTTATCCTAACAAGAGGTCTCCAGAAGACAGATGCTCCCAACACACAAATTAGCTCCTGTGGTGGTATTTATCATTTTGATTTGACAGGAGAGGGTTGTTGCTGAAACAGCCGATTTAGTGGCCTTTTGCTTTTTGGGGAGTCTTTGTGGAAGACAAAACAGTAGCGGCTTGTTTATGACTGGAATGTATGTGTGTGTGTCTGTCTGTTTTTTGTTTGTGTGTGTTTGTGTGTGTATGTGTGTGTGTGTGTGTGTGTGTGTGCAAATGTGTGTGTGTGTGTCTGTGTGTGTGTGTGTATGTATGTATGTGTGTGTATGTATGTGTGTGTGTGTGTGCATGCCTGCGTGTGTGTGTGTCTGTGCAGGGAGCTCCAGGAAAGCAGGGTGTATCAGGCGGTTCTGGCCAGAAAGGACCCCCAGGCGGAGCAGGACTACCGGGCCTCCCCGGACCCCGAGGAGAGGCCGGCCCACAGGTGTGCAACCTCACTCATTCATTCATTCTTTCATTTACTTACTCACTCGTTCACTCACTCACTCATTCATTCATTCTTTCATTTACTTACTCACTCGTTCACTCACTCACTCACTCATTCATTCATTCTTTCATTTACTTACTCATTCACTCACTCACTCAATCACTCATTCATTTCTTCATTCTTTTGAGTGGTGTACCACCTTTCTGTTACGGCGGAGTCCGGATTTAACATACAGTAGCTCAGTACCCCTCTCTTTAGTGTCAACAATTACTCTTCCCATTCACTCACTCATTCCCTTACTCACTCACACACTCATTCATTCGTTCATTCGTCTATCCTTTATTCATTTATTCATTCATTCATCTATCCTTTATTCATTCATTCGTTCATTCATCTATCCTTTATTCATTCATTCGTTCATTCATCTATCCTTTATTCAATCATTCATTCATTTATTCATTCATTCTTTTGATTGCAGTCCATATTTAACATACAGCAGCTCCATGCCCATCTCTTTAGTGCCACTGTGTTCCTCTTCACATAAAGACATCACCATTGCTGTTATATTATATTATAGGGGGACGCAGAAAATATTATGTCACCCCAATATCGCACATAGCATAGCATGCACTCACTCATTTGTTTATTTTATTGGTTGGCTCCTTCATTGCTTCCTTCATTTTTTTTCCTTCATTCATTCATTCATTCATTCATTCATTCATTCATTCATTCATTCATTCATTCATTCACTCATTCACTCATTCATTATTCGTTCACTGGAGTGTGTTGTCTGCCCTTGCAGGGTCTTGCAGGAGCTGATGGGATCTCAGGAAAAGATGGCATCATTGGAGCAAGGGTAAGGACAGCCACCGCCGTGTCATTCTTTAATAAAGATCACACCATACTGTACATAGTCATTCATGATGTACTCAAATATATAGCCGTCATTCTTTAATAAAGATCACACCATACTGTACATAGTCATTCATGATGTACTCAAATATATAGCCGTCATTCTTTAATAAAGATCACACCATACTGTACATAGTCATTCATGATGTAGTCAAATATATAGCCGTCATTCTTTAATAAAGATCACACCATACTGTACATAGTCATTCATGATGTACTCACATATATAGCCGTCATTCTTTAATAAAGATCACACCATACTGTACATAGTCATTCATGATGTACTCACATATATAGCCGTCATTCTTTAATAAAGATCACACCATACTGTACATAGTCATTCATGATGTACTCACATATATAGCCGTCATTCTTTAATAAAGATCACACCATACTGTACATAGTCATTCATGATGTACTCAAATATATAGCCGTCATTCTTTAATAAAGATCACACCATACTGTACATAGTCATTCATGATGTACTCACATATATAGCCGTCATTCTTTAATAAAGATCACACCATACTGTACATAGTCATTCATGATGTACTCACATATATAGCCGTCATTCTTTAATAAAGATCACACCATACTGTACATAGTCATTCATTATGTACTCAAATATATAGCCGTCATTCTTTAATAAAGATCACACCATACTGTACATAGTCATTCATTATGTACTCACATATATAGCCGTCATTCTTTAATAAAGATCACACCATACTGTACATAGTCATTCATTATGTACTCACATATATAGCCGTCATTCTTTAATAAAGATCACACCATACTGTACATAGTCATTCATGATGTACTCACATATATAGCCGTCGTTCTTTAATAAAGATCACACCATACTGTACATAGTCATTCATGATGTACTAAAATATATAGCCGTCATTCTTTAATAAAGATCACACCATACTGTACATAGTCATTCATGATGTACTCACATATATAGCCGTCATTCTTTAATAAAGATCACACCATACTGTACATAGTCATTCATGATGTACTCACATATATAGCCGTCATTCTTTAATAAAGATCACACCATACTGTACATAGTCATTCATGATGTACTCACATATATAGCCGTCATTCTTTAATAAAGATCACACCATACTGTACATAGTCATTCATGATGTACTCACATATATAGCCGTCATTCTTTAATAAAGATCACACCATACTGTACATAGTCATTCATGATGTACTCAAATATATAGCCGTCATTCTTTAATAAAGATCACACCATACTGTACATAGTCATTCATGATGTACTCACATATATAGCCGTCATTCTTTAATAAAGATCACACCATACTGTACATAGTCATTCATGATGTAGTCAAATATATAGCCGTCATTCTTTAATAAAGATCACACCATACTGTACATAGTCATTCATGATGTAGTCAAATATATAGCCGTCATTCTTTAATAAAGATCACACCATACTGTACATAGTCATTCATGATGTACTCAAATATATAGCCGTCATTCTTTAATAAAGATCACACCATACTGTACATAGTCATTCATTATGTACTCAAATATATAGCCGTCGTTCTTTAATAAAGATCACACCATACTGTACATAGTCATTCATGATGTACTCAAATATATAGCCGTCGTTCTTTAATAAAGATCACACCATACTGTACATAGTCATTCATGATGTAGTCAAATATATAGCCGTCGTTCTTTAATAAAGATCACACCATACTGTACATAGTCATTCATGATGTAGTCAAATATATAGCCGTCATTCTTTAATAAAGATCACACCATACTGTACATAGTCATTCATTATGTACTCACATATATAGCCGTCATTCTTTAATAAAGATCACACCATACTGTACATAGTCATTCATGATGTACTCAAATATATAGCCGTCATTCTTTAATAAAGATCACACCATACTGTACATAGTCATTCATGATGTACTCAAATATATAGCCGTCATTCTTTAATAAAGATCACACCATACTGTACATAGTCATTCATTATGTACTCAAATATATAGCCGTCATTCTTTAATAAAGATCACACCATACTGTACATAGTCATTCATTATGTACTCAAATATATAGCCGTCGTTCTTTAATAAAGATCACACCATACTGTACATAGTCATTCATGATGTAGTCAAATATATAGCCGTCGTTCTTTAATAAAGATCACACCATACTGTACATAGTCATTCATGATGTAGTCAAATATATAGCCGTCATTCTTTAATAAAGATCACACCATACTGTACATAGTCATTCATGATGTAGTCAAATATATAGCCGTCATTCTTTAATAAAGATCACACCATACTGTACATAGTCATTCATGATGTAGTCAAATATATAGCCGTCATTCTTTAATAAAGATCACACCATACTGTACATAGTCATTCATTATGTACTCAAATATATAGCCGTCATTCTTTAATAAAGATCACACCATACTGTACATAGTCATTCATTATGCACTCACATATATAGCCGTCATTCTTTAATAAAGATCACACCATACTGTACATAGTCATTCATGATGTACTCAAATATATAGCCGTCGTTCTTTAATAAAGATCACACCATACTGTACATAGTCATTCATGATGTACTCACATATATAGCCGTCATTCTTTAATAAAGATCCCACCATACTGTACATAGTCATTCATGATGTAGTCACATATATAGCCTCTTCTCTAGTTCTTCTCTAACCCATGCAGTTTGCTGCTAGAAAAACACTAAAATTATTATGATTCACATAATGATTCATATTTCTTGGTACTGTTTTTATTTGGTCAAATGCCAGTTAGACAATCTTATCATTTTTAAACATCTCTAACAAAGTTTGCTTTAATGCACATTATTTGTGTTATGGAAATGTGCTTGTTATATATTGTCTTTTTGGAAGAATTTTAAATGTTTTGCACTATTTATAATACCCTATTTATGATTTATGATGCCCCTTATGTGGCCTGATGGCTTTGTCGCTATGCCACATTGCCACGCTGAGAAAAGAAGCCTTTGCAAGCTAAATAAAGTAATTAGGCAAATTAAGCTAATTAAAGTCCATTTCCAGTGGGATAACATAGAGTGGAAAGGTAAACAAAGCCTGGTGTTTCCATCTCTGGTCTATTTATACGGCTGTGCTTGTCAGTGTGGATATTCATCCATTCATTTGTTTGTTTGTTTGTGTTTGTTTAGGGCGAGAGAGGCGCCCCTGGTCCTGACGGACTGGCAGGTGGTCAGGGTACACCTGGGACTCCGGGGCCTGTCGGCACACCTGGGGACCCAGGGAAGAGAGGCAAACAGGTGGGGCGAAGCCTGCATGGTGCACCTCTGCAGCATGGCCGCGGCTAAAAATAGCAACCAGCAATAGCAATAGCACACCTTAGCTGAGTTCAAGAGGCATGAAACGTAGCAACCCGGTTAATTCAACAAAAACATAGCCGCCGCTAAAAATAGCAACCATTAGCTAGAACATCATACATCACCTTTATTGTAATTGATCACAAAAAGGCATTTCAGTCGTCAGTATCGGCACTACTGTATGTGTACCTATGTATTCATCTATGTTCATTCATTTGTTAATTCATGTTGCTGTCCATGGAGCAAAAAATAGTCTGCATTATTAAAGTAGTATCGCCACTAATAGCTTAGCTCACACAGCTTACTAACTGAATAGTTTTTATTCAGTGCAAAATGTTATTTGAGACTTCAAACCCATTCTAATGCGGATTAATAAAGCTGTGCTGGCCTTTGACCTTCTTTGCTCCTGTGTAAGTGGGATTGTGACTCAGGTAGCACTTGCAGCAATAATCTAGGGCAGGCAGGCACTTTCTGAAAGAGCTTGAGGTGTGGTGCTTGAGGGAGGTACACAGAGTCTCAGGTAGCGATGCTAAAGTGCACTTTACTGCGTCTGGGAGTATCTGACGTGTGTCTGTGTTTGCTGACAGGGGTCAAGAGGCACACATATCTGTGTGTGTGTGTGTGTGCGCGTGTGTATGTGTGTGTGTGTGTGTGTCTTTACTGCGTCTGGGAGTATCTGACGTGTGATTGTGTTTGCTGACAGGGGTCAAGAGGCACACATATCTGTGTGTGTGTGTGTGTGTGTGTGTGTGTGCGTGTGCGTGTGCGTGTGTGTGTGTGTGTGTGTGTGTCTTTACTGCATCTGGGAGTATCTGACGTGTGTCTGTTTGCTGACAGGGGTCGAGAAGTACACATATCTGTGTGTGTGTGTGTGCGTGTGTGTGTGCGTGTGTGTGTGTGTGTCTTTACTGCATATGCGAGCTCTAACATGTACCCTTGTTTGCTGACAGGGGTCGACAGGTACACATATCTGTGTGTGTGTGTGTGCGTGTGTGTGTGTGTCTTTACTGCATACGTGAGCTCTAACATATACCCTTGTTTGCTGACAGGGGTCGAGAGGTCCTCCAGGCCCCGCAGGTCCAGCTGGCCCCCGTGGGAAAGTGGTAAGATGGGGAAGAGATTCTCACACATGTGGTGGCAGGTCATGTTGTGTATTATTTCATGTTATTATGTATCATATAGAAACAGGGAAAACATTTGTTTCTGTATCACAACGTCTAAACAACGGATGATTTGGTCTACTTTATCTTCAGTTTGACTAATCTTAGTCTTAATCTGTGTGTGTGTGTGTGTATAAAAGAGAGAGGGAGACAGAGACAGAGTGTGTGTGTGTGTGTGTGTGCCCGTGTGTTTGGCTTTACTGAATGCAGGGTACTGTAAAATAGTATAGGGCACTAAAAGCAGATTTGCACATGCACTATCATAAGCCTCAATGCCATACTCCTGATGTAATGGGTATTCCCATTCTCCTAATGGGCATTCCCATACTTCTAATGTGATGGGCATTCCCATACTCCTGATGTAATGGGTATTCTCATTCTCCTAATGGGCATTCCCATACTTCTGATGTGATGGGCATTCTGATACTCTCAACATAATAGGCCCATACTCCTAATGTAATGTGCATTTCCGTACTTCTAATGTGATGGGCATTCCCATACTTCTGATGTAATGCGCATTCGATACTCCCGATTTAATGTGTATTCCGATACTCCTGATGTAATGTGCATTCCCATGCTCCTTACGTAATGGGCATTCCCATACTCCTTGTGTAAGGTGTGGTATTCCCATACTCCTGATGTGCATTCCCATGCTCCTTGTGTGATGTGTGGTGTTGCATTGTGTGACATCTAGGGACCCCAAGGGCCTCAGGGTGACAAAGGTGAGAACGGAGACAAAGGAGAGAGAGGACAGAAAGGCCACCGAGGCTTCACCGGACTCCAAGGCCTCCCTGGACTAACTGTAAGTCTAACAGGCACCATTGCACTACATACAGTACAGCTATTATGTACTCCATAGCGTTTCCACTCTGTAAAGGACTATATGCATTTTGTACATACAAGGTATAATAATAATAATAATAATAATAATAATAATAATAATAATAATAATAATAATAATAATCTTTACTTATAGCACAATTCATACATACAAGATGCAGCTCAAAGTGCTTTAAAGTTTGGCAAGAACATCAAGCCTCAGTACAGAAGGTGATTAGGGTGTAGCCCTAATTAGGGGCTGTAATTTTCAAGGGTTTTAGATGCTTTAAACAACATGAGGTTTGGATAAAACCAATCAGCTAACGGCTTGTTGTGTGCTTCTGTTGTAAGGGTCAAACAGGAGATGCGGGAGCTCGCGGTATCGTCGGACCCAGCGGTGGAAGGGTGAGTGCTATTAGGAGTCAGTACTCCATACACACCGCTCCATACACACACACACTGCTCCATACACACTCCGCTCCATACACACACACACTGCTTCATACACACTCCGCTCCATACACACACCATTCCATACACACCGCTCCATACACACACACACCACTTCATACACAATGCTCCACACACACTCCATACACACACAGTCCATACACATCACTCCACACACACACACTTGATGAGAAGTCCGTGGGGAAAATGGCCATAGTCACAAAATCACATTTTCTAAGTTACTCCCCTTTTGGCAGTTGCATGGAAACCCCAGCTTTTTCAGAACAGGCATAGTCTTGAGCTAGACGCATTTTAAAATAGCATTTACTTATAAAATCAAACCAAAAATCTAACTTATTTGATTACTCACATGACATTTTCTCTGTTTCTGCATTTTGTGGCTATGCTTTATGATAATACTTGTTATTTGTGATTAAAAATGAGCTGTTGTGTGTAGAATAATACTGTAGTTGAGATGAACAGTGGTATGTGCAGTGTGTGTGTGTGATTAAAAATGTTGTGTGTAGGGGGTCCCAGGTATGTGCAGTGTGTGTGTGTGATTAAAAATGTTGTGTGTAGGGGGTCCCAGGTATGTGCAGTGTGTGTGTGTGTGATTAAAAATGCTGTGTGTAGGGGGTCCCAGGTATGTGCAGTGTGTGTGTGTGTGATTAAAAATGCTGTGTGTAGGGGGTCCCAGGCCCGTCGGGCCCACAAGGAAAGGAGGGAGACCAGGGGGTGCCTGGACCTCAGGGGTCACCTGGTCAACGCGGAGACTACGGAGAATTCGGACCTCAGGTGAGCACCGCAGACTGTCTTTCCTCTCCCACAGGCAGAGAAGTGTTACTGAGAAGTCTTTGGTCTGAAAAAAAAATAACAATGTAAAAGATAGTGGACAGCATATACTAAATGTGACTATGGGAATGACAAAAATGGCATTAAACTTTAATAATTAAAAATGGTACTTTAACCATGTATTCTGGGCAGACCTGGCTGATGTTGGTATGGTGTAGGCTGTGTATAGTGTGTGTCCTATTTATGATGTATGTTCAGGTTGCAAAAGACTATCAGTGTGCAGACACCAGCTCCAGTTTTGCCAAAATGGCCGACCAGTTTTAGGCTTAATTCCATCATGCTGTCCATCTGTCATAGTTCGAATTACAGCGGGTACTGAGGGGTATGGTACCTCCCGATCAACACACAGTACCCCCAAAGAGACAACAACACAGTACCCCCAAAGAGACAACAACAGCAGGGTTGGGGGGTGCTGATGTGTTAATGTGATTAATGTAAAACCTTGAATGTTGTACACCTCATCAAAGGTAGTACCCCTAATTATGGAGGGGTAAATCACACTCCCATCTGTGTGATGTGTTCTGGCTCTGTAGTAGAAGTCTTTATTGTCACTGTAAAGTTTATAGTGTAGCGAGATGTCATTTGGAGCAGCCAACAGCAGATGCATAGAAGACACAGTATATAAAAATAAAATGAAATAGATACAAAATGGCTGGGTAGAGTTAAAAATATAGGTTTTACAGCAATATGTACAAGTAAAACTATAAAACAATATGGAAAACAATATTAAAAAACAATATGTACATTTACCACTATCAAGCCATGGATAAATAAATAAAGTGCAGGATATGCTAGCAGCAAAAGTGGAGTGTGTGACAGAGTCAGATAGCACAGAGTCCAAGTAATTGCACAAGAGTCACATTGTCCATAGGGTCCAGTATAGTCCCTGCACAATAGAGTCACATTGCCCATAGGGTCCAGTATAGTCCCTGCACAATAGTCACATTGTCCATAGGGTCCAGTATAGTCCCTGCACAATAGTCACATTGTCCATAGGGTCCAGTATAGTCCCTGCACAATAGTCACATTGTCCATAGGGTCCAGTATAGTCCCTGCACAAGAGAGTCACATTGTCCATAGGGTCCAGTATAGTCCCTGCACAAGAGAGTCACATTGTCCATAGGGTCCAGTATAGTCCCTGCACAAGAGAGTCACATTGTCCATAGGCTCCAGTATAGTCCCTGCCAGCAGAGATCCAAGTACTCTGCTGGAGCACAGCTCTGCCAGCATAGGAGTGGGGGTTGATCTGGTGTCTGTGTGCTGTTCTCATGCACCCCTCTTCTCTATGCACCCCCCCATAGGGCCCCCCAGGAGAGCCTGGCCCCCCGGGGCCCCCAGGAGACGCCGGACCCCCAACGGGCGTCGTGGATGAGCTCTTCGCCGCCTTCCCGTCCGACTACGAGGGCGAGGACGCCGGTTCCCCGGACGTTCTGGCCGCCGACCCCCCCGACGCTGCCGACCCCCTCCTCGACCTCCCGCCCCCACCCCCCCCACCCCCCGAGGTGAACGGGGACGAGGCCGACCCCATCAGCAACACCATCGGTGACGGCGTGCACAAGGCCCCGGTGCGGGCGAAGGCCCACGTGGACACGGGCGTGCGTCTGTCCCTCAAGGAGCTCAGCGGCCAGCTGGCCAACATGAAGAGCCCTGATGGCAGCCAACAGCATCCCGCACGCACCTGTGACGACCTGAAGCGCTGCTACCCCAACAAG
The DNA here is from genome assembly GCA_027475355.1 of Coilia nasus. Classification (NCBI taxonomy): domain Eukaryota; kingdom Metazoa; phylum Chordata; class Actinopteri; order Clupeiformes; family Engraulidae; genus Coilia; species Coilia nasus. Next base: position 3,145,919 of record CM050220.1, on the reverse strand, counting down.
AAGAGCGGTAGGTGCAGTGTGTGTGTGTGTGTGTGTGTGTGTGTATGTATGTGTGTGTGTGTGTGTGTGTGTGTGTGTGTGTGTGTGTATGTATGTGTGTGTGTGTGTGTATGTATGTGTGTGTGTGTGTGTGTGTGTGTGTGTGTGTGTATGTATGTGTGTGTGTGTGTGTGTGTGTTGGCCAACATGAAGAGCCCTGATGGCAGCCAGCAGCATCCCGCACGCACCTGTGACGACCTCAAGCGCTGCTACCCCAACAAGAAGAGCGGTAGGTGCAGTGCGTGTGTGTGTGTGTGTGTGTGTGTATGTATGTGTGTGTGTGTGTGTGTGTGTGTGTGTGTTGGCCAACATGAACAGCCCCGACAGCAGCCAACAGCATCCCGCACGCACTTGTGACGACCTCAAGCGCTGCTACCCCAACAAGAAGAGCGGTACGTGGAGAGTGTGTGTGTGTGTGTGTGTGCTGTCCAACATGAAGAGTCCTAACGGCAGTCAGCAGCTGCACGCACAACAAAAGTGGTGGGTGGTGTGTGTGTGTGTGTGTGTGGAGATAGTGGTAGGTGGTGGGACCATCCCCTGTGGGTGGGTGGTCAGGGTGTGTGTAAGGCCTGGATATGAGGGGATGTGTGTGTGCATGTGTGTGCGTGCATGTGTGTGTGAGGAAGTATGTGTGTGGGTTTGTGTGCTAGGTCAGGGTATGAGAGGATGTGTTTGTGTGTGTATGTGTGGGTGTGTAAGAAGGTGTGTGGGCTGGGGGTGTGTGACTATCCCTGCAGTGAGGGTGTGACTGATGGAAGGGAATTGCTAGCTTGAGGGGAGGAGGATGGAGGGATGAGTTTAATCTGCTAAACGAGTGGAGGGTATGATCAGGCAGGCCTCTGAAAGGGTGCAATCTTGCGCTGTGGAAATAAAGACACTCAGTGGCGGAGGAGTAAATTATTACTCAGCAGGAGCAGGAGGAGCCTGCTTTAATACAGACACAAGAAGGAGATTTAGCATTAGGAGCTCTATTAGCAGCCGGGTGGTGAGAGGCTTTTGGATGCGAAATCAGTTTAAAATAAACATTAGTAAAAGTTCACTTACTCCAACCAAAGGTTTACGGCAGCTAAATTAGTTTATTTTCTCAGGGATAACTTCTTTTTCACGGGAGAAAACCTCATTTTAAGTGGAAAAGCAACCAAAATGGCTGATAATAGGCCCTATGCCGATAATAGGATCACTTCCACTACATGGGCATTATTCACATCTTCATTTTATGCATATTATTGTATTTGCAGTTATAAATGCTGTAATTCTACTCAAGTAAATGAAACCCCTGCCATTCTCAGCCTCTGTCAGTGGAGCCGATTGCATTTCATCTTCTAATGTGTGTTGTCTTAGATTTAGATGATTATGTAAACACGAGTATGGGGTGTGGGCCCTGATGGTTGTGGTCAGGCCTGCTGACAGTCTTGGCTGGGCCTGGGACAAGATAATCTGATGGGGCCCCCCACCCCATAGTCCGTACTCCAGTTCTGGGCCCCCCTTTTCCAGGGCCCGGGACAAGAGACCCGTTTGTCCCCCGGTATCGGCGGGCCTGGTTGTGGCGGATGTCTTATGAGTGTACATTGTGGGTGTCTGTCTGCAGGCGAGTACTGGATCGACCCGAACGAGGGCAGCCTGAACGACGCCATCAAGGTGTACTGCAACATGGAGACGGGCGAGACCTGCATCCACGCCAGCCCCGCCAGCGTGCCACGCAAGTCCTGGTGGCAGTCCAGCTCCAACCACTCCAAGCCCATCTGGTTCGGAGGCAACATGAACGGGGGAACTCGCGTGAGTACACACATCACATCACACTCGACTGGCCCAATACTTAGCCTGGTAAACCAGCCCCTCGTACTTCATTTCATTTTGTACAGAAGGTCTGGCCCTGCTGTATGGAGAAATGATTACATCCTGGAGTTGTGGACTCTGCTGAAACAAGTGGCTTTGCCTTTACCCAATTGCTAACGTCTGGTCGTGAGATATGCTATAAGCCTGCCTACACGCTACAATACAAATGTAGCACACAAAGTCAACGACATCACTCACTGCGTGCACATGGACGAGTTGAATCCGATTGGAAAGGGTTTGGGATCGTATCGAATTCGTGTGCACAGGCTAAAGATCGTATAGGGATTGGTTTCGCGAATCCGATTGCAACCCCTGGCTTAAACCGATGTTAATCCGCTTGGTGCCGCTTTGTGCACGACATCGGATCGCATTCGCGTACTGCGCATGCACTGGAATGCACTGCTTGTAATATCAAACGCCGACGGCACAGTTCGTGTCGTATCAAGGAAACCAAAAACACCGTTTGTGCATTCATACTGACTTCCAAACAAAGGAGAATGCACAACATGTATGTAAAGCCTGCTCTGTCAACCTCCTCGAACGCCATGTTTGTTTGTATGCCGCCAGATAGTTTGTTTATTTTCTTTTTAGCAGCCATCAACCAGAAGTAGTTCTAACACCACTTGTTGAAAGGAATACATCGCCACCTAGTGTAGCGGAAACGGCAAGATATCTGACCATTATCCGATTACCCGAACTCCATGTGCACTTGGATTTTGGGACAGACCACCCGTTGGGTAGCAACACCCAATCCAATCCCAATCCAATCCGATCCTACCATGTGCACGTAGTGACTCATGAACGGTCCCTCTGTTCGCTGATTGGCTACAGCAATGTCAATGGAAGCGCTGCCAGACCCTCTGTACAAAATCAAATGAAGTACGAGGGGCTGGTTTGCCTAATACTGGCCAAATAAAATGTTTTGAGTAAATGTGTACACACACCCTTCCTTGGTAAAGTCAGGTGCCGGACGCCATAAACACAATGAAACATTGCCATAGTGATTTAATAAACAGTGAGCACTTTCAAATCCACATTTGTGGCATTACAGTTGACTCTTGAATTGAGTTAAACTACTGAACCTTTACTGATCCAGACCAGCTCAGCAACAGCGCAGATAGATAACAGCATAGATATCCTGTACAGTATAGGGTGCCTATAGATAACACTCTACCTGTTTAAAGGAGAACTCTGGTGTAAAGTGAAAATTGGCATGTTAAAACACCATACAGAGTTGGTATGTGTACTGAGGAGCAAAACTGATTTAGCCTGTTGCATTCAGAAACTAACTATTTTTTATCGTTTGTCCCAGAAGGCTAACAATGGAAGTGGTAGGTGCCCTTAGATGAAGCATGACGACTACGCTATTTTTAAACCATTAAAAAAGAAATTCCACACTCCATCGGTAGTACAACACAGGCTCTGGTATTCAAAACAAAGCACTGAGAATATTGTAAATGTACACGTTTACCTAAAAAACTGTTCTTACATGCAGTAGTTTGCAGTTGTTTCTCGTCGCCGACATGATGAAAGTCCAAACAAGTCGATTGTACTACCTCTCCTCCTATTTTTCCTGCTGGTTCGTGTTCGTCAATCGACCTGTGCAGACTTTCATCATGGCGGCGACGAGAAACTACAGCAAGGTACTGCCTGTCAAAACTGTTTTATTAATAAATGTTGTGTACACTTACAAAGTTCTCAGTGCCTCGTTTTTAGTGTCAGGGCCTTTGTTGTACTACCGATGGAGTGTGGAGTTTCTTCGAGCTGTTTTAATGGTTTAAAAATAGCGTAGTCGTCATGCTTCGTCTAAGGCACCTACCACTTCCATTGTTTGCCTTCTGGGGCAAACGATAAAAAATAGTTAAACTCTGAATGCAACAGGCTAAAATTTTTTTGCAATTTCGGTGTAAAATAAAAATTGGCATGTTAAAACATCATACCGAGTTGGTATGTGTACTACATACCAACTCAGTATGATGTTTTAACATGCCAATTTTCATTTTACAACGAAGTTGTCCTTTCAGACAGACTTTCACTGCAGCTGCTGAAACCTTTTTAACGTTTAACATCATACCACCAATAAATACCAATATTTCATTTACTTACCTGTCCATTTGCTGCACCTTTTCCGGACCTTTCCATCAGCTTGCCATGGTTGAATTTGGTCACTTTGAAGCAATTTAATGTCCAGTGAACTTAATATTTTTTAAAGTGTCATGAATATATATTTAGAGATAGATAGATAAGGTCTACACATTATATGCATAATGTTTACAATCTTTATAATGTTATAATGTTTATATGTTATATGCATAATATTTACAAGCTATCAGTCACTAACATGAAGTGCACAAAATATGTTTTCCAGTTTACCTACGGGAACAAGGACACACCACGCAACTCGCTGGCCGTCCAGCTGACCTTCGTGCGGTTGCTGTCCAAAGAGGCGACGCAGACGCTCACCTTCCACTGCCGCAACAGCGTCGCCTACAAGGATGAGAGCGCCGGCAACCTCAAGAAGGCGGCCATCTTGAAGGGGGCCGACGGAGTCGACCTCCGTGCCTATGGCAACAGCCGGACCAAATACACCGTTAACGAGGACGGCTGCTCCGTACGTTCTTTTGATGATGTATTTGTTTACTAGCCAGGACTTAAGATGTGGAGATAAATGTGTGATGCTATATAATGTTTTAGGGTTTACCCCTAAATACAGTCTGAGGTAGAAAAAGCATTGTGCAGTTATACACAGCATTTGTGGTGGTTACGTCGTTTAGATTACGCAAGATAAATACCCCAAGCACTATGTTGTAGTTGTATGACCAAAGTACCAATTCAGCTCCTCCTGTTTTACCAAGTAGAACGTTTTAGAAGTTTCAACAACTCTGTTGTAGTCTTGTAAACAAGTTCCTTACAAATTGAAATACACAGTGAATCATAAACAAACATGTGCAATGTTGTACTTTGACTTTGTTGCTGTCTAACATACTACTTGTATCACCCATCACATACATATCTCTGAGTTTAATTATGTTTCCATGTTGGTTTTCCTCTAGAACGCTCCTAAGGACTGGGGCAAGACGGTGTTCGAGTACCGGACTCAGAAACCCACCCGGCTGCCCATCGTGGACTTTGCTGCCGTGGACGTGGGTAGGGCTGACCAGGAGTTCGGCATCGATATCGGCCCCGTGTGTTTCTCCTAAGCCCAAGGAAACACACGATAATTAAAAAACAACCTTTCCTTGGGGAACGAGACCAAGGGAGGCACGAACTATCTGCTGATACAATCAGCCTTGCTGACAAACACAGACTTACTTGCCCACGACAATCTAGTATTTATTACGTGTTTTCAGTTTAACATCACTAAATGCCAAATTAACCAGGAGACAGGGATACTTTGGAGCCATATTTTTTTAAACCACAACAGTATTTTTCCTCCCAAGTTGAACTTTGTCAGAATTCCTACTGGTTGGGGTTGTTTGAGATTTTTAGAGGGGTGGGCCATTCTAAGCCCTTGAAAATAAGTCACCATGATCTTTTGTCCATAACAATCATGTTTTTATTATTATTAGTATGTGCAATCACCCCTTTTTTGATAGAAATAAAACAACAAAATGACCACATGCAATAAGTCGTTAAAGTTTTTGATATGTTAGTTATTTATGTTGAACGAATAATTATTGTCCTGATTGTTTATTCTTTCAAGGTGGTGCTATACGAACTCTAAGCTCAACGGTTTTGTCGTTTTTTAATACCTCATTCTCCCCTGATGCTCAGGTGGGATAGGGGGAACTGGGTAGGTTAACTTGTATTAAAAAGGCCCCTGGAAGGATAGCATCGTGTTTGTGTGGTTTGTTGATGTAATTTGCCCCCTCCTTCCCCCTCCCCACCCCCCCTCTCACCCCTGCTCCGACCTCGCCTGGATAGGAAAATTAAATTTCAAATGGCGCCCCTTAAGTTTATGACATTATGCATGCTACCTCTGGATGTTGTTCCTGGGCAATGCGAGGTCATTTCAGAGATGATTAATCACTGGCAGCCTAATGAGGTTTCCCCAGCTGCCTCAGGACCACTACAGGTGAGGGCTGCAGTAATCAGTAAACATGTGACCACAACAGGTGAGAGCGGTGGTAATCACTAAACATGACATGGCCATCACTGCATGAAGAATAGGTGCAGTGTGGCATGTGTAAATATCCACAGCTAGCAACAGTGTCTGCTCTATATCCCAGCTGGTAAATATTTAAAATAGTAGTTATACCTTGTAGCATAGAGGCTTAGGTTAAATTACTTCTAAACTACTTACGTACACATTAGTGTTTTCCATTTGTTTGTCAGTGGATGATTTGTCTAATGTAATGCTGTTTCACAACCTCCAGGCAAATGTGTGTTTTCTTATTTGTTTGTTTCTCCGAAACACACTCCGCACTTGATTACAGCGATCAGTCAAACGCTAATGTCTTTAGCGTAGCTCCGCCACCTTGGTCACAGTGTTTGCATGATCCCCAGAGGTCTAGCGGGAACATTTCCATCTGCTTTAGAGCGTCTGTGACTAAGCAGAGATTTTTCAGAGAGTGATCCCTTTTTAAATTACTTCACACTCTCACAGTCTCGAGTACCCATATGGGAAAGTGACTTTCCCTTTCCTTTTCACCCATAATTGAATTGAGATGACACCTGTTGACTCTTAGGAAAAATAAGGCAATAAGAGAACTGGACTATCAGAGATAAGTTTGAGTAAATAAAGAATTCAAGTATTTGTTTTAATCTTGAACTGGAAGTGCTAAACTAAACTCAGTCTGGTGGACTAATCTGGGGTAAGCTGCAAAATAACCCTAACTGTTGTCTCAGCTCAGCTGAGCTCAGGTGTACCTTAAAGTCTTGAAGTCTCTAAAGTGCTCCAGTTTCTTCTAGCACTATTCCCCTGTCCCCGAGGACAAACCCAGAAACCACACAAGTTACTTCTCCTTTCAGAGCTCGCTTTCCTTCGGGTGCTGGCCACAGTCACATTAGGTCAGGTCACAAAAACAGACTAATTTTAGCCATGATTAAGGACGTGTAGAATTTATTCTCCAAATAGCCCAGAAAAAAAAAAAAACACAAAGCAAGTCCCAAGCCTTTAATGTCAGTGCAGATGTCACAACACTGGATGGATGTTAGGACAGCATACGAGCAGAACAATGACGGAACGGTGGTTCTAAGGGCGGAACAGCAGTGATAGCAACAGCAGTTTTAAAAGTGAAATAATAAAGAAAGTAAGAGAGGCTTTTTAAAGGCTTACAGTGATGTAGTATGGTGTACATGGGGACGCTCACCTCAAACACTGACCCACAACAATAAAAAAAACAATCAGAAGATAGGGTCCTTTTCATCTATTATAGTATATTTTAAATAATAAGTGTGAGTTTGCACATGGAATGCTTAACACACACATGCAAAGTGTTCATAAGCAACATGATTTTCAGTGGTGTGTTTTATAGTAAAATTCTGATAAACCCAAACAGATGTGAAACACTGGCTTCACTGAGCAAACAGCCCAGCCATGTATTAATTAATTAATTAATTAATTAATTCTGTCTGTGCACTTAGCTGATTGCCCTCATCTTTCTAGCTGAAGAGTTGTGCTAATTAGTGAGTAAGTAAGTACATTTAAATTATAAAGCACATTTAAACCAGCTTACATTGTGCTGTACAGAGGGTGGCTAACAATCTACTGATTTTGTGAACAGCTGGGAACAGATGGGCCATGTCCTGTTGCTCACTGAAGCCGAATTACCCACCTCTAAATCAGAGGCGTAGCCAGAAGTCATAAAATGGGTGGGCCCAGAAAAAATCAGGCCAAAACTCATAGGTTGTTTTTATTACTAAAACAGTCAATCAAACGTATAGAGTCTTCTGATTGGATGGGCCTGAGTGACAAGTGGGTGGGCACAGGCTCATCCTAGTCTATGCTCTAAATACAACCAGTGACACCAGTAACACAGTACAAGATTCAGGGCAACGTGAAATAAATTTAAAAGATGATCTATATGCAAAATAATCACTAAACAAAGTAGATTTCTCATTGTATTAAAATGCCCTCTAAAGACTTGGTAGTTTAATTTTTAAGCATGAAGAAATATTGTTTTTACTGTTGTATTGACATCAAATAGAGTATTTAAATCCACAATCCCCTCAGTATGGCATTCATCCTGTGTTAATTTACCCTACAAAAATAAGAAATCCCACATAAAGGGGTGTCAACAGTTTCTCTCTCTGACACAATGCAAAATGCAAATAGAAATACACACAAAATCTTGATTTAACAGATCAGCATGAAATCATTTCAAAACGTTTACAACTTACAGACTTATTTACACTTTAAAAAGTTTTATTTTGACATCAGCAACGACTGTCCAGTGGGTCCATCGCAAACACCGTGCCCTCCAGAGTTAGTCCCATTTTGAACCCCTCCTGTCACCGGAAATAAAACAACGGCATTAGTGGCTCACTGCACTCTCAACCGCATTAGTAGCTTACAGTACTTCATCATTCCATCTGCAACCTGCCACACAGTGCTATGGGTATTCTCTTATTGAGCAAGTGCAATGGATTATTTTGGTAAACAATAGAATATAGAATAGGTGGACTGATATTCCTACTTAGTAAATGTTGGTGGGGGTGGTCCAGACGAATAATTTTAAAATGTGTGTGTGTGTGTGGGGGGGTGGGGTGGGGTGGGGGGTGGTATAATGGTAGTGATCATCAAACAGCTTCAACTGATCCAAAATGTAGCAGCAAGGGTTCTTAAAAGAACAAAAAAAAAACCTCACCACATTACCCAAATGTGAAGGTCCCTGCACAATTATAGAATTGACGTTAAGGCATTTCTTTTTGTGTTTAAAACATGAAATGGGATGGGACCCAATTACATATCAGATATGTTTCAGCTATATGCACCAGCTAGGTCTCTAAGATCACAGCAGATCTGTTGGTAAAACCTGCTGTCAGAGCAGAATGTGGCAAAGCGGCTTTCAGCTTTGGAACCAACTCCCAGAAGACATCAGAAATGCTCCAACAGTTGGCAGTTTCAAATCTACACTTACAACCAAACTGTTCTCAGATGCCTTCTGCTAATGATTTATCTTTAATTACCATGCTTTTTTCTTTCTTTTTTAATTAAATGTCTCTTATTTACCTCACACGTATTGCACTTTTAGCATTTTAAGCATTTACACTTATTTTATCTTTTATGCTTTCATTTTTGTTGCATAAGCTCTGTGCATGCCTCTGCGTATGAAATGCGCTATACAAACAAACTTGCCATGCCTGATGCCCATGCCTGATGCCCATGCCTACACCCAACCTACGGCACTATTCATTGACTTGCTCTGTAGTTCGTTATAGCATCTGTAACCGTGGACAGAGCATAGCAGCTCTTTAGCACGATGCATAGCTCTTTCACAAGACTAGACCCTGAGGGGCACTTAGTCCATGTTTGCCCCTCTGCTCAGTTAAGAGCAGAGCTCTTCTGTTCTGTGAAAAGTGAGCGAATAAGGGTATGATAAGGGCTCTCCAGAGGAAGTGGCAGCATTATGAGACAGGAAGTGGTCTGATGAAAAGGGAAGAAATAAGAGACATGCTGTTATGGGCATGCTTGCTGGGCTCAGAGAAAATGATTTTTATATCCAGAAAGGATGAAAGTAGATGGCAACAAGTATGGTAACAAACTCAGTACAGTTCAGCGTTCAACTTTTGGGCTGAGGGGTTGAGGAAAAGTGAGCTTTCTTTCAACTCCACCCATCCATGCATAATTCAGAGGCAGTTTGTCATTCACCACATTATTGAAATGCAAAGAGGCAGAGAAGAGAAGAAAGAGGGAGAGAGAAGAGAAGATAAGAGAAAGAGAGAGAGAGGGAGAGAGAGAGAAAAAGAAAGCCTTATTCGTGTCTTATCCCAATCTGAAAGGCGGCAGCTGACCTAAAATGAACTGAAGGCACAGTGAGTGACAGGCGGCCAACACAGACAGGCATGTGACAGACAGATGCTTGAGGAGTGTGTGTCTGTGTCTGTGTGTGTGTGTGTGTGTGTGTGTGTGTGTGTGTGTGTGTGTGTGTGTGTGTGTGTGTGTGTGTGTGTGTGTGTGTGTCAGAAGCAGCAGTAACACTCAGGGGGATATTTCAGGCATGGGGAGGAAGAAACGGGCGTACAAACCATCTTTGCCTCTGTGGCATGGAGAGAGGAGAGGAGAGGAGAGGAGAGGAGAGGAGAGGAGAGGAGAGGAGAGGAGAGAGGAGAAGAGAAGAGAGGAGAGGAGAGGAGAGGAGAGGAGAGGAGAGAGGAGAAGAGAAGAGAGGAGAGGAGAGGAGAAGAGAAGAGAGGAGAGGAGAGAGGAGAGGAGAGGAGAGGAGAGGAGAGGAGAGGAGAGGAGAGAGGAGAGAAGAGGAGAAGAGAAGAGAGGAGAGGAGAGGAGAGGAGAGGAGAGAGGAGAAGAGAAGAGAAGAGAGGAGAGGAGAGGAGAGGAGAGGAGAGGAGAGAGGAGAAGAGAAGAGAGGAGAGGAGAGGAGAGGAGAAGAGCGGAGAGGAGAGGATAATAGAAGAGAGGAGAGGAGAGGAGAGGAGAGGAGAGGAGAGGGGAGGAGAGGAGAGAAGAGAGGAGAAGAGAAGAGAGGAGAGGAGAGGAGAGGAGAGAGGAGAAGAGAGGAGAGGAGAGGAGAGGAGAGAAGAGGAGAGAGGAGAAGAGAAGAGAGGAGAGGAGAGGAGAGGAGAGGAGAGGAGAGGAGAAGAGCGGAGAGGAGAGGATAATAGAAGAGAGGAGAGGAGAGGAGAGGAGAGGAGAGGGGAGAGAGAGATCACGTTTGTTACTGGAATACTAAAATGCTGCTGACAGTTAAAGCATAAAAGTGAACCAGAAAAGGGTGGCGTAATTTGAAAGGTTATATTTCAATCTAATTTAAAATCACCAAAGCTTTGACTTTCACTAAATGAAATAACTGTCAATCTAACCCTGTCATCACTGTGACTGACGTGTGTGTGTGTGTGTGTGTGTGTGTGTGTGTGTGTGTGTGTGTGTGTGTGTGTGTGTGTGTGTGTGTAAAAGAGAAGGGATTGTCTGTCCTAGGGGGTGACAAGTCACGCTGCTCTTATCTCACTGTTTATGAGGGAACCTCGGAGCTGCAAAAGAAAAAAGAAACAACCCCCAACCCCCCCATCAATAATGCACACTTACATTTCGGCTTCAATTAAAAGCTCATGCTTGGCATCAGCTCACAGAACAATCCCAATAACAAGTTCTGCCAGCCAGTGTGCGTAAGATCAAACCATTTATAATTCAAGTCTCATTTTGGGGAGATGTGCAAAGTTATAAATCACGATCGCATGTTCGCAAGTGCTTTAATTCATTATTGATTCCCTCAGTAGCATATTTCATTCAGGCCGTAAGCTAAGCTATGCTAAGCTAAGCTCTGCTAGCATGGTCTGCCCTGGTTAGCTTTTGTTTCGCACTGCTAGAAATCTATTGAAGAGTGTTGTAAAGAAGGCTTTTAGTTTTTTACCACTAAAATCTGTGTGAGTAATTACCGATAAGAGTGTGCATGTGTGTGGGTGTATGTATGTGTGTGGGTGTGTGTGTGCGTGTCTATGAGGTGAGAGTATGTGTGTGTGCACATATGTGTTTGAGTTGAGAGTATGTGTGAGTGTGTGCGTGTGTGTGTGTGCATGTGTGTGTGTCTGCATGTGTGTGTGTATGTGTGCGCACGCTTGTGTGTGCATGCGTGTGTGTGTGTGTGTGCACTCACCTGCATCTCGTCCAGCTTGGACTGTATGTCTGGAGAGTAGTCTGCCAGTCCACAGCTATAAGGATCAAAGGGCTCAGCGCCAAACAGGTCTATTCCTGAGAGAGGGGAGGAGAGGAGAGGAGGAGAGGATAATAGAGGAGGAGAGCAAAGGAGAGGAGGAGACGAGAGGAGGGGAGGGGAGATGAGAGGAGAGGAGAGGAAAGGAGGATAGAGAGGGGAGGAGAGGAGGGGAGACAGAAGACAGGAGAGAAGAGGAGCGGAGACGAGATCAGAGGAGACGAGGCGAGAGGAGAGGACAGGAGAGGAAGAGGACGGGAGAGGAGAGGAGGAGAGGAGAGATGAGGAGAGGAGAGGAGGATAGAGGAGAGGAGGAGAGGAGAGATGAGGAGAGGATAGGATAGGAGGGAGAGAGGAAGCACAGAATATAAAAATAAGATGACAACAAGGACATGGAGATGGAAAAAGAAAAAGAAGAAGAGGTAGCGGTACAGGAGGACTCAGGAGGAGTCAGGAGTCATGAGGAGTCATGAGTCATGAGGAGTTAGGAGTCATGAGGAGTCAGGAGTCATGAGGAGTCATGAGGAGTCAGGAGGAGTCATGAGGAGTCAGGAGTCATGAGGAGTTAGGAGTCATGAGGAGTCAGGAGGAGTTAGGAGTCATGAGGAGTCATGAGGAGTCATGAGGAGTCAGGAGGAGTTAGGAGGAGTCAGGAGTCATGAGGAGTCAGGAGTCATGAGGAGTTAGGAGTCATGAGGAGTCAGGAGGAGTTAGGAGTCATGAGGAGTCATGAGGAGTCATGAGGAGTCAGGAGGAGTTAGGAGGAGTCAGGAGTCATGAGGAGTCAGGAGGAGTCATGAGGAGTCATGAGGAGTCAGGAGTCATGAGGAGTCAGGAGTCATGAGGAGTCAGGAGGAGTCAGGAGGAGTCAGGAGGAGTTAGGAGGAGTCAGGAGAAGTCAGGAGGAGTTAGGAGGAGTCAGGAGGAGTCAGGAGGAGTTAGGAGTCAGGAGGAGTCAGGAGGAGTCAGGAGGAGTTAGGAGTCATGAGGAGTCAGGAGGAGTCAGGAGGAGTCATGAGGAGTCAGGAGGAGTTAGGAGTCAGGAGGAGTCAGGAGGAGTCATGAGGAGTCAGGAGGAGTCATGAGGAGTCAGGAGGAGTCAGGAGGAGTCATGAGGAGTCAGGAGGAGTCAGGAGGAGTCAGGAGGAGTTAGGAGGAGTCAGGAGGAGTCATGAGGAGTCAGGAGGAGTCATGAGGAGTTAGGAGGAGTCAGGAGGAGTCAGGAGGAGTCAGGAGGAGTTAGGAGGAGTCAGGAGGAGTCAGGAGGAGTCAGGAGTCATGAGGAGTCATGAGGAGTCAGGAGGAGTCAGGAGTCATGAGGAGTCAGGAGGAGTCAGGAGGAGTCAGGAGTCATGAGGAGTTAGGAGGAGTCAGGAGGAGTCAGGAGTCATGAGGAGTTAGGAGGAGTCAGGAGGAGTCAGGAGAAGTCAGGAGGAGTCAGGAGTCATGAGGAGTCATGAGTAGTCAGGAGAAGTCAGGAGGAGTTAGGAGGAGTTAGGAGTCAAGAGGAGTCAGGAGGAGTCAGGAGGAGTCAGGAGTCATGAGGAGTCAGGAGAAGTCAGGAGGAGTTAGGAGGAGTTAGGAGTCAAGAGGAGTCAGGAGAAGTCGGGAGGAGTCCGGAGTCAGGAGGAGTTAAGAGTCAGGAGGAGTCAGGAGGAGTCAGGAGGAGTGAGGAGGTCAGGAGGAGTTCGGAGTCAGGAGGAGTGAGGAGTCAGGAGGAGGGTTGAAGGGTTGGGCAGTGAGGGGGGGGGGGGAGTTCAGGAGGAAAAGACAACAGTGTACGCCGGGGGGGATCAGGAGAGATTTGAGACGAGAGGGATAAAAGAAAACACAAACAATCGTCTCTGTGATAAACCTGAACTAAGCACCCTCTTACACCAAAGACAGAGACGATAGAAACACAATCATCTCCGTCATAACTTCAACTGAGCACCCTATTACATCAAAGAAACACAGACAACACAAACACAATCGGCGGTGTGATAAACCTGAAGTGAGCATCATTCTACAACAAAGTCAATAATAATGAGAAGATACGAAGGAGGATTTTGCAAATTCTAGAGTCTCCCGCAGAGTTTGAATTACAGGGAGTACTGGGGGGTACGGTACCTCCTGATGAAGGTCCAGTACCCCCCCAAAGACACAAAAATATTAGGGTTGTGGGGTACCGACATATTAATGTAAGTATTATTAATGAGTACCCCTGTAAAAGGTAGTACCCCCCCTAAAAGGTATTCCTCCCCCATTATGGAGGGGCAATTCCCAGTGTGATGTCCCATATATACCTGAGACGTAGAGATACTCACTCCTGTCCTTCAGGGGCAGACAGGGAGGAGGTGGGGGTGGAGGAGGAGGAGGGGGTGTGGAGGGGGGCGGGGTCTCAGGGCGGCTGTTTGCCATCATCGTCATCATGGGAGACACGGGCAGGAAGGGCACCATGTCAAAGATGTCCGTCGATCTGCCCCGCAGAGGAATGCTGCCAGCCTTGAAGAGAGGGGGAGGAGAGGTCAAAGGTTACAGGTCATCATCTGTGAGTCTGATTGGCTGCTGGACATCTTGTGTCAAAAGGTCATTATCATCTGTGAATCTGATTGGCTCCTGAACTTTGCATGTCAGCTAAATGATGGAGTGTTGGTGCTGACGGGAGCCTTCAAAGTGGAATAAGCAATCAGCCGTGTGCTAGCCGTGCGCTAGCTGTGCTTGGGTTGAAGGGGTGCAGCTTTGGCTTTGATCTGCTTTGATCTCATGGGTGGGTGCAGATATACGATCTTTCTGCATAATGCAGTGGGGCTAACCACAACTTTCAGAATTTATGAACAATATAGTGGGAGAAAAATGTGCTGAATCAGATCAAAATTAATCTTTGAACATTTAGCCCCCTTCAAACTGTGATTTTAATGCAGCTTTTCTGACATTTTAGGAATATGAATCTACAAATCTAAAACCTCAGGAAGTAAGGAAGTGTGTGTGTGTGTGTGTGCGTGTGTGTGTATACGTGTGTGTGTGTGTTTTTGTCTGTGTGTGTGTGTGCGTATGTGTGTGTGTGTGTGAGTTGTGTTCCAACATGACCTTTCTCTCTCTACAGTTTAGCTCGAGTCCATAAAAATCTCTGTTGCTGATCTACTTACAAGAACATATAAAACTCATCCCAGGACAGGATACATTTGAAAGATGAGGCTTCATCCATTCACTTGATGTAGATATTTACAGAGGTACATATATAAACTGCTGTATAAATCCGTATATCATGTGCTACAGTAGTGATGTTGCTCCAGCATAAACAGCATTGGTTGTCGCCATGTGGTGTTGCTCTAGCATAAACAGCATTTGTTGTTGGCCATGTGGTGTTGCGCTAGCATAAACAGCGTTGGTTGTGGGACATGTGATGTTGTGCTAGCATAAACAGCGTTGGGTGTCACCATGTGGTCTTGTGCTAGCATAAACAGCATTGGGTGTCACCATGTGGTGTTGTGCTAGCATAAACAGCGTTGGGTTCCACCATGTGGTGTTGTGCTAGCATAAACAGCATTGGGTGTCACCATGTGGTGTTGTGCTGGCATAAACAGCGTTGGGTGTCACCATGTGGTGTTGTGCTGGCATAAACAGCATTGGGTGTCACCATGTGGTGTTGTGCTAGCATAAACTGCATTGGTTGTTGTCATGTGGTGTTGCGCTAGCATAAACAGCATTGGTTGTTGGCCATGTGGTGTTGCGCTAGCATAAACAGCATTGGTTGTTGGTCATGTGGTGTTGCGCTAGCATAAACAGCATTGGTTGCCACCATGTGGTGTTGTGCTGGCATAAACTGCATTGGTTGTTGCCATGTGGTGTTGTGCTAGCATAAACAGCATTGGTTGTTGGCCATGTGGTGTTGCGCTAGCATAAACAGCATTGGTTGTTGGTCATGTGGTGTTGCGCTAGCATAAACAGCATTGGTTGCCACCATGTGGTGTTGTGCTAGCATAAACAGCGTTGGGTGTCACCATGTGGTGTTGTGCTAGCATAAACAGCGTTGGGTGTCACCATGTGGTGTTGTGCTGGCATAAACAGCGTTGGGTGTCACCATGTGGTGTTGTGCTACTGTAGCATAAACAGCATTGGTTGTGGGCCATGTTGTTGGTGCTGTAAACAGTAGGCCTTTGTGCCCTCATTGATCAGCTCTCGCCTGCCTTACAGTGTCCTCCGCTTTTTACAGTGTACTCCGCTTTTATTGT
>CM050220.1:3112500-3125000 GCA_027475355.1 Coilia nasus | reverse complement strand
TGAAGCCGGGTGGGGTGACTTCTCCTCCCCTTTGCTACACCACCACAAATAAGCAAAACACCGGATATAAATACACTGAAAGGCTACATTACTTTCCGTGGCAGTCAGACTGGTAGAGCAAAGTGTCAACAACACTAATGTGCTTTCAGTCAGCATACAGGGGCACACTAATATCAGAGACACTGAAACAGCCACTCTGGATAAAAATGTATGTGTGTGTGTGAGTGATGAGTTATAAATGTCAGATCCTGTCAGAAAGACTACGCTGAGTGCTCGGTGTTAATTAGTAAAGACTAAATGCCTTGCGGGCCGGATGTGTGTGTGTGTGTGTGTGACTGACTGAGTCACTCACTTTTGTCTTTGGATCTAAGATTCTCACTCCGTAGATGGAAATGTGCAGCTCCACTTTGGGAGCCTTCTGTCCCTCCGACTTCTTGATGTGCCTTTGAAACTGGAAACAACAACAGCAAGAAAACAAAAATAACATAAGCACAAAATAAACAAACCGCAAATCAATAATGCAATCTGAATCAGCCTTTCCTTATATACGTAACTATTTACGGATACTGTAAGGAGTGTACCCAAAATGGTTCCTAAAATCTCAACCAACCTCCCAAGTCCTGTTGCATCCCGCTGCAGTGATTATACTCTCCACAGGGGGGCAGCACCACAAATTACTCGTCCCCCATTTGGCCGGAGGCAGACAATTACCTTTTCATGCCACCTGGCTCATTCGTGCGTGAACACGGAGTTCCTGAATGGAAGTGCAGCTAAATGCTGAAGTGGCCTTCCTCTACGCTGCCCTTCCAGTCATGTGCAGAGATGGGTGTAAGCGTTACTATGTACTGTACTCACATTACATTTGTTGGTAACGTAGTAGTGTAACGCGTTACTGTTATAAGTTCATGAATCACACTACAGTTACTAATAGTGCATATATGCTGATTACTAAACTTCCCCAGTAAACAGTCTGACCACAGATACACTCCTGATCAAAATCTTAAGACCAGTTGAAAAATTGCAAGAATTCACATTTTGCACTGTTGGATGTTAAGAAGGTTCTAGGTAGTGCTTCAAAATGCAAAAAGAAGAAATGGGAGTGAGACAAGAAAAAAATTTGAGTAAGCAATTTATTGCAAACAACCATTAAACTGAAATAGGCTGTTCATCAGATGATCAAAAGTTTTAGACCACAGCCTATAAAAGCCCAAATTGCCACAAAAATGAGGATTCAGTGTCATTTCCTGTCAGGTATCCACATTGTCATGACCTCCTGATGCCAAAGGCAAAAAAGCTTTGTGTCTTTGAACACGGTCAGGTTGTTAAGATGCATCAGCAAGGCCTCTCGCAGTGTGCCATTGCGATTTTTCAACCGGTCTTAAGATTTTGATCAGGAGTGTATCTAAGACGGATTTTCTGACCCTCCCCCAAAATCCTCAGGTGCACGCTTGCAGAATAGTCGTGAGACATGTCCACACGCAACTGTAGGTGCTTAAATTCAGGGAAATGGCTAAGCCATGTTTTTAATGTGTTGAGAGACGTTGCCGAAGTCAAAGTGCAATGGCTTAGGGAAGAGTATAAGAGAGAAGCAGTGGGGAATTGTGTCGTGTTGTGTTTTGCACTGTGATGTGGGGCCAGTTGCGCAGCAGAATCAGACACCTGCCGCCATACAGCACTGCCGCTGAAAAGGAGATGTTTGCTTTTGATGGGAATGAGGGAGATACAGCTTCCTTCAACGTTGACACAAAAGCAACAGAGTATTCGAAGTCGGAGTCAGACATGGAAGTCCTTAACATTTCCCCCATATAAAAAGTATATGAAACTTATGAGGTTTAGGCTACTTTTGGCTGGATTAAAGGTCTACCAATTCATCAATCAGTTAATTAGTGTGCCCTGCCCCCCTTTGGGTTGGATTCAGGCACTGAACTCATGCTCAGCTTCAGTGTGGGGAGGTGATCCAGTGGAAGTGGAAAGAGTATGAACAAATAGGGGAGAAGGCAAAGCTTGGAACGCAGGAGGGATAGTGCAGTGGTAGCACTGGGGATTCCCCACCCTCAAGGTTGAAGGTTCAAGTCCCAGCCTGTTCAATAGGCTAATTTTGCACTTTGTTGCTAGTGTCAGGTAGAACAATAGAATAAAGACTAATGGACTGGGTGAATTCATTGAAAGTGGTGCAGTGACACAGTGACACTGGTGCTGGTTTACATGGTTGCAGGTCCTGTCCCACCATAGCTACAAGGCTAAGGTTGTGTTCTCTACTTTTTGTTTTTCACATTCATATTAGCGCCAGCAGAGAGGATATGGAGGAATGTGGGTAAAAGCAAAAATGTGGCATGCAGGAGGGATAGTGCAGTGGTATCACTGGCGATCCCCACCCTCAAGGTTAAAAGTTCAAATCTCAGCCTGTTTAATAGCCCCCTTCCTGTCTTTCATTAGCTTATCCTACCCTAACGTTTGTTTGATCCAGCGTGCAGCTGTTGATGTATATTTTTCAAAAATACCAACAGCAAGGGCTCATAAGTGAAATACTTCTAACAACAATTGCCACAGGTGTTACTTTCCATAAGGAGTAAAGAAGTAAAGAAGTAAAGTAATGCGTGGGAGTGGTATTGTGGCTGGTACTGTTTGACCCACCAAGGCTTGCTGTATGTGTGTGTATAGGACAAGGCTCTGAAATGGTGTGTGTGTGTGTCTGTATGAGAGAGAGACACAAGGTTGCAAAATGGTGTGTGTGTGTGTGTGTCATGAGGCTCCCAACCACCGTTTGTTGTGGTTTGTTTGCGTAGAAATCGCCCCTCTTAATCACAATCAGTCTGTCACTGGAAACAAAATAAAAGTTTGAATAAAATCCCTGAATGCCCACCTTAATTTCACTATCAAGGCCACATAGGGGGAGTCATTGGTCTTTCTTTCTTTTTGTCCTGATTGCAAACATCAGTAAATAGCGGTGCACAGTAAGCATGCACACTACTGGTCCTGATTGGATTCGCTGAGTTATGGAGTAGTGGGCGTGCCCTGTAATGGTCCTGATTGGATTCGCTGAGTTATGGAGTAGTGGGCGTGCCCTGTAATGGTCCTTGATCCCCCCCCCCCCCCCCAAACATACATGGTTATGATTTTCAACTTGCTGCCAACTATGCACCTTGTTGCTAGTGTCAAGTAGAAACATATAATAATGACTAATAGAAGTGGAAAGAGTATGAACAGATAGGGGAAAAGTGAAAGTGTGCAATACAGGAGGGATAGTGCAGTGGTAGCACTGGACATCACCACCCTCAAGGTTGACAGTTCAAATCCCAGCCTGTTCAGTGGGCTCACTTTGTTGCTAGTGTCAGGTAGAACAATAGAATAAAGACTAATGGAGTGAGTGCATTTTTTGAAAGGAAAGTGGCACAGTGACACTGGTGCTGGTTTACAGGCTGGAGGTTGTAGGTTTCTGTCCCACCACAGCTACAGGGCTGAGTGCGTACTGTGTGTTTTTCACATTCATATTAGCTTCACCAGAGAGGATATGGACAAATATGGGTAAAAGCAGACATGTGCAATACAGGAGGAATAGCGCAGTGGTAGCACTGGAGATCATCACCCTCAAGGTTGAAAGTTCAAATCCCAGCCTGTTTACTAGCCCATTTCCTATCTTTAATTAGTTTAACCTGACAATAATACGTTTGTTTGATCCAGCGCACACATTTTGAAAATAACACTAAGGGGTCATAAGTGAAATATTTCTTCAACAATTACCACAGGTGTCTTCAGCCAGCAGGCAGACCAGTGGTTACCCCACTCTGCTGAGCTCTCAAAGCTAAGCAGCTGTGGGGCTGGTCACAGCTTGGATGGGAGACTGCTGTGATTGAGCCAGGGTCCTTGGTGTTGTGGTGAAAGTGCATGTTTCGTACCTGGGAGACCGGGGTTCGAAGCCAGGCGGGGGTGACTGGCCCTTCCCTTTGGTACAATCTTAAACCATCGTACCCAACACCATATGTGAAATAGAACAATTGCACAGGTGTCTTCAGCCAGCAGGCGGACCAGTGGTTACCCCACTCTGCTGAGCTCTCAAAGCTAAGCAGCAGTGGGGCTGGTTGCAGCTTGGATGGGAGACCTCCTAGTTGCTGCAGGGAGGGTGGGTGGTGCAGCAGGTAGGAGGCGCTCTTCTCTCTAGCTCAACAAAAAATACACTACTCCCAGCACAGTGATGGGATCCTGGGCTGGGAGATGTTGCTGCCTTACACAAGGGCAGTTAGTCATTCCTCAGATTTGTCATGTGTTGGAAAATGAGAGTTGGTGTCTTGGAACATTTGTCAGATAACTTGAAGTGTAGTGTTTATAAAGAGTTTGATAGCTGTAGGATGCGTTAACTTACTTACTTAGTTAGTAAGTAAGTAAGTAATGAGAAATTGCAACCAACAAAGTAGTTAGCTATGACTTTGCAAACATGGTTAAAAGGTAACTAACTTGAACTGATAAACTTGAATGTACTAGGACAGTAGTGTTTGGACACCATGCATACCTACCTACCTACCTACCTACCTACCTACCTACCTAATTACCTACCTAATTAGGGGTCTGTTTCCTAAAGTCATAGTTAACTACTTTGTTGGTTGCAATTTGGTAAGGTATTAGTGGGTCGTTATCTATCAACATGCTTAAAAGGTAACTAATTTCAACTGATAAACTTGAATGACCTTTTAAGCATGTTGGCAAAGTTTACTAGCATGTTGATAGATAACGACCCAGTAAGTAGGTAAGTAGGTAGGTAGGTAGGTAGGTAGGTAGGTAGGTATGCATGCATGCATGCATGCATGGTGTCCAAACACTACTGTCCTAGTACATTCAAGTTTATCAGTTCAAGTTAGTTACCTTTTAACCATGTTTGCAAAGTCATAGCTAACTACTTTGTTGGTTGCAATTTCTCATTACTTACTTACTAACTAACTAACTAACTAACTAACTAAGTAAGTTAACGCATCCTACAGCTATCAAACTCTTTATAAACACTACACTTCAAGTTATCTGACAAATGTTCCAAGACACCAACTCTCATTTTCCAACACATGACAAATCTGAGGAATGACTAACTGCCCTTGTGTAAGGCAGCAACATCTCCCAGCCCAGGATCCCATCACTGTGCTGGGAGTAGTGTATTTTTTGTTGAGCTAGAGAGAAGAGCGCCTCCTACCTGCTGCACCACCCACCCTCCCTGCAGCAACTAGGAGGTCTCCCATCCAAGCTGCGACCAGCCCCACTGCTGCTTAGCTTTGAGAGCTCAGCAGAGTGGGGTAACCACTGGTCCGCCTGCTGGCTGAAGACACCTGTGCAATTGTTCTATTTCACATATGGTGTTGGGTACGATGGTTTAAGATTGTACCAAAGGGAAGGGCCAGTCACCCCCGCCTGGCTTCGAACCCCGGTCTCCCAGGTACGAAACATGCACTTTCACCACAACACCAAGGACCCTGGCTCAATCACAGCAGTCTCCCATCCAAGCTGTGACCAGCCCCACAGCTGCTTAGCTTTGAGAGCTCAGCAGAGTGGGGTAACCACTGGTCTGCCTGCTGGCTGAAGACACCTGTGGCAATTGTTGTAGAAATATTTCACTTATGAACCCTTAGTGTTATTTTCAAAATGTGTGCGCTGAATCAAACAAATGTATTATTGTCAGGTTAAACTAATTAAAGACAGGAAGTGGGCTATTGAACAGGCTGGGATTTGAACTTTCAACCTCAAGACTGGTAATCACCAGTGCTATCACTGCACTATTCCCTCCTGTGTTGCACACTTCTGCTTTTACCCACATTCATTCATATCCTCTCTGGTGGCGCTAATATGAATGTGAAAAGCACACAGTAGAGAACACAACCTCAGCCCTGTAGCTATGGTGGGACAGGGACCCATGCAATTGTTATGTTTTACATTTGCTGTTGGGTATGATGTTTTAAAATTTTAGCAAAGGGGAGGAAAACTCACCCCACCTGGCCTTGAAGCCAGGTCTCTGAGGTACTAAACATGCACTTTCACCACAACACCAAGGAGTCTGGCTCTTAGGTGTTGCGGGCAAAGCACATGTTTAGTTTCCCGGAGACCTGGGTTCGACGCCAGGTGGGGTGAGTTCTCCTCCCCTTTGCTACAAATGGTGTCAGAAGTGGGATGGCTTGCCGTGAGATCTTTGGAGGTGCACCCATTGTATGAGCTGTATGAGGGACCCCTAGGTTAGGTTGACCCTGGTGTGAGGGACCCCAGTGATGGGTGAAGCATCAGTATGTGGGGCACCCTGGATGGTAGAAGTATGGTGGGGGATGCGTGAGGGACACCTGAGTGTGTGAAGCGCACGGGCGCGCCTCCCGAGGGGAAGGCAGTGATGGGATCCTGTGCTGGGAGATCTTGCTGCCTTAAACATGGACAGTTAGTGATTCCTCTGATGTGGCATGTGTTGGAAAATGAGAGGTGTTGTCTTGGAACATTTGTCAGATAACTTCAAGTGTAGTGTTTATAGAGAGTTAGTTAGATAGTTCTGATCACGTTCATGAAATCAAATTACAACTCCTGATGCTTTACCACAGCAATGTCTTAACACTACTTTTCAACCTAAAAAAATGAGGAAGTGACCAGACGAATGTCCTAGTACATTCAAGTTTATCAGTTGAAGTTATAAAGTTAGTTACCTTTTATGCATGTTGCCAAAGTCATACAAACATTACTGGCATGTTGAAATATAACAACCACAACTTGTCAATCTAAAACACTGAAGTTAGTATGTTGTATAACACCAGCAAAACAATCAATCAATGCTAAAACAAAAGGACAACTAACTACTGTACTTTCTGACCCTAACTTTTCAATCTACACAATGGAAGTTATTTGACTAATGTTCTATGAGATCAGCAAACTGAGCAATGCATCACAGATCAGAGGGATCATTCATTCATTCGCTAGTGTAAGGCAGCAAGATCTCCCAGCACAGGATCCCATTTTTTTTTTCAGCTAGAGACCACCTCCTACCTGCTGCACCACTCACCCTCCCTGCAGCAACTAGGAGGTCTCCCATCCAAGCTGTGACCAGCCCCACAGCTGCTTAGCTTTGAGAGCTCAGCAGAGTGGGGTAACCACTGGTCTGCCTGCTGGCTGAAGACACCTGTGCAATTGTTCTATTTCACATATGGTGTTGGGTACGATGGTTTAAGATTGTACCAAAGGGATGAAGCAGTCACCCCACCTGGCTTCGAACCCCGGTCTCTCAGGTACGAAACATGCACTTTTACCACAACACCAAAGACCCTGGCTCAACAGCAGCATCTAAGAGGTCTCCCATCCAAGCTGTGACCAGCCCCACAGCTACTTAGCTTTGAGAGCTCAGCATAGTAGGCTAAGACACCTGTGGCAATTGTTGTAGAAATATTTCACTTATGAACCCTTAGTGTTATTTTCAAAATATGTGCGCTGAATCAAACACATATGGTGTTAAGTATGATATTTTAAAGGAAAGGGAGGAGAAGTCACCCCACCCGGCCTTGAACATGGGTCTCCGGGGTACCAAACACGCACTTTTGCCACAACACCAAGGAGTCTGGCTCTTTGTCGTTGCAGTCAAAGCCAGGTGGGGTGACTTCTCCTGACAGAATGGTGACAGAAGTGGAACATTTCCTGTGAGGTCATCAGAGGTGCACCCATTGTGTGAGCGGTATGAGGGACCATCCATGACATATGACGCTCTCTCAAGGAGCTCGACCTTGGCCTCAAGGTGTGTGAGTTTGTGTGTGTTGCTGGCATGACAGTCTCTTCCGTCTTTCTTTGTGTGTGTGTTTATTTGTGTGTGTGTTCATCTTTGTGTGTGATAATCTGTGTATGTGTCTGTATGTGTGTGTGTTCATCTGTGTGTGCCTGTCTGTATGTGTGTGTGTGTGTGCTCAACTGCTTGTGTGTGTGTGTGTGTGTGTGTGTGTGCTTAACTGCTTGTGTGTGTGTGTGTGTGTGTGTGTGTGTCTTGGCTCGCTTGCACAAGTGTCTCTTTCACTCAATTTCTGTGCATTCATCTGTATGTGTTTCTGCAGTGAATAAATTGACTGACTACAGAGTAACATTTTGTAGTTTTAATTGAACAGCAGGGCAACCCACTCTTCAAACATTTCTTTATACATCTCTCTCCCCCAGCAAGAAAACAAAAATAACATAAGCACAAAATAAACAAACCGCAAATCAATAATGCAATCTGAATCAGCCTTTCCTTATATACGTAACTATTTACGGATACTGTAAGGAGTGTACCCAAAATGGTTCCTAAAATCTCAACCAACCTCCCAAGTCCTGTTGCATCCCGCTGCAGTGATCATACTCTCCACAGGGGGGCAGCACCACAAAGTACTCGTCCCGCCTCAATCTCCAGCCATTTGGCCGGAGGCAAGTAATTACCTTTTCATGCCACCTGGCTCATTCGGGCGTGAACAGGGACCACAGAGTTCTGGAATGGAAGTGCGGCTAAACGCTGAAGTGGCCTTCCTCTCCGCCACCCTTCCAGTCATGTCACATGTGTAATGCATTTTCCCCATAACTGTCAGCCTGCACTTTATCTGCTCTGTGCAGAGCTGTTAGGGAATACTGCCATTTGGATATACTGCATATGACACAGTCAACATGAATTAAACTTGTTTTGTTTGGCAGAAAGCCTGAAACTTGTTGAAGGATATTGCACGTGTGTGTTTGTGTGTGTGTGTGTGTGTGTGCATGCGCGCGTGCTTGTGAATGCGTGTGCATGCATGTGTGTGCGTGCTTGTACGTGCATAAGTGTGTATGTGTGTGTGCGTGAGCGTGCATGTGTGTGTGTGTGTGTACATGGGTGCGTGAGCGTGTATGTGTGTGTGTGTGTGCGTGAGTGTGCATGTGTGTGTGTTAATGTGGAAGCGTGAGCGTGTATGTGTGTGTGTGTGTGTGTGTGTGTGTGTCTGATCGTGCAGGTGTGTGTGTGTACGTGGGAGTGTGAGCGTGAATGTGTGCGCGTGAGTGTGTGTGTGTGTGAGCGCGATTGTGTGTGTACGTGGGTGTGTGAGTGTGTATATGTGTGAGCGTGCAGATGTGTGTGTGTGCGTGCCTGCGTGTGTGTGTGTGTGTACGCTTGGTGTGTGTGTGTAGTACCTTGAGCTTTCGCACAGCAACCCTCACCACATCAGTCCCCTTTGGCTGATCCACCTCGGTGATGCCCAGGAACTGAAACACATGCAAGATCAGAGCAGACAGCATGTGTGAGCGTGTATGTGTGTGTGTGTGTGTGTGTGTGTGTGTGTGTGTGTGTGTCTGTGAGCGTGTGTGAGCCTGCAGATGTGTGTGTGTGTGTGTGTGTACGCTTGGTGTGTGTGATGCCCAGGAACTGAAACACATGCAAGATCAGAGCAGACAGCATGTGTGAGTGTGTATGTGTGTGTGTGTGTGTGTGTGTGTGAGCGTGCAGATATGTGTGTGTGTGTGTGTGTGTGTACGCTTGGTGTGTGTGATGCCCAGGAACTGAAACAGACGCAGAATCAGAGCAGACAGCACCACAAACAATCAGACGCGTTTGGCAAGCAGCTTCAGACTTTGATAAATGTTTGGGCATCTCTGTGTATGTGTGTGTGTGAGAGAGAGAGACAATGTGTGTGTATGTGTGTGTGTGTGTGTGAGAGAGAGACAATGTGTGTGTGTGTGTGTGTGTGTGAGAGAGAGAGAGAGAATGTGTGTGTCTGTGTGTGTGTCGGAGAGAGAGAGACAGAGAAAGAAAGATAAAAAGAAAGGAGGAAAGACAGATAAAAAGAAAAAGATAATAAAAGAAAACTTTTCAGAAGTTAAACTTGGCAGGGGTGTCACTGAGAGAACCCATCAGTATGGAAACACCTGCAGTGTGAGAGAGAGAACACCCTGAACCAGTGCACTGGCAAACCTCATCAGCCTTGATCCGCCTTGATCCACCTCCCTCTCTAAGCCCACTGCTCCTGCCAGACACTCTCTGGGGCATCTGCCCTCCACCCCTGCCCAGCTAACTCCACTCCTGCCTAGGTCTTGCTCTTTTTTTTGTACTTGACACGTACTTTGTATCTCTTGTACGTGACACTTTACTACTCTCATCTCGCACCTCACAGTGGACTTGCTGCTTAATTTCGTTGTACAGGCAACTGTTCAATGACAATAAAAGTCTTGACGTCTTGAAGTCTTGAAGTAACTCCACTCCTAGCCAGCTAACTCCACTTCTAGCCAGCTAACGCCACTCCTAGCCAGCTAACGCCACTTCTAGCCATCTAACACCACTCCTGCCTAGCTAACTCCACTCCTGCCTAGCTAACACCACTCCTGCCTAGCTAACTCCACTCCTGCCTAGCTAGCACCACTCCTGTCTAGCTAACTCCACTCCTGGCCATCTAACATCACTCCTGCACAGCTAACTCCACTCCTGCCTAGCTAACTCCACTCCTACCTAGCTAAAACCACTCCTGCCTAGCTAACTCCACTCCTACCTAGCTAACTCTACTCCTGGCCATCTAACTCCACTCCTGCACAGCTAACTCCACTCCTGCCTAGCTAACTCCACTCCTGCCTAGCTAACACCACTCCTACCTAGCTAACTCTACTCCTGGCCATCTAACTCCACTCCTGGCTAGCTAACTCCACTCCTGCCTAGCTAACACCACTCCTGCCTAGCTAACTCCACTCCTACCTAGCTAAAACCACTCCTGCCTAGCTAACTCCACTCCTACCTAGCTAACTCCACTCCTGGCCATCTAACTCCACTCCTGCACAGCTAACTCCACTCCTGCCTAGCTAACTCCACTCCTGCCTAGCTAACACCACTCCTGCCTAGCTAACTCCACTCCTACCTAGCTAACTCCACTCCTGGCCATCTAACTCCACTCCTGCACAGCTAACTCCACTCCTGCCTAGCTAACTCCACTCCTGCCTAGGGTTACCAGATGGGACTGGCTGAAATTCGGGACGGTGTTTTGTTTTTTTGGGGGGGGAGGGGGCTCGCTGATGATAGCCTACATAGACAATAAATGTACGTTCTATGTACGGGGGTTTGTGGTGGCTGATAGCAAACATAGAGAGTAAAGCTTGTTTCAAACCTGTCACAAACATGTTTTTATTCAAAGATCAAGTCTTTCATTCTTTATATTTCTCCCACCAGCCATATCAAACGCTTATCACAATGGCTTATCGTCGATGCATATTCGCACCTAATTGTAGCCTACAGAATGTCAAAGAATAAACAAAATAGATACATTGTAGCAGGGGCTGCTCGCACGGGCATCCGCATCTGCATCTCAGCAGTAGTCGTGCAGTCGACTCAACCTCTCTACAAACAGTTTTTAATATAATACTCAGTATTCTGTTTGCAATTTTTGGGACATTTAGGGCTTGATTCGGGATTCGGGATAACTGCTTAGATTTCGGGACTGTCCAGAATTTTTGGGATGTCTGGTCACCCTACTCATGCCTGGCTAACTCCACTCCTGCCTGGCTAACTCCACTCCTGCACAGCTAACACCACTCCTGCACAGCTAACACCACTCCTGCACAGCTAACACCACTCCTGCCTGGCTAACACCACTCCCGCCTGGCTAACTCCACTCCCGCACGGCTAAATCCACTCCCGCACGGCTAACTCCACTCCCGCACGGCTAACTCCACTCCCGCCTGGCTAACTCCACTCCTGCACAGCTAACACCACTCCTGCCTGGCTAACTCCACTCCTGCACAGCTAACACCACTCCTGCCTGGCTAACTCCACTCCAGGCTACCCCCAACTCTTCCCTCTCCTCCTCCCACCACACTCTCTCTGGAGCATCTACCCTCCACTCCTGGCCAGCTAACTCCACGGGACATCTACCCTCCACTCCTCCACTCTACCCTCTACAGGACATCATCTGTGGGGGAGATAAGAGACCATGACATACATAACACTTTTTGGGGTGGAGCAATCCTGACCATTTGCCAGCTAACTCCACTCCTGCCCAGCTAACTCCACTCCTGCCCAGCGAACTCCACTCCAGGCTAGCTGACTCCACTCCAGGCTAGCTAACTCCACGGGACATCTACCCTCCACTCCTCCACTCTACCCTCCAGGGGACTGCGGGAGAGATAAGAGCTTTTTTTTACCAATTAGTTCTATGGCGTGCCATAGATTCCCATGCCAGAAGATTATGCAGGCTTTCGAGATAGAGATGCCACTCCAACTCTTTAGCCTGATCTGAACACCAATCTGTCTGCAAATGGCTACACTACCCCCCGACGTCCATAACACTCTATGGGGTGAAGCACTCACGTATCTAAACATGACTACTCTATTGAGAAAAGCACTCATGTAGGCTATCTAAACATGACCACTCTATGGAGCAAAGCACTCATGTGTCTAAACACAGCATCAGATAGGACACGCCAGCGCTCCAATCAGCAGACGATCAGACCGCCTGATGGATACTCTGTCTGAGTCTGTCTGTTGAGTTCTCCTGTGGGGGAGTAACTAGGTTTCTATCCGCTTCATTCAC